>CM053593.1:148098402-148125065 GCA_028646575.1 Pseudocheirus occidentalis
TTTCCAAATAAAGTTCTTAGACAAGCACACAATCCTTCCACCCCTTGATTTCCAACAAAACTCAGTTTGGTCCAAGGGGAGGCCTTTTCTTCACTTTGACTCTGGGTGGTCTCTCTGATTCCCTGGATCCCTTTCCCTGGTCCCAGCTCCCTCCTGAATCTGCTAGACAATCACCTAGATTCAGGAGGTGAAAGCTGACAGGTTCTTGTCCAGTCCTCAGGGATGAACAGCTCCCATGTGTATGTACACATGCACATGAACATGCATATAAACATATATAGGCAACTAGGTGGTACAGTGGATAGTGTGCTGAACTTGAAGTCAGGAAGACCTGAATTCAAATTTGGACCCCCAATTTAGCTGTTTGACCTTGGGCAATTAACTTAGCCCTGTTTGCCTCAGTTTCCTCATCTGTAAAATAAGCTAGAGAAGGAAATGGCAAGCCTCTTCAGTATCTTTTCCAAGAAAACCCCAAATGGGCTCATGAAAAATGGGACACTCCTAAAATGACTGAACAGCAACAGAGCATTTATATAGCTCTGAAAGGTTTGCAGCGGGCTTTATAAATGATATTTTATCATCATAACAACCCTATGTGGTAGGTACTATGATCATCCCCATTTTATAGGTGAAGAAACTGAGGTAGAGGCTAAGTGACTTGTCTAGGGTCTCACAGCTTTCTGAAGCTAGACTGCAACTCAGGTGTTTCTAACTCCAGGTTGTATCTACTCTCTCCAATGATACAACTAACTGCCTCTCATCAGAACTGAAATCCAGTTCCACTGCCTCCAAAACTGACTTGATTTACTACATCATGATGCCTTGTGGCTTGATCAAAGCAAATGCTTAATAAATATATGTTGAACAGAGTGTTAAGTTCTTCTTTTGTAAATAAGACTATGTTAAAGTTACTAGTGTCAATAAAAACCCACATGCATGACCATTGCTGTCACAAAATAAAACCATATTGGAATTATTGCTTATCTCAAGTAATTCACACACCATTACATATCCAATATCCTTTATGCCATAATATAAATTTGATGATTAACCTGTTTTCCTAATCTTGACACTAGTATTATATAGAGAGAAAAGCCGTATGCTGGGACTCAGAAGGCTTGGGCCGGCTTAGCTGTAAAACTGTATGACCTTGAACAAATCACTGCCTCTCTGGGCATTCAGTTTCCCAACCTTTAAAATGCTTAGACTGGAATAAATGGTCTCTATGGTGACTTCTAACTCAAAAATTCTAATTATTGATTTATCTCTTTTCACCATTATATAATACTCCCTTTATCACAAATTTGCAGGAATAGTATCATATACGAGAAATTAAAATAATTTTGATTGAAAAGTTCAACAGGTCTGTAGAGATGTATATGTATGTATGTGGTTTTCCTTATTTTAAATAAGTGGATAATACCTTCTGCATAGTTACTGAAAATATAATTATTTGATTAAATCTTTCCAGAAATTTTCCAGCACAGCACATATACAGAATAGTTTTTTTTTCTTGAATATGGGTGAGAATATCTGTGATTGGATTGCTGGAAAGATTATTTCTGAATATTTGAACTTATTTACAATAAGTGAAATATGGCATAAAAGTAGTTAATAACTTTAAGATAATTTTTAAAAATAATCCAAATATTAGGAGTTGAGTATCTTTTTCTTATTGTTTACTTTTTTATTTATTTTGTTTAGTCCTCTCTGACTGGAGATTTAATAGGACAGGATATTTTATGTGTTTTTGCCATATAATACATGACCAGTTTGCATGTTAGTCATCGTTTTGCGTTAATTATTTATAGAATATCAATTTTAGTCTTCCTTTTGCATCTCCTTTATCTTTGTCCTACAGTTGTGAGTATAATTGAGTATTTGTCCTTTGGTCTGGTTCTTGTCCTTTGTTGCTACTTATAAAGCCAAGCACAAGCAGCTTTCCAGAGGATTGCTACTGTGAACAGCTTTTCAAGGCTCTGATTACACAGTATAGTAAGATCTCTATTTATTCAATAACAAAACAGAGCAAGACATTCACAGAAAGTCAAGGTACAGCATTCAGAATGTTACAACTTATCACAGAAAATTGAAATATAGCATTCACAACAACTTATCACTAAAATGGCCACATAGTTTTCACCAGACTAGTCACATAGTTTCGAACAAAGTATAATCGTTTAGTCAATCAATCACTTAATAACTCAATCATTCAATCATAAAGTACAAAGGGTCAAAGTCCTCCCCCAATGGAGCACACTGTTACAAATCAGTCACTATTCAGTCTTTAATCACTATTCAATCATCAGTCACTACTCAGTCTTCAGTCACTACTCAGTACCCTCTTAAGGGGTAGTGGAAAATACACAGGCCATCCACCCCTAGGTCACAAGTAAGTTACTATTTCATCACTACTCAGGACCTACAGAGAGGTCTTTTCATCTTGACTAGGGGCAGGCTTTCAGGTTTCATGGCTCCTCTTCATTGGTGCCAGCTCCTTTCTGAATCTAACCAACTGCCACCTGAGTTAAAAGGAAGATAGTTCCTAGCTCCTTGTCCAGCTCTCTGAGCAATTCCTGCTCCATATTGAAGCTCACATTGTCCAGACCATCTAAAATCCTTCACAGTCTCTGTTCCTGGGAAGACAAGGCTCAACAAAGCCACAAGAACATTCATTCACATTTTAAAAAGCCACAACAGCATTTGTACAAAATACTGGCACCACAGTTATGCTTCCTCAGTCTTCTGCAGTTCTGGCTGGCCCTCAGAAATCCTCAGTAGCTCCAGCTGGCCCTCAGAAGTCTTCAGCAGCTTTGTTCTCAAAATCAAAATCACTTCCTCCCATTCTCAAAATCAAAATCACTTTCTCCCATTCTTAGAATCAAAATCACTTTCTCCACAGAAGTTCTAGTCCAGCAGCAGCAGGCCAGCCCTCAGATGCTCACTGAGAAGAATTCTCTCTCTCTGGCAGCAGGTGCTCTGCCTCTATGAAGCTTATCCCAAGAAGTTCTGACTTTCCCAGCTGGGGTTTTTCCTTATGTACAATATTGTTCCTCCCTGTTCATCCCCTTTCTTTTACATCAGCAACAGGGGTTCATACCTTCTGTTTCTTTAACAGAGACTTAATTTGAAATTAGATGCTAAGTACCTGTCAGCTTTCCAATACAAAGGGATCTTCAAATTTCATTACCATTATACTACTTTTTTGAAGTGACTTCAAGTTGTGAATAGAAACAGTAAACCAATTAATTGTTGTTTAGTCCTTTGTTCTCAAAAAAGACCAATGACATCTGGGAGGTAATGTTTTGACTTGCAAATGAATTAGATTTAAGTGAGGTAGAGCTGTGCAAAATCATCAGCCTCACTCAGAGTGCAGCAGAAAGACATAAGTCAAGATGACTAAATCAGTCAATAATGCTAAGAACAATAGACCTTTATTAACATGCTTTTTACCTCACACATAGGAAGTCATAAAATGTGACTTGAGGGGACATGACTAGGGAAGAAGGAGGAGAGGATATAGCTAGGATCACAGTCATTCAGAGAAACAAGGATTCCATTGGATAGGCAAAGTGGACAGGATTCATAGTTTCTAGCCTTGGGTATGGGGCGGGGGCAGAGGGGAAGTAGTATTATATAATTATATAATAAGTAACAACTTACCCAGTATCCAGATTGCTTCAGATTTCCTATAATACCTCCATTTCTTGAGTGCTGACACATCAAGGCAGTTCCATTAGGCAAAGTTGGACCTCCAGGGCAGATAAAGGCAAGATGTTTTATGTGGAGATGTTGGCAGGAGAATTGTGTAGGATAAAGACATTGGAGAGATTTTGGTCTATCATAATCTGTTTCTTGTATTACTAGGATTCTTGACATACTCTCTTGCTTTTTAGTATCCCAGCTACATCTGACTCCCCACAAAATGCGGCATTTTGACTGCTACTATCAAACTCTCATAAACAAACACTCTCTTATAAACAAACATTAATAAAAGATGGACAAAGATCATGGTTTTTTTGGAGGGCAGTTGGAGTTAAGTGACTTGCCCAAGGTCACATGGCTAGTTATTTTGTGTTAAGTGTCTGAGGCTGGATTTGACCTCAGGTACTCCTGACTCCAGGGCTGGTGCTCTATTCACTGTGCCACCTAGCTGCCCCTAAGGATCATGTTTTAAAGGAAGAGAAGAGAAGAGAAGAGAAGAGAAGAGAAGAGAAGAGAAGAGAAGAGAAGAGAAGAGAAGAGAAGAGAAGAGAAGAGAAGAGAAGAGAAGAGAAGAGAAGAGAAGAGAAGAGAAGAGGAGAACTAGGCCAGCTCCATCTTTCTGCTTCCTACCTGAAGGGAAAAATATGATTGGGTCTATTGTGCCCATGTGCGAATATTTCTCTTCTACCTTCTATTCTTCTGTGGATAAAAATTTCTAGGAAGGTACTCTAAGTCTCCTTGCAGATGTGTTTAGATGTGGTACAATGGAATGAGCCTGCAGTTTGAGTCACAAGACCCTGTTCCTCAACTTAATACTCTTGTCATATTGAACAGGTTGCTTAATTTCAGCCTCAGTTTCTCAATCTATCAAATTTAGCTCGGTGCTAGATAAACTATGGAGTGGGAGGTAGAGTATGCCTATAGTTTCCATGCTCAGGATGTGATCTATTAGGTTGCAAGCTCTTTGAGAGAAAGGGCTGTGTCTCATTTTATTGTGTTCTAGGTACCTCAAGAATGCTGATAGGGTTAGGCTCTTGTAAGAGATTTGTAGCTTGAGGCAATTTTCGAATGATCTGTTGAGCCATGATTAGTAGAAAGAACTTGGAGACAAAGGATCTCAATTCAAATTTGACCTCCAATATTTGCCAGACGTGTGACTGTGGGCAAGTCACTTAAGTCATTCCTCTCTGAATGACAATATTTATACTATTTTACCCTTGTGACAATGAAATGGATGTGAAAATGCTTTGTCATTCTACAGTTCTGGGTACATCTGGGTTGCCGTCACCATCCACCAGCATCACTGCTCAATGCGTTATTTAAAGCCTCTCCCACAAAAGTCATTTTGTAATGTCTCATCCTGGCCTGGAGTTGACCCTAAACTCTCCAAAGCTGTGACAATGAAATACAAGTCCCAGAAAGTCCTTCCAAGCTGGAAGGTTTCAAGTACAGGCCCCACGGTATATGTCTGTTTTCCAAAGATCAGACTTCTGAAGTTTACAGATGCTTG
This sequence comes from Pseudocheirus occidentalis, assembly GCA_028646575.1. Lineage (NCBI taxonomy): Eukaryota > Metazoa > Chordata > Mammalia > Diprotodontia > Pseudocheiridae > Pseudocheirus > Pseudocheirus occidentalis. Next base: position 148,103,618 of record CM053593.1, read on the forward strand.
TGATGGGATTGGCTACTGGGCGAATTTAATTTTTTTGGTCATAAGAACCCTCTAAGAACATCTACTAAGTCAGGGGTGGGGAACCTGTGGCCTTGAGGTCACATGTGACCTTCTAGGTCCTTGGATGTGGTCTTTTGATATAGGCCAAATTTTACAGAACAAACCCTTTGATTAAGGGGATTTGTTCTATGAAGTTTGGATTCAGTCAAAGGGTGGTACTTGAGGACCTAGAGGGCCACAGGTTCCCTACCCCTGTAAGTCTTAGAAGGACTTCCTTATGTGAGGAAATACCCACTGGCCAAATCACAGGTGCCTGAAATACTGGACTAGGATATTTTTATGTGGTTATGGGAACATAGGATCATAGCTCTAGAGCAAGAAGGACCATTTGGGTGCCATCAAGTTCAACTCCCTCATTTTACCTATAAGGAAACTAAAGCACAGATAGTGTAAGTAAGCCTCTGAGGTAGTATTTGAACCCAGATCTTCCTGACTACAAGCCTGGCACTCTAGTCATGTGCTGTGTCGTGTCCTACATGTATACTCTATCTAATGACATTAACAGATCCCTCTTCAAAGAACTCATGGTTGAGAGGTCATATTCATGGAAGCAGATGACTGGGGTAGAATTACGGATGAGAGGAGCTTTGGAGAACAAGGGCAAAGCCTGAAATGTTTGGGGTTTGGTGTTTGCTTCTCTCACAAAATGGCAGCCCTTAGCAGTTTGTTAAGGATTATTAGCTGCTCCCCAAATTCACCATTCTATCTCTTGCTGCTGCACTCTCCTCTTATGATTGGAATACACTCCTTTCCTGCTGCTTAAAGCCCTTGCCTTCCTTTGAGATTTAGCTCAGGTGCTGCCTCTTCTGTTACAACTTTCCAGTTGCTAATATTCTCTCCTTCCTTAAAATATCTTGTTATTTACTTTTCTGTAAACACACACACAAATATTATTTTCCCCCAAAGAATGCAAACTCGAGAGTAAGGGTTGTTTTTTCTTTCCTTTGCATCCTGGCATCTACTGCAGTGTCTCACTCATGATAAGAACTTAACACATTTGTTGAATTACACCCAAGCCATCCTGGGAGATAAGTTCCTTCTGAGGGCCTCCTAATTCAGAGAGGATTTACATTTTGCTAAGCTGGAACCTCTCTGTAATGTCACCAAAACCATTATAGTTGAGCCTGCCAACTGATATTTACAAAACCCTGTTGTTTGAAGCCCAAAATTGACTTCAATTTTACTCAAGTTTGCTTTATAATATGTAATGTTAGAATACAGTTATATCATACCATGTAGAGGAGTTTCTTGTTTAGGTAACAATTGGACTAACTGACCTCTGAGATTCTCTTTCATTTTCAGATTCAGTTGGTCTGTGTTTGCCCCATTGACCTCTCATGGTTTGGGAAAGAAAATACTTTGCAAATATTAAATAGCTTGCTGTGTTTGTCCTTCATTCTCGAATAGGACTGTGACATTAGGAAGATAACAAGACTTGCAATTGACTTTGATTTGAGTGAGAGTGGGCTGTGCAAGGTCACCAGCCTCACTTTCTCCTCCAGAGCCACCTCCATCTAGTAGCCAGATATTCATCAGGACAACTGGAGATGGCCCTGGATGCTATGGGAGACCCTGACCCTTTTGGGTTAAGGTATTAAAGAGCTTTATTTACGTGAAAGAAGAGGAAAAGGCAGCCTTGGAAAATAAAAGAAAAGCCTGTGCTCTCATTGCTGTTTCCCCCAAAATGGATTTGTTCTATTTAGTATGTTTTCCCTTTCTGCTATACTAAGCAGAATAAGAATATGAATTATTAGAAATTTCATTCAGGTTTTTTGATGGATTAAAAGAAATAGAATTTCTAGAATGCCTCAGACTCTGAAGTGTGTTTTGCTGGTGGTTGCACAGCTGCTAATAAATCGGTGTATCAGTTCCCCTGAAGTGACCACGTATAGCGACCAGAAGGTAGGCAATTCTAGGGGTACCTCAGTTGCCTCAATGGGAAACAGATGGGTAAGAAGCAAAGGGCATTGCTAGGAAGAGGTCCCCGTGACATTCAATGTTAGAGACAACAGTGGATGTTAATAAAGCAGAGCTAATTCAAGAGTGGGGAGTAAAATATTATTTAATCAGCAGTACTTCATACATAATTCAATTAACTGCCTTCACTCATCAGTATTAACGAGAGCAGGAGCTTGGATTAATGTGCTAGAGCCTCATAAAGGAGCTCCCAGCCTACCTAAAAGCTGCCAAAACTTAATAAAGGGCTGCCAATCAAGTTAGAGAATCTGGATCCAATGCATCAACACACTGATATTACAAATCATCCTCTGCACTCCTCATTGTTTCCTAATTCTTTAATTATGCTGATCTCTGCACTAAAATGTTTAATTAGTCTTCTAAGTAAGCTTTCCTACAGCTTTCTTGACTATCAGTATTTAGCATCGGGTAAACAAAATTGAATTTTATTGCAAATAATTTTAAATGGCAAATCAAACTCTTTTTTTAAACATTTGTAAATCTAGATAATTTAATTGCAGGCACTGAGTTGAATTATGAGAGCTTAAAAGGCTTCTTTTATTCCAGGCAGGAAATTGAGAATGCCAAACTCACCTCACTTATGTCAAATACTTACTTGCTTTTGAGTCTTGGTTTCTGAAATTCAGGTGCCATAACCTTCTTGGTGTTGATATCAGAACAGGTTGGATCCAGGAACCAATTAGAGAAGTTAAATGAGATCACTGCTGATTTATAGCTCTCAAGGTAGTTATAAGGATGGGATTAAATTTTCTGGTCCATTTCAAGGAAAGGCAAAGGGTCTTGTCTGATCTCTTTAATTCTACACATAGAACCAGGGCAAAAGAGTCTACTAGTTCTTGTGTCAAGGGAAAAATAATTGGCAAAAAGCTATTTTTAAGCAACTTTCTGTCCATTGCAATGTGCTAAATGAAAGAGATTATCTGTACATAATAATGACTGTGGGATAAAAGTTGAATATCAGTAGAACCTAAGAGTAGTAGACCACAGCATACCTAAAGTATTAACATGTATATAGAGAGTGCATATATATATATATAGTACTAACACATATACAAAAAGTATATAACAAATAAAAATGAAGGGAATTTTTTTTTCAATTAATGAAAATATATTTTTTTCTCTCTCTAATATGACCCCTTTCCCATTTAGGGGGGAAAACACCATGGGAAAGAACTATTTTTTAAAAACTAGGAAAAACAAGAAATATTCATAATAAATATGCATAGCCAAATGAAACAGATCCCCATGTTGGCCATGTCAAAAGATAAGTCTCATTCTGCACCCGGAAAATATCACCTTTCTGCCAGGAGGTGGATAGCATGCTTCATCATAGGTCCTCTGAAATTCTGGTTGATTATTGCATTAATCAAAGTTCCTCACTCTTTCAAAGTTGTTTGTCTTTACAGTGTTGTTGTTATAGAATATTTTTTTCTCTCTCTCAGCTCAGTTTACTCCATTAGAAGTCTTCCCAGATTCTGGTGGAACTTCCCCTTTCATCATTTCTTACTGAATAATAATATTTCATTACATTCATATTGCATAGTTCGTTCAACCATTCCCCAGCTGAAAGAGATTTCCCTTGTTTCCACTCTTTTTTTCACAATAAAATAAAGAGCTGTTACAAAATGTTGGTGGTAGTTGATTGTCAGTTGGAATTAGTAGAGAAAGGAATTTCAGACCCCTTCTTAACAAGGGTTGCTTCCCTAGATAATGGCTATGGATTTGGGGGGATGGGAAGGGAGCCATGGAAGTAGTAGCATTAGTTTGGGGGAGGTATGCTGCTATTCCTGGTTCTTGGGACCAGGGGCTTCAGCTGTCTCCTCCAGAGTCTGAAGAGAAGTGGTGGCCAGGTAATTTACCTCTCTTGAATGTTTACTATCTCCTGTACACCCCAAAGTGTACCTTGCTCCTTTATCTAGGCTACTTTGCCTAATTATCAGTGACAATTAGTCAACAGTTGTTGGCAGTAGTAGAGGTACTCAACAGGGGATGCCCCTATGTATGATTGCTTTGGTTGGTTGATGTGTTGTTGTCCTTCATTCTTGAGGAGAACCAAAATGATATCACCATGCTAGAGTCAAGTTTCAATGTGTCCAACTGTGGCTGATCAGATCAATATGAGCTCAGAGTGCTCTACCACAGGTCAAGCACAAATAGTCCATGTGAACATTTGGGGGTAGATACTCCAAATTTTCACATCCTATGTTTCCTTTGAGCTGTTTCAATTCTGCTTTGCTCATAGAGCCTAGTAAAAAAATTCCCAGAAAGGGACTGGGAACACCTACTAGTGTAGTTTGACCAGAACATACAAATGAGATGGAATAATATGAAAATAAATTGACCCTGATGTCAACAATGATTTTTAGTTTTTACTGTTAGTGGTTCCCTGAGTATTATAATAAAATTAATGGTGGTTGTTTTTATGTTAATTTATGTTTATTTCTGCAAGTTTTGACTTTTTCTTGAATTATGATTTATGAGAACTTCTTAAGTGAGTTTGAAATTCAGTCTGGAGTCAATTCCATTTAGAGTCTAGTATACACACACATTCACACACATATAAATGGATTCAAGAAGCTGAAGGTCTACCTCAGCTTACTTTACACAAAGTGACCCATCTACTCGACATACATGAGTTCTGGACCAACTTCAACCCTGGGGCACTCATACATGAGTTCTAAAACAACTTCAGCCCTGGTGAAGTTAAGCCTCCACTGAAGAAGTAAGATTCCTTTTGCTCATATACTTTGACTTTTTCCTTACACTCTTGGGGATGATTTACCTAAAGTTTGTTTTGACTCAAGGCTGGAGTCTCTCCAAATAAGACTGTAGAAAAATCATTCAATGTATAATATGAACTGACTATAAGTATATTTCTTATCTTCAAAAGAAAGACTGATTGCATGTGTTTGACAGAAACACACGTAAACAAATCATAGTACTATTTGATGGTGCCAAGGACTTTAGTGGTAAGAAATTTCTTTTCTTGGTCTGAAGTAGCTATGGCTACTGAAGAGACGGGAGCTGCAATACCTACAGAGGCAGTTGTCATGAGGACTGTTCCCTAAGCTGATGGGGAGCATCTGTTATTCTTTCCTGGAATGTTTAGACTTAAACCTAACCTAAACATAAGGCATTTTGAAGGCCTACTGAAAAGGCATTCTACATTTCACCTTGACCTTGATCTGTCCCTCTCAAAGAACACATCTTCTGGCAAGTTAGACCAGGGATCAAGCTTGTTCTCTTATTGATGGTCACCTACTTCAGGACCGCTGGAGGAGTTGTTGGGGCTTCCTTCCTTTTTTGCCAAACAGCCCTGTCCAAAGTTCCCAGAACTAATGAATGTCTTGAACCTACAGGGTGGTCCAAGACATGATAAGTCCACTTGGGGACTGATAATTAGTCACTTAAAGTGAGGAAAGAACAAATATAGAAAAGGTCAAAACTCAAGACCATACTTACCTACACAAGATACAGGCCTCAGTTGCCATTTTTTGGTATTTTAACCATTTCTACTGGGGTCAGAGGGAAGATAGCTCCTCCTTTAGTCCCTCAAGGGAGAACTATTTGGCTCATAGAGAATCTAAAGAAGAGAGTGACAGGGCTAAAGAGGATCAAAAAGAGAGTGACACTCTATTTTTAAAAATTCCTTGAGTCACTAATAAGCTCTTTCTGTTCAGTGACCATCTCAAGGTACTCAAATACTGAGTCATGTGCATGGCTGCCTAGAAGTATCCAGGGAGTTTATCTTTTTCAAAGTGTTCAAGTGCAGAGCTAGAACTTGTGGTTGGCTAATCAGTGTATCAAGGAGCATTTAATTAGCACCTAATGTGTTTCAAGCACTGGATTAAGCACAGACCACAATCAGGAAGGGAAACCTTGTGCATGCCCTGTTCAATTCCCAGGTAACTCTTGAACCCCTAGTAAACCAGACAAACCACATTTTTGACAAGAGAATGGGAATGAAGTAATAGTGGATTCCTATATTATACCCAGTGGGGTCTTCCTTGATAAAAAGTCATACAAACTTCCTAATCTTTATAAACAGAAAGAAGAAATGTGAGGAAAAGAAAGATCATAAGATAGATAATAGAATATGGACCATTGCTGTTGTTCGGTCATTCCGTCATGCCTGATTCTTTGTGACCCTGTGAACCACAGAATAGTATTCATGGGATTTTCTTGGCAAATACACTGGAATGATTTGCATTTCCTTCTCCAGTGGCTCACCTTTTTTCAGAACTCTCTACTATGACCCGTTTTGGGTAACTTTGCCTGGCAAAACTCATAGTTTCATTGAGCTACACAAGCTTATCTGCAGTAACAAGGCAGTGATCCAGAAGGGGGAAATAGATCATACAGGTTAACTAATCAGAACCCCTCATTTTACTGAGTAGGATCCTGAGGTACAAAGAGGTTAAGTCTCTTCAAAGTCACAAAGGTAGTAGGCATCTGAGATAAAATTTGAACCCAGATTATTTGCTTCTTTGCATGCCAGAAGAGTGTCCTAGATACTTTTGCTCTCAGGGAAGGTAAGGAATGACTACAGATATACCTCAGAGATATTATGACTTCTGTTCCAGACCACCAAAATAAAGCAAATTTCAGAATAAAGTGAATCATATGAATTTAAAAAAATTTTTCCCCAGTGCATAGGAAAGTTATGTTTACACAATACTATAGTCTCTTAAGTATGCAATAGTATTATGTCTAAAGCTGTACATGCCTTAATTAAAAATATTTTCTTGCTAAAAATTGATAACCATTACCCAAGCCTTCAGCTAGTCTTTTTGCCAGTGGAGAGTCTTGTCTCACTGTTGACAGTTACTGACTGATCAGGGTGGTGGTTGCTGAAGGTAGGGGTAGCTCTGGCAATTTCTTGAAACATGACAGCAGTGAAGTTTGCCACATCAATTGACTCTTCCTTTCACTTGAACACTACACTTAGAGACCATTGTAGGATTATTAATTGGCCTAATTTCAATATTATTGTGTCTTGGGGAAGAAGGAAGCCTGAAGAGCAGGAGAAAGATGGGCAAAACCAGTCCATGGAGCAATCAGAAACACACACATTTAGCGATTAAGTTCTCTGTCCTATTTGGGTACTGTTCATGGCGCCCCAAAATTATTACAATAGTAACATAAAGGATCACTGATCACAGATCACCATAACAAATATAATAATGAAAAAAATCGATATATTGCAAGAATTACCAAAAGGTGACACAGAGACACAATGTGGTCACATGCTGTTGGAAAAATGGCTCTGGTAGACTTGCTTAGTGCAGGGCTGCTACAAACCCTGTCAATGTGTCATATGACAATATGTCAAAAAATGCAGTATCTGTGAAACACAATAAAGCAAAGCTCAATAAAACAAGGCATGCCTGTGTACTTCCTATCATTCCATTCTCCTGGGGAGAAAAGGAGCAGGACAGAAAGAGACCTCCAAGATACAGAGAAAGCCCTAGTCCCATTCCCCACCTGGGGGAAAAGAGAAACATTAGAGCAGAGACAAAGAGCTCTGTTCTTGTGAAATGAAAAAGAATAGAGAGCAAGGTAAAGAGAAGGCTCCAGAAGCATCTTGCAGCTCTACCTTCCACTGGTAGGCCAGTCAAGTCACGTGTTCCTAGTCATAGTTCTTTGAGCTTAGGTAAAAAGTTGCTTATCTGTTCTTCCAGAGAAAAGATGGGGGTGCAAGAGATTTCTTGCCAGATGGATGGAAGGATGGATGGACGGACGGACGGATGGACAGACAGACAGATAGATGGATATAGAAAGATAGACAGACAGATGGATAGATAGATAGACAGGTAGTGTTTCTATTATTAGGTACTTATAGGAGAATCAGATGAGTAGAGTCAGAGGTACCACTGACAGGAATGCTGAGTGGAGGTCTTTTGCATTCAAATCTCTTGCCAACAAAGTAAATGAATAGAATCCTTCCCCTTTGACTAACAGAAAAACACATCCTCCATCCAGTCCATATGCCTCAACAGGGAGTGTCATTTTGAATCATGTGGGTCCTTCACGAGCAGAAATCTGCCCTACTTTGTCATTTAACCCATAGTAGGATAATTTTTGTACTTAATGGAGTCAAGTGAGGGAGAGATAAGTTTTCTCCATTTAGAAACTTAGAAATTATCAGTTACAAAAGATGACTAAGTTGAGGAAGTTTCATAATGGTTTATTGGGTGGGTCAGTGGAAGTGTAGGAAAGATGGTTGTGGGAGTTCCAGTTATATTCAGAGAAGAGCCAGGTAAATCATTGGCCCTCATAATACTGTCAGTAGTTCCTTATAACTTACTAAATAAAATTCCACCTCCTTTATTTGACATCTGAGACTCCCTGCAATTCTTTTGTGTGATAGAAATGATACTTTCTGTTGCCCCTGCAATTGTCATGCCAAGTATATGAATGTCAAGCAGATCTCTGGGGTCATCACTGAGGAGGAACTACCAGCCTTTCATACTCATGCCACCACTGACAGCATCTATGGGCAAAGCATCTTCCTTCTCCTGCTGTACCTATTTTTGCCATACTATTGCTCCTCTTTTCTACTTTCTTCCTGGTAGCACTACCAAGTACTGAACACTTCAGGCAGTAGTTCTTCTGGAATGAAGGCTCAGCTACTTTTTCAAGGAGATATGTAGGCTATTTCGCTTCCTTGCTACATGAAGCATAAAATGTCCAACCTAGAGGTGAATAGGGCAGCTAGGTGGTACAGTAGTACAGTGCCTGCCCTGGGGTCAGGAGGACAAGTAACTTAACCCTGTTTGCCTCAGTTTATCATCTATAAAATGAACTGGAGAAGGAAATAATAAACCAGTCCAGTGTCTTTGCCAAGAAAACCTCACATGGAGGCATGAAGAATTGGGCATGACTGAAACAACTCAACAACAAAAGAAGAGATTAGTATTAGAGGTTTTACCGGAACTCCTACTTCTTTCCTGAGAATACCTTCTTGACCTAATGTAGCTGGTTACCATGGTGATTATGAAGCCAGAGGAAAGTTTTATCTGAGTTAATATCCTTTATAACTTTAGAAAGTGTATTTTTAAAATCTCTTCTGAATAAAGGTTGCTTTTTAATTTTAATTTAATGGTTCAAAAGTGCCTTGCCTTTTAAATCCATTCTTTCTCCTAACATTTCTCCCTGACACTCTCCCCACTCCACCCCAGGCCTGTATCACAGGACTGACCTAGGTGGGTCTGGCCCAGAACACATGACACCTTACCTTCCTATTTTACTGCTCTTATTCAATTATATTTCCATCAAACTAGACTCAAAAGTGTTCCCAGGTTCAATTTAGAGTAAAAATTCAAAGAATTTGAAAAGGAATATAATGTCAGCCGCTTATTATGCAGACAAAGGAATCATGGTTGCTTCTCATATGAATGTGACTTTATTACATTGAAATTCCAGCCCATGCTTGATGGCAGCCTCGTTATCCAGGTTTGGGATGATCCACATCTATTGTTTCTTCACCAGGTATATTGCACCTAAATTCTGTTCCCTTGCACTGCTAAGTCAAAAAAATGTTATATACAGAAGAGGCTTCATAGAGTATACAGAGCAGCCTATATCTGACCAGGAATCTTCTCTGTTAATGCCACTAACAAGTGAAAAACCACATTGGATGGATGGCTCACAATCTACCAATAACATTATTATTATTGCCTCAGAGAGGGAAAATAGGGTAGCTCTAATATATGTTGCTTTATCATGGTTTTGACTTTGTTGATCGTGTGTTCATATATGTATATATGTATGTATACATATTATACACCATACCCTATGTGTGTATGTATAATATATTTATATGCTTATAATTGAGAAATCTATATAGCCTTTTTTCAAGGAAAACTCCACTGAGTACAAATAGGGATCAGTGGTCACTTCATTTTCATCCTCTTTCCAAAAATATGTTTTGTCTTATATAACTAGAGGTTCAGAATTAACCAGGAATTACACAAGGCATTGACATTTTCTCCTTTTGATTGTAGCCCATTCTTGGCACATAATAGGCACTTATATGCTTATTGACTGAGCGGCCCCTGAGTTCTAGCTCTTCACTTGGACGTCTGGTAGATGATGAGCTCCCTCGCTTCTCCTGGACAACCATGCAAATAACTCAGTGTTTTGGTACTTTGAGAAAATCATAGCAATTGAGCAATTTTACCCCCAAAGTTGAAACCTCACGAATATTTTTGCCCAAGTTCTCCGAAGGACAGACTTTTCCCTACATCTCTATGAAGCATTTGGCTTTCAATTTGGGCAAAGAGAAGTGGTGGGGTGGGAGGACAGAACATATGCTAAAGACTGAAATGCTTCTGTTTGCTATTAATGGTATCTTCTTTGGTGATTTGTTCTATCTCCATTCCTGTGACTTTGCCTATTTTGTCTCTCTGGAGGAGGAGAAATGGCTTGCCAAAGGGAAAGTTTTACTGGAGATAGTTAAAAGAGGTTGCGCTCAACTTTTGTGTTTGCCAAAGCTTATCCTTAGTCCCAGATCATGGTCAAGGATCTGTCGGCCAACAAGCAGTTATTGAGTGGTTACTAAGTGTCAAGCACTGGGCTATGGATCTCTGCCACAGATGCTATGAAAAAGGTTGCCCAATTAATCTCCTTGGCCATTGGTTGCCTGTGTTTTGGCCCTTAATGTCAAGTGCCCTGGATGATGCTTGAGCAGAAGGGGCTCGCTATTGACATAAACAAGAATCATGATTTTTGAATGCTGGTACTATCATCTTTCTGGCTTTGTTCCTATTTACAACCTTCTGAATAGCAATACCTGAAAGCAACCACATCACTGGATCAAGTTCATGTATGAACCTTAGGCATCCAGAGTAGTAAGAAGAAAAAAGTTTGAACTATTACTTAAGAAATGATTTAGAGCCCATCACTGGCATCAAACTTTTGAATGGATTCTGGACATCTGGGGTATTAAGAAGAAAGTATTTGGAGTACTAACATATCATGGAGTCCTTGAGACAGACTTCCCCAGGTGACTTTCCACCAAAACTGCCAGCTCTGAAGTCTGATCTCCAAGTGCCTGTGGGGATACTGGCACCTTGAATTAGAAGCAGGTGACTCTTTGCTCTCTTATTATATTGTGTCCAAACTAATGTATCTCACCACATAATTATCAACAGATTTTATGCCAGTTTCTTTTTTTGCAAAAAAGGGGGTACAACCATTATGTGAAGCTTTTTTTTTAAATTGTGCTGATATTACTTAAAAACCATTCATTACTAAATTGTCTTTGGTCCAAGATTAGGATGCATGGAATATTTGTGAATATACATTAAAACTAAATGCTGAAAATGTGCGTGCCCTGAGAAATCCAGGTTCATAATGCATGAGAGATAAATACATATCCATATACCACTGGTGAATACATTGCTGCTCTGTTTACTTTTTCAGCAGCGTGAGTAACAGAATTATACTATGTGACAATTATGCAAAGCAAGATTATAAACCACTTTTTGGAATAAAAAAACAGGGTCCAACAATTATGTTGTGGCTATAATTATGTGGTGGTAATGATTATGGGGTGAAATATAGTAAGCACTGTTTTGAATAACCAAGGGTTTGGTGATGCAAAGTAGTCCTACCCATCTCTAGAAGTAGGCACAAGGAAGAAATAAAAGTCCCAGCTAACACTGGGGAACTGAAATAGATAATTAAGGGTGCTCTGGTTAATGAAGAAGGGTTGTCTTCTACCAGCACCTGTTGAATGGGGTAATTCCGAGACTCTAGATCTAGAAGAATTGAATTTAATTGTTGTTACCCTATTAGGAATGGGAGGAACTTAATTGTAGTTTTAAAAAATTGATTGGTGCTTGATCTTATTTGAATCATAAAGTAAATGTCTAAGTTGAACATTAATAAAGCTTTAGACCTTTTTTTTTAAATAACACTTTCTAAAATCAGAGTCTCCAAATTCTGAATCTGTGATGTTCTGTGAATCAAAATTCTCTGATAGGTTCAAAAAGAATGAAAGTTGCTTGGGATTAGGGAGTGTTTCTTTTATGCCTTTGCATCCCTAGCAACATTCAGCATGATTTAAATATTTGTTGTTGTTGTTGCTGTTGCTGTTGCTGTTGTTGTTCCAGAGCTGTGATTTCCTTGGTAGAGAGCAAAGGTATCTCAAGTGTAGCCCATGGCAATTGTAGAATGTTTAACAAAATAAATAAATATGCAACACACCATAGTTAATGTTAATTTGTGGTTTTCTAGGTCAACATTGGGACAGCTTCTATCTGTTCCTATTTAAATTTGATATCAGTGGCATGGGGAACTCTCTGTGAGGATACCCCTTGTATGAATGCAGATTGGCAAATTTTAGCAATTTACCTGGGTCTCTAAGGGATTAATGACTTGAGTCACTTAGCCAGTATTTCTCAAAGATGAGACTTGGATTCAAGTTTTTCTGCTTCTGAAGTCAGTTCTCTCTCAACTATGCTGCACACTCACAATCCATAGACAAAGGTCTTGAGGGTGATTGTTCTCACATCCTAACATTGCAGGAGGTCAGCAGCTTATATCTTCTATTTGAGAAGGACCTTTTCAGGCTGGAAAGAATAAGGAAGACATTGAGTAATATTTTTTTTCTTTTTGGCAGTTTGGCATGAGTCAATTTATCTCATCATTTGGACTGTAGGTTTTGTAAATTTTATTTGATCATGGTCTCCAATCTGTGCTTGATAATGCCCCTTGATAGAGGGGCATTATGCTTTTTTTCTTTTTCCTACCATTTAAAATCAATAAATAAAGTAAGCAAATAAAATGTGAACTATGCATGCAATTGTGTGGCAAATAACATAGATAGCTCAGCTTCATGAATAGGGGCCTGTCAAATAGACTTGGAATAATTTAGATTGGGTGCTCTATTGGATTCAAAAAACAAAGGAGAAGCACTAGAAGCAAAGATAATTTATTAGAATTTCCATAAAACCTCTGATGTTTCACAGGAAGGCATTGATTCACCAAAACGGAAAGCTTCATGTGAGAAAGTTTGTTGCATTTCTCACCAATTTGTTTGCCAAGGACCAGAGAGCTGGAAGGCTGCATTAAGATATATGCAAGCTGGACAGATTTGGTGTGTAGTGAATAAAGGGCATATGCTACTCAGAGTAACCAAATATAAAACACAGAGGAGTTTGGAACCAAGAGAAGAGCAAGGAATTTTGGCTTCAGAAAGCACTGTAGAGAGTTTTGGGTTTTTTTTTAAAGTGTGATTTCTGATTAAGCTGTAAAGAAAAACCAATATTACATTTGTATATTCAAGAAAAGGAGGAATTGGAATAAAGAAGGGAAGAGGGAACTGTGGGCATGCACAGTCAAAGGCCTCATCAAATAGATGGAATCTTGCCAAATTATGTAGGCATCTAAGAGGTGCCTTACATTACCAGGCTTTCAACTTAAAGTAGTCAGCACACATTTTCTTTTATTGTTTGTCTTTTTTGGAGGGGAGAAGACAGGGCAATTGAGGTTAAGTGACTTGCCCAAGGTCACACAATTATTAAGTGTTAAGTGTCTGACATTGGATTTGAACTCAGATCCTCTTGACTCCAGGGCCAGTGCTCTATTTATTGTATTACCTAGATGCCCTGCACCCATTTCCTTTTAACAGAATTTCATTTATTTATTTATAAAATAATATTTATTTTTTATTTATCAAAAGTAATTTTATTTGTGTGAGGAATTCTTCACATGGAAGCTCTCATCCCATGCAAATTAGTAACTCATCTGTAATTTATAGTTTTGAAGAGTTGATTGGGGCAATAAGATATGAATTGACTTGCTCATGGTCATGTGGCTAATATATGTCAGAGTCAGGACTTAAACCTAAGTTTTTCTTGGGTTTATCAAAGCTGACCCCTTATGTACTATAGAATATATTCTCTCATCTGCCATATGGTTTTTATATATTGTGATATTCTTTATAAATTGTTGAATATTTTCTCCACCTGTATTGCTCTTTTCCTAGAAATATAAGTTAGTTCAGTCAACAATGCCCCAAATTTTGAGATGCTGCAAGACCAGAAAAAGACTTATAAGGGAAAATTAACAGATGCAGAATTTTTATTCTTCAAGAGTTATTAATCAGTAAGGACCTATGTGTGGGCAACTAGATGGTACAGTAGATAAAACACTAGGCCTGGAGTCCGGAAGACTAGAGTTCAAATCTAGCCTGACACTGACTAGTTGTGTGACCCTGAACAAGTAAGTCACTTAACCCCATTTGCCTCAGTTTCCTCATTTGTAAAAGGAAATGGCAATCAACTCCAGTTGCTTTGGCAAGAAAATCCCCAAATGCACAAAGAGTTAGACACAGCTGAAACAACTAAGCAACAGCAAAAGGGCCTATCCGCTAAGAAGCTTCAACAATTCTAACTCACGTAATTTTTGTAAATACATTTTGTATGGTTTAGAAGCAGCGTGGTATAATAGATATAGTTTTATACTTGGATTGGGAAAATCTGAGTTCCACTTTTGACTTTGACTCTTATTAACTGTATGACCATTGGCAATTCACTTAACCTCTTTGATCTTCAAATGACTCTCTGGTGAACTAAGTTGGCAAAGTTCCTGTACCAAAAAAGAAAAAAATAGAGAGAGAGAGATATAATTCATAGCTACCAATGATGAGTTGATAAAGAATAAGAAGAGGTAGGGTAAATCTGTGTGATATCATAGCAAAGCAAATTGTACATAGAGTGCTAAGCAATGCCTCCTGTGTATATAATAGAAACCCCTTCCAGAGAACTTAAATTCACTGATCCTTTTATGCAAAATATCCCATTTAGTATTTATAGTTCAATAGGGCCCTTCTCATATTAAACAACAACAGCAAAAAAAATATCCTAAATAGAAGTAGTGTTGAATTCCCTAAACAATTATTGCTATTAATTTTGGTTTAATGCAGAATTAATTTTAATGTACTATTGCACTTATTAATACATCAATTCATAAGCTTTTGCCCCTTCCAACAGCTTTGTTTAGTCTCTGGGTACATACACTTGGTTCTCAGTAGACAGTCTCCCAGCCTCAGTTGTCATGATGTCAAATAGATGAATAATAAATTCACTAAACTCGTACTATTATAGTAAAAAAGAAAAAAAAGAAGCCAAATTAGTAGACATACATTTGCATAATTATTCAAACATAGTGAGAATTTTGATTTGACATGGAGCTAATGAAAACACAATCAATAAACATTAATTAAAATTTGTACTTTTATGACAAGTCAGAGTAAGATTTGTTTTATTTTTAATCTGTTTTTAAATTCTTCATATCAATTGAGAGAAAACAATTTTATCAGTCTTTATGCTTTGACATCTGCCTGGAAATTGGGGCAGCATCTGAGACTTATTCTGATCACCAAATTGGACTTATTCCAATCACCAAATCTTGCTGATTTTTCATCTGTTCTGGTTCTTCCTCTCTCTTTCCATTCCATCTACCCAGGACTAGATGGATGTCTTTTATCTTGTCCTGAATTACTGTAACAATCTCTTAGCTGGCTTCCCTGAAAAGAGTCTCAACCAACACTACTCCATTTTGTGTGATGAGATCCTCTCAGACTCATCTTCCTTATGAAGATTTCATCATGTCAGTATCTTGCTCAAAAATAATGACTTTTGCATATTTAGATGCAATTGTACATATGCATCAAGGTTGCATATTTCTTACCACATTCTGTATGAATCCTTTGTCTCACTTCCAAAGTCTTCTATAAGTGACAAGTCTAAGACCAGACCTGAAAGCTCCTTTCCCTATCAATTGACAACTGTTTTATAAGTAACTACTATGTGCCAGGCATTCTCTTTGGAACTAGAGGCAAGTATGAAGAATTAAACAGTCTTTGCTTGCAAGTAGCTTGTATTCTAGTAATAGAATCAACAAATTCACATCTATAACAAAAAGTGAACATTTAGAATACATTTGTATGGTTGGCAAAATATTTTCACTTACATATTATATCATCAGATCCTCACATCATACATGTGTGGTAGGTACTACAATATCTACCTAAATTATTCCCATTTCATAGGTAAGGAAATTGAGACTTGGAGTGATTAAATAACTTGTTCAGTCATATAACCAATAAATCTCAGGTGGGATTTGAAACCAATTATCTCTTGACTTCAATCCTGTCCTCTTTCCACTGGCCAGTGTTATATGTCTTTTATGATAGAATTTGGGTGTCAATACATTTTAGAATCGATCATAGATTTTAAAATTGGAAAGAGCCTTAGAGATCACCTAGACATTAAATTTTGAGCTCTTCATTAGATTATTAATCCTTGAGGGAAGAAACTATTTTCCCCTATCAGGTATTTAATAAATGTTTTGTGATTTGACTGGTTCAGTCCCTCCATTTCACAGAAAATGGACCCAGAGAAGTTACATGATTTTCCTAAAGTCACATAGTTAGAAAGTATTCAAACCAATATCAGGATTAGTAGAATTAGTTGAATTTTGAAGGAACCTAGGGGTTTCAAGAGGTGAGGAGAGAGAACATTCCAGGCATGAGGGATAAACTGTTCAAAACTATGAGAATGAGAGATGGCTTGTCATATGTGGGAAGCAGCAAGTAGATTACTTTAGTTGGAATGTAGAGTGAGTGAGGAGGAGGACTATATAATCAGCTTGGAGAAGCAGCCTGCAGTGAGAATGCTAAGAATTCCTAGCTAAGGACTGGGAATGCCAAAAGAAGAGGTTGTATTTTATCCTAGAATCAGTAGAGAAGAGATAGCATTCTGAGTTCAAATCCTACCTCAGACAATGTTAAGTAAGTTACTCAAGAGGTCTCATCTCTAAAATGGACATACTACTAAAGACAATAGGTAGCCCTTGAAACTTCTTGAGCCAAGGATTGATATGGTCAGACATTTGCTTTAACAATATCAGATTTGTATCTGGGTAGAAGATGAATTGAAGCCCTACTGAGGAGTGGAGCAAAGATGGCAGAGTAAAAGCAGGAATTTGCATGAGCTCCTGCAACAACCACCTCCAACAGTTGTAAAGTATTGCAGAACCCACAGAGTGACAGAGAGAAACAAATCTCCCACTGAAGGCAGCATGGAAGGCCAACAGGAAGGGTCTGTTGCACTGAGTTGGGAGCCAAGTGTAGTCCCTTATGATTTGCTCAGCCCCAGACCCAGGGCAACCCAGACCAGTGGCACAGACTGGCTAGAGCAGAATTCAGGAGAGTGAATCACCAGGAACTGTGGTGGTTTCCAGACTTCTCAACCCATAAAAAACAAAGAGAAAGTAATAGGTCAGTAGGGAAATCTGTTGGAACTGGGTGGAGAAGAGCTTAGTCTGGCCCTTGCCCCTGGGGCAAGAAGTGGCAGAAGCATGGCTGCAGCTGCTGCCACATGGCTGCCTCCAGAACTCCTGGCCAGCAAATTATAGGGGGACCAAGCAACTATTCCAAGGGTACTCACTCCTGCTTTGACCTGCTTGGATTGGGGTCACAGGCTTGGGTGGGGTTTTTGGCGTGAGGAATGCCAGTGAGCCAGAGGTTCTGGTGGCTATGGAGAGGGTGCCCTCTTCAGACCTCTGACAACATTTGCAAAAGCCCTAGCAATTTGGGGCACAGCTTTCTCCACTCTGGAAGCGGAGTTCTACCATGTCAAAGAGTTCAAAAGTCAAGTAATTGGCTGGCAAGATGAACAAGCAAAGGAAGCACAATCAGACCATAGAATCTCTTTTTGGGGACAAAAGAGATCAAAACATGGAACCAGAAGCAGACAACAAAGTCAAAACTCCTGCATCAAAAGCGTCCAAGAAAAATATCCAGTTGGATACAGGCCATGGAGCAGCTTAAGAAGGATTTTGAAAACTGAGTAAGAGAAGTGGAGGAAAAATTGGTAAGAGAAATGAGAATGATGCAAGTAAATCATGAAAAGTGAGTCAACAGTCTTCTAATGGAAATCCAATAAACATCAAAGAAAATAACACCTTAAAAATATACTAACTCAAATGGCAAAATAGGTCTAAAAAGCTAATGAGAAGAATGGCTTAAAAAGTCAAATTGCCCAGGTGGAAAAGGAATTTCAAAACTGCACTGAAGAGAATAATTCCTTCAGCATTATATTGCAGCAAATGGAAACTAATGACTTTATGAGAAATCAAAATACTATAAAACAGATCCAAACAAATGAAAAAATAGAAGACTGTGAAATATCTCATTAGGAAAACCACTGACCTGGGAAACAGATCCAGGAGATATAATTTTAAAATGATTGGACTACCTGAAAGCCATGGTCTAAAGAAAAAAGCCTGGAAATCATCTTTCAAGAAATTTTCAAGGAAACCTACCCTGGTATTCTAGAACCAGAGGGTAAAATGGAAGTTGAAAGAATTCACCAATCACCTCTTGAAAAAGGTCCTGAAAAGAAAACTCCTAGGAACATCATACCCAAATTCCAGAGTTACCAGGTCAAGGAAAAAATATTATAAGTGGTTAGGAAGAAACAGTTTGAGTATTGTGGAAATACAATCAGGATAATGTAATATCTAGCAGCTTCTACATTAAGGAATCAAAGGGCTTGGAATTGGAGATAAAGGACCTAGGATTAAAACCAAGAATCACCTACCCAGGAAAACAGAGTATAATGCTTCAGGTGAAAATATGGCTATTCAATGTAACAGAGGACTTTGAAGTGTTCTTGATGACAAAAACAAAGCTGAACAGAAAATTTGACTTTCAAATACAAGAAGCAAGAGAAGCATGAGAAGGTAAAAAGGAAAAAGAAATCTTAAAGAACTTCTTAAATTTGAACTATTTATATTCCTATGTAGAAAAACAATAATTGTAACTCAGGAGACTTTTCTCAGTATGAAGATAGTTGAAGAAAATACATATGTGTGTATGTATATATATGTATAAATACACGTGTGTATGTATAAACACATATATGTATGTAGAAGAGGGAATATGTGTGTATAAATACATATGTGAGTGTGTGTATATGTGTGTACATGTATACATAATCAAAGGGCACAGGATCAGTTGAATAGGAAAGGATGATATCTAAAAATTAAAATTAAGCAGTGAGAGAGGAATATAATGAGAGAAAGAGAAAGGAAGAGATAGAATGGGAATAAATTATCTCATATAAAAGAGGCAAGAGAAAACTGTTACAATGGAAGGGAAGAACAGCAAGGTGAAAGGGGATGGGTCAATCTTACTCTCATTAGATTTGGCTTAAGGAGGGAATAGTATACACACTCAATTGGGTATCAATTTCCCTACAAGAGAGTGCGGGGGAAGGGCATAAGAGGGGGGATGATAGAAGGGAGTATAGATTGTGGGAGAGGGTCTTTAGAAGCAAACATTTTTGAAAAGAGACACAAAGTAGAAAATAGAGTAAGTGGGGGGGCAGGAGAGGATGGAGAAAAATACAGTTAGTCTTTCATAATATAACTACTATGGAAATGTTTTGCATAACTAATTGCACATATACAACCTATATTGAACTCTTTGTCTTCCCAGTGGGAGTGAGTGAGGAGGGAAGAAGAGAAAGAATCTAGAAATCAAAGTTTTAAAAACAAATGGCAAAATCCATTTTTAAAATTGTTTTACATGCAACTGGGAATAGTATATACAGGTACTGGGGTATAGAAATACATCTTGCCCTACTAGAAAGTTAGGGGGCATGGGGAGGTATAATAGTAATCAGTTTATCAGATACTTAGCACCTAGTAACTTAGAGCTAAGTAGCACCTACTAACTTAGGGCAAAGTACAGAAGGTGTGAACCCTGTCCATTGTTGAGAAGGCATTAACTCCCCTGTTGACTTGGAAGAAGGCTATAGGTTGAGACAGGAGGCCAATGCTGTATATAAAGAAGAATTCAAGAGACGGAGAGAGAGAATTGGAATTGGCTCCTCATGAAGGAAGATTCATGAAGATTGAAGCCAGCTGAGAGAAAGAGAGGGAGGGAGGAGGGAGGGAGAGAGGAAAGGAGAGAGAAAGAGAGAGAGAGAGAGAGTTTCTTTCCCAGAATCTGGAAGCTGACTGAGAACTGAATTGGAATTTTCCTGAGACCAGAATCTGGTGAAGGCCAAACAGAAGGCCAATATTCCTTCTGGGTCCTAGAGCCAGCTGAACTGCTGGGACTGAAGTAGCATGAACAGGATAATACTTTCTTTAGTCATGACCTGGCTGATCCTTAAGTTCCAGGATTGAGAAGTGATGAAGAGTTTGAGATGTGCTGAACCCTGTGAACTTCAGTGTGTGCTGGGGATTGCCCTGAAGACTGGACAAGGACTTGGGAGCTGTGTGTTTCTGAATCCAGGTAATTGTTTGGCAGTTTCAGGAGGGAGCTGGAACAATGGAAGGAGATCCAGGGAATCAGAGAGACCTCCCAGAGTCAAGATGAAGAAAAGGCCTCCCCTTGCACTAAACTGAGGTTTGCTGGAAACCAAGTGGTGGAAAGTTTGTGTAGTTTTCTAATGACTGTATTAGCGAATAATGATATTTAGTAATTGAGAATCTAGCTTAGTGACTGACTGCTAGATGAGTAACTGATTAAGTTAATGGTTGCCCCATGAGTGGAAGATTGGTATATTATGAATTGATTGATTGAATCTTTAAGTGAGAAGGGTTTCCCCCTTAGGGAAACCAGGTGATTCTTCTTTTGTTCCTTGTTCTAAATATTGTGGCCACTGTAGTGAAAACTGTGTGGCCATTCTAATTTTTTTATGTAATAAATTTTATTTGTTTCTTGTTTACATAATTCATTTTCATGAGATTTTTGAATTACAAATTTTCTCTCTGTCTTTCCCCTACGCCAACCCCAAAACAGTGATCCCACTGTAGAATCCCTCCCCTGGTCTGCTCTCTAACTTTCTGGTAGGGCAGGGAGGGTCTCCCTACCTAAGCCCCTGTATATCTTGATTCCTAGTTGCAGGTATTGCAGAGCTTTAAATTCTAGATTCTTTCAGTTCCTCCCTTGTCACCTACCCCACTGGAAGGACAACCAATTCAATACAGGCTGTGTAGGTGTGATTATGCAGGACATCTTCATAGTGGACATATTGTGACAATGATCATATGTCCCCCCTTCATATCCCTTCCCCCGTTGTTCTGTTCTCTACCCTGTCCTTGTCCCTTTATTGAAGTGTGAGCCTCCAGCATTCCTCTCCCAGACCCTGCCCTCCCCTCTGTCATCCTGCCTTTCATCCCCACGCCCCCTACTCTCTTCTGTGGCATGATGCCCAGTTTAGAGTTTATGCCCTTTCTTCCCTAAACCAGAGTCAATGAGAGTAAATGAAAATAAAGTTGTGACAGTTATCCTTTGCCTCTTCCACAGGGGATGATTAACCCCATTTTGTCTCTCCCTGTCTCCTCTCATTCTAGTCCTCTCCCACCTCAGAATTTGCCTTTT
>CM053593.1:148125565-148253632 GCA_028646575.1 Pseudocheirus occidentalis
AGAGAGAGAGAGAGAGAGAGAGAGAGAGAGAGAGAGAGAGAGAGAGAGAGAGAGAGAGAGAGAGAGACTGGATTCACACAACAAAATACTTTTAAAAATGATGCTGTTTGGCTTAGGCTGACAGAAAACCAAGGGAATTTAAATTCACCATTGCAACTCAGTGCTGAATTGGACTCCTGTCTCCCTAGGAGCTCTCAGATGCGGCAATGCCACCAAAGTAATTACGTGGCTATGCATGGGCTCTCACAAAATGTGCTCTTTATGGGGATGAGTTATTTCAATTAATCTCCATATCTTTCACTAACCACATGGTGTCTCCTAGAATGTCCATGCACAGGCAAAGGAAGGTCAGGACTTCAAACTGGACTTCACTGCAAAGTTATGAATATAAGAAATATCCCCAAATCACCTAAGTAAAATTGGTGGTCAGTGTGGCCTCCCCATAGCAACATGGAAATCTGATACCTTGTCCCCACTACAGGGTCTCAATGATGAAGGGAATTGTTCTTTGTTCGTTTATTTAACAAATATTTAGGAAGTGGTTTTATATGTACAACACCACATCTATGAGGGGTTCTTTCTATAAGATGGAAAAGTTTATTTGCTAATCTTCTGCAGAAGAGAAGAGTGGTATTCTGTCCTCTACCTATCCCTGCATCTTGGGAATGTGGAAATCCTTACCTTTTCCTAGCCATTCCCCTGGCTGAGAACCACCCTCAGCTCAACCCCACCAAAGGCTTTCTCTGAGCATCATTGATGTAGAAAAATGGGGGAGACCCTATGACTTGATGGAGATAGCCCAACCCTTACCAGATGTCTAGTGATATTTTAAGCTCATTTTGTGCTTAAGTGAAAAGAACCAGACTCATGCAACTGTTCCTTTTTGGAATGTTATGCTTTATAAAATATGAATTCAACAAGATTTTCTCTCATAGCTCCAAAGCCCACAGCCTGATCTGGGCAATGGAGAAAGTGAGTCTGTTCTCTGTCAAGTTCTTACTCTCCTGTAATGAGAAAAAAAATCAGGATGACCAACAGACTCTGGTCTTTTTTTCAAAATATGCCAACTGCTGACCCTCGCTGTTGAAGCTCCCATTTGGCACACAAACCAGAAGCAGCTAGGGCCAATCACTTTATCTAAGCAGGCATTCGATATTCATTAAACAGAAATGTAAACAGACTTCAAAGAACAGATAAGCTTTGGACTTAATATAAATGCTCTAGGACAGGGCAATGGAGAGAAGAAAGAACAGGCAAAAAAATCCCAAAACATTTGTATGTTTTCTCAAAGGAGAAATATCAGCAATGATCAGATATACATCTCATCCATTTCAAATTGTTTGACTGGGCATCTTTGAGGCAAAGGCTGAGTGTTCTCCTATCTATCCCCTTTAGTCTCTCCAACTCCCCATATTCATAGTATGTGTTAGAACCAACTCACACTAACAGCCAGTTGTTAAATTTTCAGTGTGAGCACCTTGGAAAACTGGCAAATGCCACAAATTAAGGTCTGATTTTTTTGTTTACTTAATTAAAGTGATGGAGAAAATACTAATAATATAGATCAGTGAGGTCTGCACTTGAGAACCTAGAGGGCCACATGGGGCGTCAAGGTGGTGGGTTCCTTACATGATGCTGATTAAGCTTAAAAGTGTCTTGTGCTTGTACACACACATATGCATGCACATATACACATATGTATATGTGTGTATGTATGTAGCATGTCTGTCTAGGGTACCACCAACCAGAGTTCCTCTGTACCTTGCTCGTGTTCCAGTATGTGAGAATTCCATTTACCAAGCAAGAAGGAAGTCAGTCTTTCTCTTTAAAAACATAATCCTTTACATTGTGGATAATGACAAGCAGGAAGAAAGACTTCCATACAGGCCTGCAGAACTTCATCCTCAGCATTTATTTCTCTTGGACAGAAAGAAGTATCTGAATAACATTTAGTTTTAAAAAGAATAAGTTACTCTGCTTATCTGAGTTCCTTCATGTTTGTTTATTTGTTTTTAGCAGACCTTCTCTGGTGCCTCTATTCATCCCCATCCTCCCCCAGCTATTTGTGCCTTCCCATCTATGATGACCTTATGTCTATTTTGGGTACATGTTGTCTCCCCTAGGAGTTGTTTACCTTTGTCTTATATCTCCAGTTATTGAGCATAATTGATTAATTTTCCTTTTTGTTCATCTCTGTTACTTACTACCAATTCAACTCCATCCCTACAGCACCCCAGATGCTGTTGTTTGGTGGGGAAAGGTATTTTCAAGCAAAACAAATTATGACTGGTCATATTTTTAGAAGTCTGATGTTGCACCTGCAGTGAACACCTTTTCTGCTAATGGGCAACTGGCTTTGTTTAAGCATTTTCTGAAGTAAAAATTGGTCACTTTACTGATTACAACTTTAAGTCTTTCAAAACTGCTTTCCGTTACATTAGCATAGTCATTGGGTTAATTGTTCTCATCGTTCTATTTATTTCACCTTGGCATCAATTCATGCAAGTCTTCCCAAGTTTCTCTGAATTCTTCATTTTCAACAACTTAACAGTAAATATTTCATTATATCCATATACCACAGGTTATTGAGCCAGTTCTTTGCTACCACAGAAAGTGCTGCAATAGGATATATATGTGTCTGTCTGTATGTGTATATATATGCACACACATATACATATACACACATACACGTTTGTGTATATATTTATATATACATATATATATCATGCGTATTTAAATCATGTATTGTAAGCACATACATGATTTAAATGTGCATGATATGTATGTATGTGTATACACGTATGAGTATGTATATATTGTACATGTATAAACATATATGTGTTTAAGCATGTATGCACATGTGTATGTGTCCTTTCACTGTATCTTTGATCTCTTTGGGGCATTCACTTAGTAGCAGTATCCCTGAGTGATAGAGTATATACAGTTTAATAACTTTTGGCATTGGATCCTAATTATTTTCCAGAATTTTAACCATTTCAAAGGTCCACCAGTGTGCCTCCTATTTGCCACTTGAAGCTTATATGGTACAAGATGTCAGTTCTACTTCTTTTTATACATGAGGAAACTGTGACTCAGAGCCTAAATAAAGCCACAGAGTTAGTGTTATTTGAGTTTTTATGGTAGCAGAAATGAGTAGTGCTGAATGGTGTACACAGAATCATAATTAGGGTAGGGCAACTGGAGCATTGCCCCAGGGTGTCATCAGCAGGTAGAAACAAACTAAGCTCAACACCAGTTTAGCAAGAATAATTAGCATAGGGGCAGAATGGAGAAGTATCAACTCTGTAAGTCAATTTAAAATACATCCTGCATATCAGATATTTTCATTACGATTCATAACAGTAGCAAAATTATAGTTATGAAGTAGCAACGAAAATAATTTTATGGTTGGGAGTCACCACAACATGAGGAAATGTATTAAATGGTCGAGGCATTAGGAAGGTTGAGAACCACTGTTAAACCCCTGGGGTTTGGGGTTTTATTGTGGGGTTTTTTTGTTTGTTTGGGGCTTTTTTTTGCACCTTTTAAAGCTTTTCCTTGGTCAGACTTTGATGGTCTATTTGCAGCTTTTTAAGAGAGTGAAACTTTGAATGGTCCATTTGCATACACATGCTTTTCATTCATACATGGGAAAAGCTCTAAGGAAATGAGTCCAAAGGTTTTACAAGAGGATTCCATTTACTGATGGGGGAATAGGAGAGGTGCAGAATTGAAAAGCAGAGGAGTCTACATTGCTTGGCTGGAGTCAAGCTGAAGGAAGCAATAAAAAAAATTTAGTCCCTTAAGATCCTACTCGAAATTTCACCTGGGACTGGGACTGGAGATGGTAGAACCTATGGCCAATCCTCACAGCCTTGTACCCTGGACAAAAGCAGGTCCAGGATGCTTGGCAGGAATGCCTTGCCCAGGAAGCTTGAGGACATGAATTTTGGAGTCCTAAAAGTAATAAAGAATTGGTTCTCAACCTGTGGGTTGTGTTCAATTTAAATACATCCTGCATATCAGATATTTTCATTATGATTCATAACAGTAGCAAAATTATAGTTATGAAGTAGCAACAAAAATAATTTTATGGTTGGGGGTCACCACAACATGAGGAAATGTATTAAATGGTCACGGCATTAGGAAGGTTGAGAACCACTGTTAAAATAATAAGTTGTCTTGGCTATGGGTGTTCCCTTTTTATGTCCTCCCCCCCTTGTGAACTCTCTGAGTCTTCACTTGTCCCAAAGATGTGTTTTTTGGTGAACAATCCATCCCAGGTTTACTATGGGGAATGTTTTACTGCTACTTTTCTTTCTATGTGATTTCAGTAAATTCTCTTGATTTGAGCTAATTGTTGAAGTCCTCTGACTGGCTAGGGAGGAGTAAAGACATCAATAGGGGCTCACGAGCTATATTTTTAGGAGTTCCAACCTGCAGAATACCTTGAATCTGGAGTAGTCATTCTCTAACAGACCCAAAATAGGGACATGGAGAGAGGGGAGAGGCAATAATCCCGAAGAAATTCTATATTAGTTAAAGGAGGAGGCCTCTAAATGGTGCTTCTTCCAACTTGGGGTTGTCCCTTGTTAAGCTCTTCTGTAGTCCAGTCCCAACCTTCTCCCTCCCCCAGATGGTGGCCTCCTCAGCAATCTTCCCAATGCCTAAAGGTGCATTTGTATTTGTTGTGGGTGGTAGAAATGTCCTGGAACCTCCGCACAAAGAGCCTTGTGTCCCAAGACTTGAGATTTCCTTGTATAATTTCCCCTTCTAATGGGAGAGAAAGCATTCAAAGAAGTATATGCAAAACTAGCTAGATATAGGGTATTAGAAAATAATCAACAGAAAGGAATTATTCACATTAAATCTTAATTGTCTCTCCTATGGTAATCTGAAAACACCTCTATTTGGGGGGAGTAAGGACGAGTGTCTGAGATACAGTATGGCTCCTCTGTGATAGGCTGCCTCTGTTCTGAAGAGCCCCCTCTACTTTTCTGGTAGCCCCACCCAACCTTGTGCTACAGTACCATAGTGCCCCCATATAAGCATGGGGTTTGATCCAGAAGATCAAGATTCTATATCCAGCTGTGCCATTTCCTTTTCCTGTAATCCTGAGCAAATCATTTCAACTCTATGAACATCAGTTTCCTCATCTATAAAAAATAATATTTGTTCCGATGTGTATGTGTGTGTGTGTACCTGTGTGTGTGTGTGTGTATACTACCTGCCAAACAGGGGCATAGTAAGATATATGGCATTATAGAAATGTAAACTACAATGTTTGCTTAGACACCAGTCATTATTGTCTAAGATTATAGATGCTGATACAGAAGACAGATTTTGGACTGAATTTAAGGCAACCTGGTGACTGAAATTTGAAATTACTTTTTGGATGAAAACCCTGATTTCAGCTTGTTTTGTCATCATGTATTTCTTTCTTCTACAAAAGGAAAAGAACAAGCGGGGAGAAGTAGTCTAGTTAATTAAGAGTTCCAGGCAGTTAGGTTCCAGTTAATTGAAGTTTTTATTATCAACAGTGTGTATTTTCCTGGCTGCTTACCCAGCTGATCTTATAACCTAAAGGGAGTGCCTACAAAAAGTACCTTGCCCTAGGTACATTGGAAAGCAGCAGGTTGGCTCAGATGGCATTTACCCACAGGAATGCAATTTCTAAAGATACAGAAGACAGTAATGAAGTTAAGATGATGAAGTACTGTAAGAAAACTTTTATTTGTAAATAATATGGTGCACAACCTGAAACATCAACAAAGCCCCAATGTTTTTAATCTACCTCAGAGTCTGACTAGTGCAAATAGAGGACCACAGCTTCTCTTCTATCTTAGGATATCACAACTATCCTGTGGATTGTATTGAAGAAGTTGGTATCAATCAAAAGGAAAGTTAGACCATCCCCTCTGAGAACACTGGCATTGTGCCCCATCTCACACCGAGATGCTAGTCCCAGTTCTCCCTTCCTTTCCCAATGATTTGGTAGTATAAAGGAAGAAGGCCTTCTTCCTCAACTCCACATGGATAGAAGCAGAGTCGAGTTTGAACTCATCCTAAGGAGGCTCCCAGCAATCAAACTGGGATTGGTTGATGTGATGGAAGTCCTGGGATTTCTGGTCCCTGTTAGCAAAGCTACCCTGCCTCTTCTCCCCACCATCATCCCACCTCCTACCAACCAGAGAGTGAAAATTACAGGTTAGTTACCAAGTTAAGAGTAAAAGTTACCAAGTTACTAGGCAAATACTCTCTCTTAGCTCTTAAGTGGCATTTTGATGAGGAAAACATTAAAGTAGCTTTAACTTCTAAAGAAAGAAGATACCTGATGGAGAAACACTGAAACTGTGGTTTCCTTCGTAATACTTTTGTGTCATTTTTCAATCATATCTGATTTTTTGTGACCCTGTTTGGGATTTGCTTGGTAAAAATACTGGAGTGGTTTGCCATTTCCTTCTGCAGTTTATTTTACAGATAAGGAAACTGAAGCAAACAGGGTTAAGTAACTTTCCCATGGAAACACAGCTAGTAAGGGTCTAAGACAAGATTTGAGCTCAGGAAGATGAGTATTCCTGACTCACTCTCCCTTGTGCTGGCTCTGGGCAAATCACTTGGCCTTTCCACGTTCTAGGCAATTTTCTAAAATGATGTGCCAATCAGAATAAGAGATACATGCTTCGGCATGACCAGTGAAGGAATCTGCCCTGTTTATATATGTATATTTTGAGGGGTTTATTTTTTATTTATTTTGTTGTTGTTTATATTTAATGAGGTTGAGTGAAGTGGGTGAGAAAACTAAATGTTTGATAATTGAGAAAAGAATAAAATTAGTTTTTAAAAAGTTGAATCATAATTCAAGAATTACAAATCTTTGTCTTGCCCTTATTGACCAAAGACAGACTGAAATCTTTCTCTGGAAATGTAGCTTATTTCAGTGTGTGTGTGTGCATGTGTGTGTGTGTGTGTGTGTGTGTGTGTCTGTCTGTCTGTCTGTCTGTCTGTGTGTTTTTAAAGAATCCTATTCAACATGAAGAGTACATGAGCTCTTTTCTCTTCTCTCCAAAATATGGCTTGCAGAAATAGTGTGGACATGGTCCAATTGCTCACAAATTAAATTCTGACACATCCCCATACCCTACAAGGTAGTTACACATGGTTTGTTCAGGGCGGGTGGTGGGGATCATGAGCATGAGGCATAATCAGGTTTGTATTTTTTCTAACATGTGATTCTCAATGCCATCTGTTATCCCCGGTGGAAGATGCTTTTGGTTTGGAATTAATGTTTTATTATGAATAATGTGGAGGTGATTGCAGACTTCTCTCCAGCAATCTTTGAACTGCATGCCCAGCCTGCATTATCAGAGAGACGTAGGCAGTCTTAATTCAGTCCTTGATAAGTAGATTGGGAGCAATAGGATGACATCTGCAGTATGCATTGGGGGGAACGTATAAAGCAGCTGTGTGTGATGAAATATCGAGGCTGTCAGATTATTATGAAAATGTTTGTAAGTATTCTTAGGTAACCTACCTCCAATCAGCATCTGTAAATTTCTATCATCTGTCTTTCTCAGGATTCAGAAGACATGCTAATTATCTGTCAGTTTTTGTCAGGGAGTCAGCACCCAGAGGATACAGGAGACAGTTTCTTCTTCTTCATTCAAAAGTTCAGTTTGGGGAAATATCTAGCTGGCAGCATGTTGTCAATCAGATGAACCTGGCAGAAAATCTCATCAAGATAATTGAAACAAGAACTTCCTACAGGACCACAAGGATGAGTTTTGCCAGTGCCAACTCTTCCCAGTCCCATTCTTCTTTCCAGGTCTTGCTCTTGGCCCAAATTCTTCCTGCTAGATGCGGCCAGAAAGGAGCAAACAACTGTTAACATCCAGTGATGACTGCCCTACCTTCATGGAAGGGGCAGAAACCAATAAGAGCCTGCTGGCCTTGGAAACAAGCATTTAGTAGCATCCACCATGCTATGTACTGAGGACACACACACACACACACACACACACACGAACAATAGTCCCTGCCTGTAAGGAGCTTAAATTTGCAGCACCCCCTTTGACATCACTACCTCAATTCACACTGGTACTGGCAAGTTAGGTCTCTAGAGGGTGGCTGACTACTACTACCATATCAGGGTTCTAGAGGTAACATTAAGGGACTAGGTTTCTAGTATTATTGATTATGAACTCCTTTTGCTGTGTTCCCAACTAACAGTTAGCCGGTAGATATCAATTAGCCTTTAGAAAAAGGATTTATTTGAAAGTATAAACAGTTGATATGAAACAAAACCTCCTCCCTTTTTAAATCTCCCCCAGCCCCCTGCCAATCTGAGGATGTAAACTTCCTGGCACACAAAAGATTCACGGTGAGACAAGGTTGAAACTTAAAGTGCAATGATAATAAGAACAAATGTGGCAAGGAATACCTCCAGATTCCAGGCTTTAGAAGTCCCTTTTGTTTGGTTTTGTTTTTCCTTTGTGGAAGACTCGTGAAGTTTGGTACAGGACATGTAGACAGTGATGGATGGCTTGCTCTGCTGCTCAGCCGGGCTATCTCCTTGAAGGGTACATCACCCCTGTTGTCAGTCAGACAAGTCAGTCCAGTACTATGCTGGGTCATTCTGCTGCTCTTTGATTCCTAATCCTGGCAGTCTTTTTTCCCCTTTGTGGAGTCCTCATAAAATTCATTGACTCATGTGGAATCTATGAGGGTGCTCAAAAAAGCCACTGCTGGGCCAGCCACTCCTCCCCCATCTCTGATTCTTTCCCCGATGCTGTCAATTATGACCACTCTAGTAGTCACTGCTAATGCCACCTTGCTGCTCCAGCTGCTCATTGAACCTTTCTAATGGGGCCCACAGATCTCCTGAGCTTACAAAGGTTACCTGGGCAATTCCATCTCAGAATATTCATTTGCCTGAGTTCAGGCGAGAAGAATTACAAAGAGATAACGAATAGCCATATGTTCTCAATAGCCACAAGTTGGGTGAAAGCCGGAACTGATGCCCCTCCGTGAACCAGCTCTTGGAACCAGCTCATAGTAGTCCTTCCTCACTCATAGCCCTAATGGGAGAAAAATGCTATCAAATAGGTCTCCCCTTGTTTTATATACACTCAGTTCTCACTTATCAACCTGAGTCGTCAGCTCTTCCAGCTCTGTAGCCAAAAAGGTATCCTATCATCACATAATATCATCAGTCCCTGACTCAACTTGTCTGGAATGGGTTCCCAAGTTTCCAAATGGTCACTTAATCTGACATGAGGCAAGGAATTTCTATGAATGTTTCAAAGACTGGTCCTCATAGGCAAGGCCACAAACATTACATATTCTATAGGGGCAAATAATAAGAGATTTAGAACTAGAAAGAAACTTAGAAGCCTTCTCATCCAATTTCCTCGTTTTATACATGCAGAAATTGAGTGCCAGGAAGGTTAATGGCCAATGTCAAATTCTGCATAATGGGGGAAGCAAAGTTAAGTCATTTGTGGGTCAAGAGACCTGGCTTCACAATCTTCGAGTTAGCTCCGTATTTCTTTGAGAGTAAAGTACAAAATCCTTAGCATTGCATTTAAAGCACCACCATCTCCCAATATGACCCCTATTTATATTACCAGTTTATTCCATATTAATCACTCCTTTTCATAATTCTCTATTTCAGTTTAGCTGACCTGTTACTGTTGTTCATTTGTTCAGTTATGTCCAGTTTTATATGACTCCATGGACTTTTGGTCATGGGGTTTGCTTAACAAAGATAATGGAATGATTTACTATTTCCTTCTCCATAATACCCCCATTTTACAGATGAGAAGCAAGGTCACACAGCTAGAAAGTGTCTGAGGCTAGATTTGAACTTAGATATTCTTGACTCTAAGCCTAGTGCTCTAACTGCTGTACCAACTAGCTGCCCCAGCTGTATCCCTTATACCAGTGGTTCTCAACCTTCCTAATGCCACCACCCTTTAATAGTTGTATGTGGGTGTATCTGCATGTGGGCAGACCAGCCTGGAGACTGATAGAGGAGCAGTGTCTCGGTTCCTAAGACCATCAGAAATATGTGTTTTCCTATGGTCTTAGGTGACCCCTGCAAAAGGATTATTCGACCCCAAAGGGGTCGCAACCCATAGGTTGAGAACCACTGCCTTATACAAAAAGTTGTATCCCCTATACAAGGCATTCCATCTTCTCCCTCACCTGTGCTTTGTGCACAAGTGGTCCCTTCTGTCTGGAATGCACTTCCTTCTCATCTGTTCCTTAGAGAATTCCTAACTTCACTCCAAGCACAACTCATGTGTGGTGTTCTCCATGGTGACTTTTTTTTTTCCTGGACCACCTCTATTCCTTCTAGTTATTTATACCCCCTCCCTCTTGAAATTTATTTCACATACATATACAAATTCATGTTTTATATATATATTATATGTATATATGTGCACATATATTTATATATGTGTATCTTTATGTATATATCTTTATATGTATGTGTGTATATATGTATGCATGTATATGCACACATAGATATTTACCTTCTTGAGAATCTGCCATATCCTTCCTTAAGATAGAGATTAATTTATTTTATCTTTGTATGCTCAGCACCTAATACTGGGTTTCGCACATAGTAGGCACTTAATTAAGGTTTCTTGAGCTGAATTAATTAAATCTTAGCCAATCCCTTTTCTTTAATAGTTGAAGAAATTGAAATCCAAAGAGGGAAAGTATCAACTAGTTTTAAGTGCAAAGACCAAGAGAGACTTTAGACATTTCACAACACTGCCTCAAACAAGGGATATTGTCAATAGGTATCTGAGATCAGAATCAGTTGGATATATTGAAAATGATCAATATCATTGAAATCATAGATCTGGTCCTTATTCTTTTTTATTTAAAAGAAAACTATAAAAATTCCCAAGAGGTGTCTCTGCTGACTTCAGAGAGAAGGTAGGAAAGAAATTGGGAAGTCTGTTCTTAAGTAAGCCTAGGAGAAGAACAACAAACTCTAAATGACTCATTCTTTCTGGATGTGTGACAAAGTCTCCCTTTTGAACTGGCTCTCATAGAGAGTCCTCAAGCACCTGCAAGTTTTGCCCTTTCCCCCAGAGAAGGAGACAATTTGGGGAGTTCAACTTCAGTGATCTCAATTTCCATCAGAGTTATGTTTGGGAATAACAATGGAAGTTCACTTTACATTCAATGACTTTGAGACATTTTCCATACCTTTTAGTGGGTCCAAGATGGATTAGATTCAAAATGAGTGAGGAAAGCAAGTGGGCAAAATCCCTATTACATTCAAATTGATTCCATTTCTCTGGAGAGAGCATAGCCTGAGGCTAGATTCCCATTCAATAAACTGCCCAGTTAATTGTACCGGTGTGACTGTAACCTAAATGACTGAATTGGGTCTCTGGTTAGTGATGAGGTGGCCTAAAGCAAACATGCCAATTTGCTTCCTGGTAAGAGCAACAACAAGGTGAACATTCAGAACTCAGGTCCCATATTCCCACTTGTAATATCTTGATTTTTTAATATCAGTTAAAATAGGGATGAAAATGTTATGATTTGCTATTGACTCTGTGACCTCTATGCCCTTATTTGGAGACCCCCCCACCTCCATTTTCACTGTTCAGAATACGTTTCAGTGCCAACAACACCATGACTATTTTCACTAATACTTTCCAATAATTCAGTTTTGTATTTCATGAGTGTGAATACACCCTTCACTATCACAGATTACAACCCCTCTATAGCTTTAGTAGTCAACTCTTAGAGAATTTCTAGAAAATTTGTAATTCAATTCAACAAATACTTGCTATATTTTTGCTAATATTTGCTATATTTTAAGTACTGAGATACATACAGGGGATAACAAAATAAAAATGAAAAAGTCCTTGCTCTCAACCTACTAGGTTCAATTGATGAAACCTGTTGAACTTAATTAGCCTGATCTTTGAATAACAAACATTCAGATCATCACTGGGCCTATATTTGAAGATATTCCAGCTTGAGGAGTCCTGCTGGATAACCTGTGAGAACCCTGGTCATCTTGGTGCCAGTGTTTTCCAAATAGATTGTAAATTCCTTGAGGGCAGAGACCTTTCATTTTTATTTTTATGTCTTCAGTGCCTGACACATAGTAGGTACTTAAATACTTCTTAATCAATTGATTGTGGAGATTAGATTGACGATTAGATTGATTAGAGGAGAATTTTGGTGGATTCATTAAAAAAGTATTGTCCTCTGGGCAGTTGTACCTACCTGATCTTTCCAGACAATTTTATCACTGGCTTAAGAATGTAGTCTCTCATTGTATAATGGCAGTATATGTCTCATGCCATATTCTGATCAAGATGAATCTCAGTAAGTACTAAATGGTGATGAGGATGATAATGTTAGAATCTCACAAATAGATTCAATAAGGTAGGAAAGTCTTGGTGATCATGCATCATTGTGTCTTTGTGGTATTATTTTCATTCCAATCAATAAGCTCTCTGTCATTCTCATCCTTATATAGAAACTGGAAAATAATTTCACTATCAACCATGTCTTGATATGTGGTTGGAGTGATGAACAATGTACTCAAGTGCCTAGGGTGTAACAGTGTATGAAAATGGGACTACTTGATATGTGGGATAATTGTCCGCCATTTATCCAACGTTTATTATTGAATTAGTATTGAAAAGGTAATTTCATGCTTGGTTAAGTGGTAAATTTGATTCATATGCCAGGAAGACAAAGTAACAAATGTGACATTGACTGTAATAATTACATTCTGCTAAAAAAAAATAATAAAGGATGGAATTCTGTACTACTTTGTAGTGAAGATATAAGGTTAATCTATATCCTTCCTCTCCCTCACCTAGTGCTTTACATGTCCTAAAAGGCCAAGATATTGCAGAGTCTTAACTAGGATGCAGTGATTAAAGGTTTGCCTCAAGCCTTCAGGTGTAGTATATTAAGTCCTTAAGCAATATTAGAGTTAAGTATCAACTCAGTGAGTAAAATTTAGTCAAGATAGGAAGTTACCAGGTAGTGTGCTTGTGCTTGCTTCTTTTCTCACCTCCATAGCAGTCTCCCCAGCAGTTTCCTGATACCAGTGTCAGGAGATCTCCAAATTCTTCCCATGGGACAATGTTAAGATCATCTAATCACCACACCCTCAAATGAAGGTGCTTTTTATTCCATTTACTCTGGGTGTGGTTTGCAGTATTTACTTCAGGTGGAAGATTAGGGCTATGGGACACAGCAAACATCATGAAATAGCCTTAGAGGTAGGGAAAATTAATACAATTATTTAAATGCATTAAAAATCCCTGGCTTTTTGTTGTCTGTATTCATAACAGAAATAACTATCACAAACATGTATATAGTGCTTAAAGACTGGCAAAATATCTTATATACATTATCTTATTTGGTTGTTACTATGACTCTATGAGGCAAGTACTAAGATATCATCATCCAATATTATAGGAAAGAACACTGAGTCACAATCATTCAGTAAGAATTGAGCAAGTGTCTACTATATGCACAATCCCTTTAGTACACAAAGATTTATCAACTTGCTTGTATGTACATTGTTGTTTTTATTATTCAGTCATTTTCAGTCATATCTGACTCTTGGTGACTCCATTCAGAGTTTTCTTGGAAAAAAAGATGCTGGAGCAGTTGGTCTTTTCCTTCTCCAGCTCATTTTACAAATGAAGAAATTGAGGCAAACAGAGGGAAGTGACTTGCCCAGGATCACACAGCTAGTTAGTGACTGAGACCAGATTTGATCTCAGGTCTTCCTCACTCTAGGCCTTGCCCTCTATCCACTGAGCTGTTTAGCTGCCTTCCACGTTCTCATAATTACTCCTAAAGGTGAGACAGGATGTAAACCCACATTTTCCTGATTCTACATCCAGTAGCCTATCTGTATCATGTTACCTTGGCTTTAGGAAAACTGTTTATTATCCATTGGCATAAGTAAGCAATTCTAATATGAAAGTTATTAAATAGACTGGAATAATATCCACGTACCCACAGAATATTGTAGAACGCTTCAAGGCTGCTGCTTCTGCAGAATTTTAGGAAAAGCTGTCATGCCCTAGAGAGCATAAATTATGGAAGCAGATGACATCACCTAAGAGTTTCCTCTTCAATGACTTGGAACAGCACTGGTGACCACTTATTGAAGTACATTGCTAATATCATGGCTCCTGATGCTGCTGCTGAGGATGCTTATATCTGAGTTTGGTATTTCCTCTGTCATGCTAGGTTTTATTTCATTTTGTGTTTCAAATAATAAAACAGGTCAGCAGCTAGGTGATACAGTGAATAGAGTACTAGGCCCAGAATCAGGAAGAACTGAATTCAAATCCAATCTCAGACACTTAGTAGCTGTGTGATCCTGAGTAAGTTACTTAACCTGTGTGCCTCAGTTTCCTAATTTGAAAAAATAGGGATAGTAATAGTGTTTACCTCCCAGGAGTATTTTAAGAATCAAGTGAGATAATAATTGGAAAACACCTAACAGTGCTTGGCACGTAATAAGCCCTATATACACGCTATTTATCACTACTATTATTATTTTGTAGACCTCTGGTATCAAACTGAAATAGAAAGGGCAGCCACTAAACTGTGTATAAGGATCCTGTGGGCCACATATTAACTAGAAAACCACATGTTAGTATTATATGTGTTTTATTGTATTTTTATTTATTTTGTTAAAGATTTCCTATTTACATTTCCATCTGGTCAGGACTATAATCAGGGATATTGTGGGATCCATCTGTCCTTGACACGTTGGTTGTAGTTCTTCCTGTTGCAAAATATAATTAATGAGAATTTGAGTCCTTTTGGGGGGTTTAACATCCTCAGTTTCATTTTTTTTTCCAGACTATCCCTGTGGCATTTCTCTGAATAATGACCTGGCTTGGCATCTGCTTTAAGTACTATAAACCTATTAGTCTGTCATATATGGCTCAAGACATATTACACACCTTTATGAGTATTTATTTCTCACCATGAATTTCTTAGAGTAATTGGTTAATCAGCCATTTGTTGCCTTCACCAGGTGAATACAGTACCCAGAAAGTAATTCATTGCCAGACTTTGGCACTTAAAAATTCTAAATTCTTTGCTATCTTTGTCAGACTATCTTTGTCAGTTCAATCTCTCCCTATACTTATCAGTGTTGGGTTTAGGCCAGTGCCACAGAATTCGGTATCCAGAGGCAGGGCACTTATCTTCCTCTGAAGTCATCATTCAGAATTCTCACCTAACAGTGCCTCTCATGGGCATAGTTCTCCACATTCTGCCAGTGCCACATTTGCTATAACCCTGTCTTTGTGTTTATAATTTGATTCTCTCTAACCACCGTCCTTATGTTTTCTACTCACACTAAAAAACAATTATTTATTTTCTACAAATCCTCAGAGATTCTTCCTATCTCTTCCCTTCCTGAAAATACTGCATAACTGGCTCAGTGATTAGGCTTCATTCTACACATCTAGCATTTATATTTGTATGGCAGGTGAAGGTACTCATGTTCTAATAGGAAAAAGGGCTAAGTACTTACTCCCTTCCACTCTCCAGTTCTGTGTAGACCACTCCACTCTCTCAGACAAAACTTCCTTCCTAGTTAAGTCCCATGGTTCTACCCTTTGAGCATGATTTGGTTTTCTTTTTAAGCCTTTAGTAATATAGGAAGTGTGGAAAGAGGAAAGGTTGAGAGCATCACCTCCCATACCACTTGTAGACTTCCCCCAACTAAAGCTTTTAAACTCATTTGTCTAGAAAATTATCCAGATCCACTGTTTCTCCCTCTGCTATAGGATGTTGTAAAATATGAATCAATAAGGGTTTTGTTCAGCGGTAAGCCCCGATTTTGTTAAAACAAAAGAAAAAAAAGGTTCAACTATAATATAACTTCTTTCCTTTTCTCTTCCTATGTACTTTTCTGCCTATTGCCTCTCCCTCTCATCATTTGTTCAAGGGCACATATAAGTTAACAATGCAATAGTTTACCATTTAATCTTAGAAAAATCAGTGTATTTTGAAACAAAAATCTCTTAAGAAACAAGGATTGAGAATACAGTCTCAGCATTTACTCAAGTAGCGTGACCATTTCCATTCACTTTGATTCTGTTCTTTGTGGCTCCTACATGACCCAAATTTCTAGTCCTTGTCTTTTTGTCTTAATTTTCAATGATGGTGGCTCCTTTTGCATCTCCATTTTCACTCATTCCGGCTCCACTAGGACTTTCTTTACTCTCTAGGCTTCTCTACTGCTTTCCACTTACCCTACTTGAGGATTAGGAATGGAGAACAAGTCAACAGTACGTAATTTCTTTCCCACCAAACAATGAGCATTGATTTCTGACGTAGATGGTGTTTCCATCATATTCTAGTTTACCTCTTCCCCGGCACTGTGTAGTAGCTAACTACTGCCTCATTTGTTTCTGAAGTGTTAGGAGGCAGAGTTGAAGCAGGCTGGCCTCTAATACCTTCCCCATCTTGATGCTTATACACATGCGTTTCTGAGAAGAGGTAGTGCTTGTGAAAGAAGATTATGAATGTGTTTTGCAAATTATCTCAAGAGTGAGGCCTCTTACCATCTAAAGGATGGCCAAATTCAGTGGATATAACCATGATAAATATTAAAAATCAAAGGAAGAACATAAATCCCATCTAAATGACCAGAAGTGATGGTTGTCTCTTTTTGGAGTGTGTAAAAATGCTCTTCTCTAAAGATTAAAAATAATGTTAGGTTCTTATCTCTCTGGGTTAAAATATAAAGTTTTTAAAGCATTTTACTACACCATGTAGGAATAATCTAAATTTTTTATTTCTGTTTTTTTATATAAATTTTTCTCTTTGCTTCCTTTTCCTTTCATATCTTTTTTCTTCCTTCTTTCTTCTCACTTGCTCTCATAACTGACTTTCTCTCTTGCTTCTTGCTTCTCTTTCTTGGTTGTTTTTTCTTCTCTTTTCTCTTTCTCCCATGCACTTCACCTAAGATTTACATCTACATGTTCAGGGGTAACTTGTTAAAAAAAAAAGCTATCACTAGCGATGACAAGAGAACAAAGCATTTAGAATCATAGTGTCAGAGCTGAAAGGTACCTTCGAGATACCTAGTTAGATGAGGAGACAGATGCCCAATGAGGTTAAGCCTTCTTGAGTAGTCTCTGTACTTTTTGTCCAAAGAGTAATGCTTATTTTTATTGGTTGACTGTGGGTACTTGGAAAGCATTTGAAGATATTTGAAAGGGACCATTACCTTCTTTGTGCCTTTGTACAAATCTGGCCAGTGCAGAGGGAAAGATTAAATTAAGCGAAGTGTTCACCATGCCAGCCACTGGGTCATTCAATCCATTCTGAAGAGTGTCTCCCTGCTATTATATAACAAATGATGGGATTAACTTATCATATTTTATAGAGAATTAAAAGAGCTTATCATTGGGCAATGACGGGTTTGTCTTTGAACTGTAACACTGGTAATTTTTTATGGGTCATTGGTGAAGCACTATCCTCTGTCAAAGTCAAATCCACAAGGAAACATTATGTGTGACTCAATGAAGCCAAAAAGGAAATTTCAATCCACTTCTAGCCACATTCATCATTTCAGATTACAATGGGAACAGCCATTTGGTTTTAGACACAAAAACTTGAGTGATTTCAATGGTACTTGACCTATTTACTTCTTTTCATCACAACTCTGAAGGTGTTTTCTTTCATTTTTTATTATCCTTCTGAATTCAAGTTATTTGTCAAGGAATGATGTTGTCCCACAAAGTACATGTGTTCCCAAACACATGGACTCCATCTCATATCTCTGTGACCTTGCATTAGCTCCCCTTACCCCACACCATGCCTGGAATGTTCTCTATCCTTATCTCTGCGTCTTGAATTATTTGACTTCTTCAGTACTCGACTCATTCTGCCTTCTGCAGATCTTCCCAGTACTCCCAGTCTTTAGAGTGTTCCACTCAAAGGAAGATTAGGATTTTTCTATTTTATATCTAGTGATATAGATATCTTTCCTTATCTAAACTCCAGCATTTCACTTTATGCCTATTCTTCACTGTCATCCTGATTTTCCATTCTTCCCTTAGCCCCCCTTTTAAAAAGCTGAGTTTCCTGGCTTCAGCTGGCAGTTTCCTGGGATTTCTGGCTTCCTCCTTACCACCTTAACTCCTCCTCATCCTTTAAAGCCCAGACCTCTAAGAAACCTTCTCTTATCTCCCACCTCCAGTCCAGGAGAACCTTTAATGCACCCTCCCATAGAAGAAGCACTAGATTTGTAATCAAAGACCTGGGCTCAAATCTTGGGTTTTATACTTTATGAGCATGAGCAAATCTCTCTTCTTTTAGCCTCAGTTTTGTCATTTTAAAGGGGTTTTTAATATTTACCTAACAGTTTGCGTGTGAAAAGTTATTAGTAAATATTAAAAAATGATGGATTACTGTTTGTTTGCTGTACTCGTACCCCAGTACCCCCAGGCAACTCTGAATTTACCTTGGAAAGCAGCTAATGTGTACTTTGGTCAAGGGATTTTCATTAATGATAGTTTCTTTCATCAATGAAATAACAGGTTCAGT
Source organism: Pseudocheirus occidentalis (assembly GCA_028646575.1). Taxonomy (NCBI): domain Eukaryota; kingdom Metazoa; phylum Chordata; class Mammalia; order Diprotodontia; family Pseudocheiridae; genus Pseudocheirus; species Pseudocheirus occidentalis. The sequence continues at coordinate 148,144,157 of CM053593.1, forward strand.
CAAAGTATATATAATATATATGCAAATATATGAAATGTATGCGTGCTTATATTTAGGCCTGTATTGTGCATGTAATCTATGTTTGTGTTTTACTCTTACTAGACAGTAACCTCAATGACTGTATAGGCCATATCTTACATAAATTTTAAATCCCCATAGGGCCTAGAACAATACTTTTCTTAGTGATGCTAGCTGAATGTTGAATGAATCACACTTTTGTCATTTTATCAAAGGCTGTCTGTCACTGTCAGCACCATGGCCAGTGAATTTCCTAAGCTTAAAATTGCTAGCTAGTTCAGTTCTAAAGCAGTGGAAAATGCCAAACTCTGAGGGTCCTTTCTTGGTAGGTTATCTTGGTTTTAACACTCTATGACCATGGGAAAGTCTCTCTTCTTTCAACCTCAGTTTTCTCATATTTAATTTTTTTAACAGGGTTGTTGGTACTGTTGTTGTTTTTAATTATTAGTAAACTTTATAGCCCTAGATTTGCATGAATATTTATTGCTATTCTATGTTATGTTGGACCCTAGTATCTTTAGACAACTCTTTGACTTTAAATTGCAAAGCAGATGAGGAGTGAGAGTGAGGAGAAGATTGTCACTATCACCTAAAATAAAGAATAAGGGGGCGGCTAGGTGGCACAGTGAGTAGAGTACCAGCTCTGGAGTCAGGACAACCTGAGTTCAAATCTGACCTCAGACACTTAACACACTTACTAGCCGTGTGACTTTGGGTAGGTCACTTAACCCCAATTGCCCTCCAAAAACAAAATAAAAAAAAATAAAATAAAGAATAAGGGAGGAGCACTATGTAGCAATAAACTTAATTAGGGTGGCCATTTTTTTAATAAAGGGAGTATTCTCAGAGTTAGAATAAGTCCAAGGTTAACCTCTCAGGTGTGGGAAAGTTGACCCTGCATTAGCTAGTGGCCCAAGGAAAAACATCTTATAAAATGGTTATATTCTTGTGTCTCTCTTCCATTACATTGACAGAGAGAGAGAAGCAGCTTGGAAATTGTGGGATCATACATCATAAATGCAAAGGAACTCAGAAGTCCAACTTTGACATTTTATAAAGAAATTGAGGCCCAAGACTAACTTGTTCAACATCATCCAGTTAGTAAGTTAGCCAGAATTTGAACTAAGGTCTTCTAATTTCAGAGTCAGTACTCTTATGTCTGTACCCCCAATAGAAGCATATGTATATTTTTTCTTTTCCAACATATATAGGATTTTCAGTGCTGTGATAAGAAAGTCTTGTAGAAACTGGTTCAGCTTCATTTCTTTTTTTAAATTTATTTATTTTTAGTTTTCAACATTTATTTCCACAAGATTTTGAGTTACAATTTTTTCCCTCCCTGTCTTTTCCCTACCCCCCCCCAAATAGCAAACCTACTGAATACCCCTTCCCCTAATCTGTTCTCTCTTATTTATGCCTAACATCCTAGTAGGGAAAGATGGATTTCTATACCCCAGTGCCTGTATATCTTATTTTACAGTTGCATGCAAAATTTTTTTAAACATTTGTTTTTAAAACTTTGAGTTCCAGATTTTTTCCCATCTTCCATCCTCAGCCACCTCCACCAATATAGGTTGTATGTGTGTAGTTATCCAAATCATTTCCATAGTAGTTATACTGTGAAAGACTAACTATATTTCCCTCCATCCTATGCCACCCTCCACTTATTCTTTTTTCTCCTTTGACCCTATCCCTTTTCAAAAATGTTTGCTTCTAACTACTCTCTCCCCTAATCTGCCCTTTCATCTATCATCTCCCCTCTGACCCTATAACTCTCCCCAATTTTCCTGTAGAGTAAGATACCCAATTAAGTGTGTATGTTATTCTCTACTTATTCAGCTTCATTTCTGATATGAGGGAAGTTCTGAGAATTTACCTCATAACCCTCAGGATTTCTTGTAAGGGCCTAAATGAGGGAAACTTTTCCTGCTGGAAGGCCACATTAATATTTAGCTATAATCAAATAAGGGCACATTCAAGAAACTTCAGTTAGATATACTTAAAAAGGCATAATATTTTGTAAAAATCTAACTAATATATACTTAATAATGTCAAAAAATGAAAACTCTTTGTTAATTGTAAAGTTAACCAACATTTTAATGACTTTGTTGTGTCTACTTTTTGTTGAAAAGCATTTGAATTTTTGGTTGTATTATGGAGGTCCACAGTTTCAGCTGATTCTCCAGATGGGCATAAGTCATTTGTGTCCTGAAGGGCCTCTTGATTTGGGTTATATAGGAAAATGTGGATTCACCAGTTGAAAAGCAGGAAAGTATTTTTCAGGCATGTTGCTGAAGGCATGAGTATTCTACTACATTTTTCCACATTTCAACTGGATCTTTCTTAGCGTCAACAATGACTAAAATCTCATCTCCTGAGAGTTCAATCAATCCCATCTGCAGTTCTTTAGGTGTCTTGGTGATATAAATTAGGAGACGCTGAAATACTCATTTGCATATGATGTCATGATTCTCAACATCAGTGACACTTTCATTGAATTCTCCAGTTAATAAGTTTATAGTAGCTATGTTTTCTTCAAGTGATTCGCAAATATCAGCCTGTTCATCAATGACCTTAGCTAATTGGGGGAAATGTTCATCTAAAATTCTCTTTTGAAGAAGAAATGCTTTGAAAAAAAGATAGCTTTTTTCAAAATGCATAGATTTTTTGCTATGTATCATATATATAGACTTACTTTCACCTTGCAAAGAAATATTGAAGTGATTGTGATTTGGCATATCACACAGAAATACAGCATTCCTATAAAAATCTTCTTTCAATAATTCACATTGACGATTCTGTTCTTCATAAAATTTAACTATCTTTTCTCACAGAAATAAAATTTTGGCTAACACCTGTCCCTGCAAGAGCCGGCACACTTTAGAATGAGGCAGCAAATCCACACTGAATGCTTCATCATTGAATTTTAACATGTCACAAAACGGGTGATGCTATGTTGCATTTGCATGAATGTAGTTAACAGTACTTATGACTTGTCGCAAAGTGTCACTTACAATAGTAGCTTTAGCACATAGATTTTGCTGATGCAAGATACAATGAAAAGAAATGAAAGCATCTGGATCTGTTAATACATTTTTTTATCTGTGCAACAAACCCTTCATGTTATCCCGTCATTGAAGGTGCACCGTCTGCACATACACTCACTAAATTTACGAAATTCAGTCCAACTTCACAACATTTATCTTGAAAATTGTTGAAATTATCTATTCCCTGTGTTCTGGTCACAAGAGTGTCCAAAGCAAGTAACTCTTTGTAGCAAAGAAAATCTTCTGTTATGACCAAAATGAAGTATAAAACCTATGCTGAGTCAGTAATATCAGTTCACTTGCCCAAAGTGATTGAATAATATATATATTTTCCTTTTGAAGTATTATATGAAATTGTTCTGTTAAGTTAGAAGCTAATCCATGTTGCTGATCACTTATGGTTCTCCTTGAAAGAGGCAGTTGTTTCTACTTTGCAACATTATCTCAGCATCCTAGAACTTTGACAATTCATTTTCACAATTCCTACATCATTGAATGGCTTCCCTTTTTTCCCACATCTTCCCAAGGATATACGCTACTTTATAAGTTGCTTCCAGGTCTTATTGTTACTTGAAAGAATTGTCTTTACTTTTGCTTCTCTTCTTTTAATTTCTGCAATACTATCTTCTGTGTCTTTCCCTCTAATTTAAAATATTTGTGGTCCTTATGAGTGTTACAATGCTGATGAGCATTGAATTTCTTTAATGTTGATATTGCAGTATCATAAAGCAAGCAAATCATCTTATCTTTAGCAGAAACAAGATAATATTACAAATCCCAATCCTCATTAAAAATTTTGTTTTTGGGGCGGCTAGGTGGCGCAGTGAATAGAGCACCAGCCCTGGAGTCAGGAGTACCTGAGTTCAAATCCGGCCTCAGACACTTAACACAAAAACTAGCCATGTGACCTTGGGCAAGTCACTTAACCCCAACTGCCCTCTAAAAAAAAAGCAAAAAAAATTTTGTTTTCTTCTTTTGACATTCTCTTGATCTTTTTTGACATTATGGGCTATTAAGCAGACAGAATTTAAAAAATACTGTTGAACTGTGCAACTATTCACAAATTCTACTTCAAATAGAAACATGGTACACCGTTGTCAAAAGCTGCTAACAGACTGGTATACCTGATGCCCATAAACTCACATCAACCAGTCTTGTGGGGTACTGGCATCAGTCATGAAGGGGAAGTTAGAACTAAACAATGACCATAGCAGCCATCAATATAGCCCTTATGGCTTACTAATGTTCTAATTATGCTGGTCAATCTGGGAGGATTATTTCCTTGAAACTTATTTATTCTTTGGTATTTCAAATATGTTCATTTTAAAAATAAAATTTAAAACAGACAAAAATATATTAATGAAAATAAAAGGATTTGTTCGGTAAAATTAGGATTCAGTCAGAAGACTGCATGCAAGGACCTAGAAGGCCACATGTGGCCTTAAGGCTGCAGGTTCCCCAACCTTGGCCTAAATGTTACAGTTATTTTTTCTTTTCTTCTCTTTGGGGGAAGGGGGATGAGGCAATAGTGGTTAATTGACTTGCCAAGGGTCACACAGCTAGTAAGCTAAATGTTACTGTTTTTACATACCATTTTTTCAAAACTGACATTTAGTCCACTAAACTAACAAACAAATAACAAATAGCATCCTATTTCCTTCTTTGTGGAAAGGGCTCAATAAAGTTACTGGCTTGTTTGACTGGACCTCTACTAAATTTAGTCTCATTTTAATTTCATTGTGGCTAATAACCTGGAGTTTTCTCAGTTTCTGCCAGGGGACCAAAAGCTCTGGCATGTCACTCTAAGCTATAAAGTCCCTTACTATGGTACTACTATTGTACTGTTTTGCTAGTTATCAAAAAACCTGCCTAGCTAAATTAAGAGAAACCACCAAACTGGTCTGAAAGTTTTGAATTTATCAGTTTCAGCAATTCTTGAAAATCAGCTTCATTCTTAACCTGCATTAATTAGTTTGGTTTTTTTTAATATGTTGATCATTATATTTCAGTAGAAGTGGTTTCCTTTATGATTTCATATCTTTTTGTCTAATGTATTTTAAAATATTTAGATAAGGGGTCCGTAGGCTCCATCGTACTGTGAAAAGAATCCATCACACACACACACACACACACACACACACATGCTCATCCATGAATGCATGCACACACATTAAAAAATACCCTCTTCTGTGATTGTTTGAAATTTTGAAATCTGTATCAGGAGAGAAAGGACCTAAATCAATGAAGTTACAGATCTTTGAAGTATTTAAATATGGATTGAACCAACTGGTAATATTAATAATACAGGAGACTAATTGTACTTAGAATCTGAAGCTCTTGCCCACCTTCCCATGCCAAAACAATTAGAAGGAAAATAAAAACTGGTCATTAGACATTTTTTGCATTAAAGACCTATTGAATGAATTAATACAACTATATATGCTTGTGTGTATGCGTGTGTGTGTGTGTGTGTGTGTAAAATATAAAGCATTCCAATAAGTTTGACTGGTTTGCACAGGCATCATGTGGACAAAGGCCAAACCATCACAGCAGCCAATCATTCTCTGCTGAGACAGGAATTTTAGCTGTCTGATATACTTGGTAGTAACTTGCTCAAGGACTTATACTGTCATTAGTGGGAATGGTCCATCAACAGACACAGATGGTAACCTCTCCATGGCTTTATGGGTGGTCAGTGAGATGTTATTGCTGAAAAACATTCATCACCTAGTAGCACTTTTTGCAGATGACCTAGTCCAGACTTTGCCAGGTTGATACTCAAAAGACAAACACTGTTGGTCATTGAATTGATGATACAAGTCTTTCAAAAATGTCAAGCTCTACTGCACCTGTAGTCCATTGCCATAAGCTTTGAGAACCTAGGTGACTTCCCCACTGTAATGAGATATTAAAGGAGGTCAAACTAGGTCTCTTACATGAGACCTTTCCTGATTCTCCCCTTCCTTTGTTATTAATGCACTCTCCTCTTCAATTTACTTTGTATAATTTGTATATACTTTATATTTCTTATATCCTCATTCCCACAGGTGAATGTGATCTTTGGATAGGGACTGTTTCTCCCTTGTCCTTTTATCCTTGGTTACAAAGTACCTGGCTCATGGTAGGGAATTAATAAAAGTGTGTTGAATTTAAGCATCTACTTAACAAATTAATCCATTTGATTGCTGCCTTGGATGCTCAAATTCCCCATTTCCTAAAACTTCCGCCGTTAGTTAAAAGGATATTCTGAACCATTTTCCTCGACTTTAGAGGTGACTCCTTTTTGATCTATGTTTAACTTTCAAAAGCATGGTGAAAGAGAAAGAAAGCATCCTGGTGCTGAGTTGATAAGGCTCAAATGGTCTGCTGTGTGTGGGGTAGAAACCTGGCTTCAATTTTGTGCCTGATAGACAGACTGATCAATATTGCTAACATGATTTCTGACCTGTCAGACCTTTTGCTTATTTGGGGAACTCTGTAGATAACTTGAAAGCTATGTTTTGTGTCCAGATTGCTGTGATAGGTTTGCCTTTGCTTTGATATTCCATTCATTCATCCATGTGTGAGAAGCAACAAAAGAATCAGAGAAACATATCTAAACCTCCTTAAGCCTATTAAGGAAAGTCTTAAAACTTTAAAACATTATGAAGTCACCGGGACACTCTCATTCTGACCTTTATTCTACTATTTGAAGTTACAAGTTAGGCAAATTTGTCAAGGAAGAAGGAGGCATTATGGAACAGTGGAAAGAATGCTGAAACTGAAGTCCAAGGACCTGAATGCAACACCCAGCTCTGGGCCTTACTACTTGTGGGACCTTGGATGTTACTTCACTCCTGTAGGTTTCAGTTTATTTGTACCATAAAGAGGGTTTTGCTAGGTGACCTCTCAGGTCCTTTTCCACATCAAATTCTTTATCCTACCAATGCAGAATTGTTCTACGTCCAATATAAGGATTATACTTCCATATGTTTGTATCATAACCAGGAGTTTCAACAACAGTTTCCTACAAAGCACTGGCCTATCATGGTCTTAACATGTGATAAGACATTGTTATCCTTAGTAAGACATATATACTACCTGGACCAGTGATGTCATAGAAATAGGCATTCACAAATGAGGAAACTCTCTACTAATTTCAGGTTGGCACCTTTTTTTCAGCTAATATACTTGTATTTTTAAAATAAACTTATTATTTTTTAACCTTTTCTTTTTTAATTTTGAATTCCAAATTCTCTCCTTCCCTCCTAACCTCTCTCACCCACTGAGAAGACAAGAAAATTTATATCAATTTTACATATGAAATCATGTAAAACACTTTCCATGTTAGCCATATCACACATAAAAACAAATTGTGAGAATTTTTTTTTTGCACTCAGAGTTCATCAGTTCTTTCTTAGAGGTGGAAAATATTTTTTTTCATCATGAATCCTTTGGAATTGCCTTGGATCATTGTGTTGTTCAGAGTAGCTAAGTATTTCATAGCTGATCACAATTACTACATTGTTATTACCGTACACAGTGATCTCTCAGTACTTCTCAATATCGCATCAGTTCATATAGGTCTTGCTATATTTTTTTTTCTGAAACTACCCCCTCATCATACCTTATGGTACAATAGTTTTCTACCACAATCATATGGCAAAACTTGTTCAGCCATTCTCCAATTGATGAGTATCCTCTCAGTTTTAATTCTTTGCCATGACAAAAAGAGCTACTACAAATATTTTTGTACATATAGGTCATTCTTTTCCTTTGATCTCTTTGGGGTGTAAGCCTAGTAGTGGTATTTCTGGGCCAAAGGATATGCACAGTTTTATTGCTCTTTGGGTATAGTTTCAAATTGTTCTCCAGAATGATTGGACCAGTTCGCAACTCTACCAAAAGTTTATTAGTGTATCTATTTTCCCTTGTCTACGTCAGCATTTGTCATTTTTGATAGGTATGTGAGCTGGTACCTCAGGCTTGTTTTAATTTGGATTTCTCTAATCAATAGTAATTTAGAGCACCTTTTCAAATGATTGTAGATAGCTTTAATTTTTTCTTCTGAAAACTGTTCATATCCTTTGACCATTTTTCATTTGGGGAATGGTTCTTATTTTTCATAAATTTATTTGAAATAATCAAATATCAGAGAAATTTGCTGTAAAAATTTCTGCTATTACTCCATTGTCTATTGTATGTTTTAACAAAATGTAGTCCCCCGATTATCTCTTTTAATTAGATTATTTTTGCTTTGGTTTTGTTCAAGATCATGATTGCTTTAACTTCTGCTGAAGCATATTAGATTCTGCTCCAGTCCTTTATTTTAGTTCTGTGTGTGTCTTTCTGTTTCAAGTGTGTCACTTATAAATAACATATTGTTGCTTTCTGGTTTCTAATCCATTTTGCTATCTACTTCTGTTTTAAATGTGAGTTCATCTCATTTATATTCACAGTTATGATTACTAACTGTGTATTTCCTTCCATCCTATTTTATTTCAGCTTATGCTCTTTTTTATCCTGTCACTCCTCAAAAGTCTGTTTTGCTTCTGACCATTGTCCTTCCTTTTATCATCAAATGCCCCCACCCCATATATCTTATTACCTCCCCCCTCCCATTTACAGTTTGGGCAAGATAGATTTTTATACATACCTGACTGAATATGTACACACATACATGTATGTATGTATATATAATATATACATATATGTATATATATATTTTTTCCTTCTCTCTTTGAACCAATTCCAATAAGAGTGAGGTTCAATTATTGTCTATCACCAGCTCCTCTATTTTACTTTCACTATAAAAGCTGTCCCTTGTATGCCTCTTTTATGCAAGAAAATGTTGCCTATTCTACCTCTCTCTCCCCTTTATTATAAACATTGTGTATCCCTTTCTCACTTCTTCTTTTGTTGATATCATCCCAACATAATCCACTCACATTCATGTTCCCTGTCTTTGTAGAATTTTTCTAAATACTCTAATAATTATGAAGCTCTTAGGAGTTACATGTGTCATCTTCTCATATAGGAATGTAAATAGTCTAACTTTATTGAGTCCCTTAACTTTTTCATGTTTACATTTTTATGCTTCTCTTAAGTTTTGTATTTGAATGTCAGATTTTCTTTTCAACTCTTGTCTTTTCATCAGGAATACTGGAAAGTCCTCTATCTCATTAAATGCTTATTTTTCTTCTGAAGGATTATAATCAGTTTTTCTGGGCAGGTTATTCTTGATTGTAATCTTAGCTCCTTTGACTTCTGGAATATCATATTTCAGCTTTAATGTGGATGCTGCTGAAACTCATGTAATCCTGTACCTAACTCCAAATAGATGAAATTATTTGTTTTTGGCTGCTTAAAGTATTTTCTCTTTGACCTGAGAGCTCTGGAATTTGGCTTTAATATTGGAGTTTTCATTTTGAGATCTCTTTTAGGAGGTGATTGGTGAATTTTTTAAATTTTTTATTTTATCCTCTGAATATAAGATGTAAAGTTTCCTTTATAATTTCTTGAAATATGATGACTAGACTCTTTTTTATTTTTCCTTTCAGACTGTCAAATAATTATTGCAACTTATAAGTCTTGAGGAGTGGCTTGGAGCACTGAGAGTTAAGTGACTTGTCAAATATCACACAACCAGTTTGTGTCAGAGACAGGACTGTAACTCACATCTTTCTGACTTTAGGACCAGTTCTCTATCCCCAATGCCATATCATTCCTTGTTCTTAGAAATTCAAATAAAATAATAATAATAATACTTAAAAATGTGTCAGTGACTAGAGTAGATAACTAAGTTTTAAGGGTCCTGACCTGATCCACCTCAGGTAACTGATATAAATGCAGAAGGTTATAAATTGACTTTCCTGAAAAGCTATTGACAAAAGTTTCAAAAGATATGCTGAATTTTCTTTAGGGGAGGAAGGCATCTGGGAAGGTATTTTAAATGTTGCTAATAATCTGTGATAGATTAGTATATTTTTGTTGTGTCTGATCTGAATCATGTGTTTAGGAATAATCACTTGTTGACATGTATTCTCTTTTTATGTTTTTGTTCTAATTCTAAGTTTGCATTCTAGTAAAGGGAACAGTTCATAGAAAAATCAGCATGACAAAAGACCAAAAAAGGTAGAGACTTAACAGAAATAGAAGATATTTTTTTAAATGTGACAAGAATATAGACAAGAGTTATACATGAAAAATCTTAACATCATTGATAAACGCAATGGTATAGTTACTTATCTAGAGCCAAATATCCTGGAGAATGAAGTCAAGAAGGCCTTAGGAAGCATTGCTAACAATATGGCTAGTGGAAATGACAGAATTAAAACAACTATTTAAAATCCTAAAAGATGATGCTATTAAAGTGTTACACTCAATATACCAGCAAATTTGGAAAACTCAACAGTGGCCACTTGGTTTGAAAAAAATCAGTTTATATCCCAATCCTGAAAAAGAGCAATGCCAAAGAATGTTCAGATTGCTGAATAATTATGCCCATTTGACATGCCAGCAAGCTTATGCTTAAGTTTCTGCAAGTTAGGCCTCAGTAACATGTGAACCAAGAATTATGAGAAGAGCAGGCTGTTTTTCAAAGAAGCAGAGGAACTAGAGACTAAATTGTCAACATTTGCTGGATCATGGAGAAAATGAGAGTTTTAGAAAAACATCTACCTCTTCTTAATTGAATACACTAAAACTTTTGACTGCACGGATCACAAGAAAATGTGGCAAGTCCTCAAAGAAATCAGAGTATGAGATTATATTACTTGTCTCTTGAGAAGCCTATTGCAGGCCAACAAGCAACAATTAGAACCAAAGATGGAACAACAGATTGCTTTAAAGTTGGAAAAATAATATGACAAAGCTATATATTGTCACTTTATTTATTTAAATTTTAAGTAGAGTAAGTCTCAGCATGGATGGAGATGCCTACATTCAAAGAAAGATCTAGAAAGAACAGAGTTTTAATGGAGATTGAAACAATCTACATGCTATCGCTCTTTTCCATGTTTGGCTTTGTTTCCTTTTTCCCATTGCTCACTCCATTGGTTACAATCCTTCTATACAACCAGACTAATGTCCAATGTGCAATTATTTGCAGATTTCATACTTGACTGCATGCCTCCATGGGGGTGGGGGAAAGAAAGGGAAGGGAGAAAACTTGAAACTCAAGGGACTCTGGAATTGAATCTTGGAAACTAAAAGTACCAAATAAATCAATAAAAAAAAAAAGAAAGTTGAAGACTAAAAGTAACTAAATGAATTTTAAAAAATAAATTATATGTAGAGTACATCAGTAATGCCAGGCTAGATGAATCAAAACCAGAATTAAGGTTGCTGGGAGAAGTATCAGCAATCTCAGATATGCAGAGGATACTACTATGATGGCAGAAAGTAAGGAAGAATTAAGAAGCCTCTTGATGAGGATAAAAGAGGAGAATGTAAAAGCTGGGCAGCAGCTTAATATCAAAAAACCTAAAATCTTGGCAATTGGTCCCATCACATCCTGGCAAATAGAGGGAGAAGAAAAGGAAGCAGTGTCAGATCTAATATTCTTGAGCTCAAAGATCACTGCAGCCATGAAATTAAAAGACGCTTGCTCTTTGGAAGGAAAGCTATGGTAAATCTGTACAACATACTAAAAAGGAGAGACATCAGTTTGCCAACAAAAGTCTGTATAGACAAAGCTATGTTTGTTTGTTGTTGTTGTTGTTGTTTTTCTAGTAGCAAAGTATGACTGTGAGAGTTGGATTCTAAAGAAAGCTGAGCACCGCAGAATCAACCAAATTGTGATACTGGAGAAAACTTTTGAGAGTCCCTTGGGCAGCAAGGAAATCAAATAAGTTAATACTTAAAGAAACTCAGACTACTCACTGGAAGGTCAAATACTTCGGCTACATAATGAGAAAAGAGGAATCATTAGAAAAAACCTTCATTGGGAAAGACTAAAGACAAAAAGGGGAATGGCAGAGAATGAGTAGATTGATAGTGTCATGAAAGCAACAAACATGAACTTGGACAGACTTTGGGAGACAGTAGAGAATAGAAGGACCCAGCACGCTATGGTCCATGGCACCAGGAAGAGTTGGACATGGCTGAATAAGTCAACAACAACAACAACAACAATACACAACAACTCGACTGTGAAGTATCCAATGATAAATGGTCCTAGAATTTTTCATTCTCTTACCTTTGCAACTGAATAGGAAACCATGAAAAATTTACCTGTGGCAGTAGGTAGGATCAGAGCTAGAGGAGGAATTCAGCCTAATTGGGGTGGAGGCAGGCTCTTTTCAGGACCAAATTGGTGGAAAGGGTCAAAAATACATTCCTATGGACAAATGGCCTGCAGAGAGTAGAGGCCCAGAAACTAGTGAGGTGGTAGGTGGAGGAGGCAACTTCAGCAGAAATCACAGAGCTGCCTATTACAATCTAGTTAGGGGACTTGTTTTAATCAAATAATTTCCAAGATGGCAAGTAAAGGCAGGTCAATGGTTAGAGAAACAAAGAGGTTCCAAAAGTTCTCCAAAGTGGAGAGTAGTAAGGGGGTGTAAGGGAAGGAGATAATTATCAAGTTGGAAAAGAAAACTTGGAAGGACTTGATTTTTGTTTTATTGTTCTTATCATCACTTTCATAGGGTTGTGATCATAAGAAGGAGGTACTTGCCATAGGCTGGGTTCTCATACGTGTACTTAAAGGTTATTTAGTTTATTTCACATGAACACTTCTCACATATTCTACTTGCTGTTTACTAGCACGCATCATTCCTTCTCCAGCTGCTGTAACTTTGCACTGATGTCCACCTACCCCACCACCTAGAATGTTCCTCTTACCACATCCTTATCTCCCTTCCATGTTCAGCTCAAGTTCTACTCCCCACAGAAGGCTATTCTTTATTCCCCCACGTGCCTCCCCTCTCAAGACTGACCATATATTCAAGCCATATTTTTATTTATGTGTACATCTATCTTTTCCTTCTATTAGAATTTAAGCTCTTTGAGAACAGGAACTACTTTATTATTCCTTTATAGCCTCAGTATTTAGCAGATGTCTGGCACATAATAGATGTCTTAAGAAATAATATTACTGTGCTATAAGAAATAAGCTTGTTGATTGTTAAAAATATGAAGATTATATATATATATATATATATATATATATATATTAAAAATATAAAAGACTTGCACAAAATAATGAAGAATAAAACAAGCAGAATCAAGAGATCATTGTATACAATAACAGCAGTATTGTTTTACAAATAATTTTGAGCAACTAGGTCATTTTGATTATTATAAGTGCCCAAATTAGCTACAAAATACTTATGAAGACACTGTCTGTATCCAGAGAAAGAAGTGATAATTAGAAGTACGTATAGAATGATTTTACATGTGTGTGTACAGATTTCTTTCTAATGGTAGCCCTCTCTAGGGTAAGGGGAGGGGAGGGAAGTAAAAAAAAGGAGGAAAAAAAGAAAGGTACATGATAACTTTATTATATATTTAAAAGGAATAGCAAGTTGTACTTAATAGATTTGCAGTTTCATGTGCAATCATCTTTATTCTACTCTGTTATGGAAATGCTTGCATTATTTCATAAATTAAAAATACAGATAAATAAATGTTTGTCAATCCACTTGAATGTTGAATGTTAACTTGAAGTGGTTACAGAAGCAATTTCTAAAAGGACTGAGAAAGCAGATTAGCTTAAAAACTAAATCAAGGATAATGGAGCTAAGGAAAAGTGAAATTTGATGTCATAATTGGCATACCCCAAAAGCTTACATGCTAATGAGGGAGACAACATGTAAATAATGTTTACACCTAGACTTAGATGTACAAATAGATACAAACATCTATATCTACATTATCTACATTGATACATGGATATAGAACTAGCTGTGTGTGTGTGTGTGTGTGTGTGTGTGTGTCTGTAGGGTTTGGAGGGGGGGCAGGGAAAGCCCTCCTGATGTTCAGCTTTGTCATTCCATAGCCAGTAAACCAGCGGTTCTCAACCTGTGGGTTATGTTCAATTTGGAGCAATGAAAATACATCCTGCATATCAGATAGATTCATAACAGTAGCAAAATTACAGTTATGAAGTAACAATGAAAATAATTTTATGGCTGGGAGTCACCACAACATGAGGAACTGTATTAAAGGGTCACAGAATTAGGAAGGTTGAGAACCACTTCAATAAACTAATAATAAGCCAATAAGCATTCATTAAACAGCTGTTGTGTGCCAAGCACTGTTAAAAGCTAAAGATAGAAAGCCAATCAAAAAAGATCATCAATTTTCATAGGCATTTGTATGGAATCATCATTTGACTATGTGTGTTTAGAGTGATTTTGTGGCTCTTGTTTTGGTCTCTTAGACATTCTGGGGGTGGGAAGAGGAAATTCGGGGGTAGTTTAATTATAAGATAGGTAGGGTGGGTAGAGATTTTTCTTCTCCCTTAGGTAATATAAAAGTAGAAGCATAAACACAATCATCTCTGCTAAAATGCAAAAAGCTAGTCAAATTACAATTTGTTAAACTCATTTTCCCCCTGTATTGTAGTGTTTCTAGCCAAGTCATTATTTTTTTCTTCTTACCTGAGACACCAGGGATAGCCAAATCTTGAAAGAGGAATGCGATTTAAGTATATCTATTGAGACAGGTATTTTGACATTTGAAGGGAGAAAAAACAATTTTGGTTTCTTTAAGAGCTTTCTAATGTTTACTTTCATGTCATTTTTCTCTGAGCTCTGGAAAACAATTCTTATTCAAGTGACTAGTTATTTTTTGCCTCCTACCCAAACGTAAATGTACGTTTTTCAAAGTTTTGACTGAAATATGAAATAAAATATTTCTCAGCACCATATTAGACTTTCCACATTTAATTTGTTGTACACAATGGGCCAAACTACCCCTCTCATCTGCTCCACCCTCTCCCCAAAGTTAAATTATCCATGGTAATGGGTTACAGAATGAATAGCTGAAAATGCTCATTTTGACTCTTCAGTCTGCTAAAGAATAGCAAAATTGTCTAAGGAGGCTAGCTTCTCCCCTCATATTTTTCATGTGACTGATTTCTAATGGGTGTGCTAAGACACTGTCAGTAATGGCTTTACATTTTTTATCCCCTCCCTCAAAATTCTAAGCAGGTCTCCTTACCTGCCTCTTACTCCGACCAGTCCTTGCCCTGAGCAGTAAATATATGAGAACCTTTGGCTCATACGGTTTTCGACTCCCCATGCAGATTCCCTTGCTACTCCTAATACTGTGTGCATATCACTCAGACTATTTCCTTTTCTCTCAGGGACAGTCTGAACTTGCATTAAAAGTGTTGAAACAGAAATCAAGACCTTAGATCAAATCCCACCTTACTCTCTTACCAACGGTGTGACTCTGGGCAAGTAACTTAATGTCTCTGCCCCTCAGTTTCCACATGAGTAAAATAGAGAAGGTGATAACAGTACCTACCTTACAACATTGTTGTGAGTGGTAAATAGGAAAAGTGTATGTGAAAGGCTATAAACAGTGAACCATTATTATTAACCTTTCTTTGGAAGGGGGAAGGGGTTGAGTTCCAGGCTGATACCTTAACTGATCTTATTGGACTTGTTCTAGGTCTGACCTTGTCTCTCCCCTACTCAAAAATCTTCACTGGATCACTATTGCCTCTACAATAATATGTAAATTTTTAACTCTTACAATTAAGGACTGCCACAATCAAACTCCAATGTACCTTTCCAGCCTTGTTTTGTAGCATTCCTTTTGATTCACTTTATATAGATGTTCACATAAAAGAGAAAGCTTTTAATACAGTGACTTGCCCACATTAGGGACTTAAATATTTGTTGAACTGAATCATTACCTGACTGTAACACCCTGTCTGAAGGGTCACCCTTAGAAATAATGATGACAACCTTTTTAATGTTGCCCATCAGATCCCTTCCTGTTTTGCTGAACTCTCAGTTCTCCATCTTGCCTGAGCTGATCTGACCTTGCCTATCTCTCAGAAAGTGTGGCATAGTGGAAAGAGATCAGCCATAAGTGTGAGGAGACCTGGGTTATAGTCTTTGCCCTGCCACTAATGAGCTGTGTGACTTTGGACAAACAACTTTACCTCTAGGGACCTGTATTGACGATTTTAAAATGTTGTATTAAATGATGATCTCCAAAGCCGCTTTTGTATCACTAGCAATCTATGAATCTATGATTCTGAGTATCAGGGAAGAACAAAAAAAAATGAAGCCAAAGCTAGCCATACCAGATTTTAAGTTATATTATAAAGCAGCAATCATCAAAACTACTTGATACTGGCTAAGAAATAGAGTGGTAGGGGCGGCTAGGTGGCACAGTGAATAGAGCACCGGCCCTGGAGTCAGGAGTACCTGAGTTCAAATCCGGCCTCAGACACTTAACACAAAAAACTAGCCGTGTGACCTTGGGCAAGTCACTTAACCCCAACTGCCCTCCAAAAAAAGCAAAAAAAAAAAAAAGAAATAGAGTGGTAGATCAGTGGAATTAGCTTCACAAGACATAATAGTCGGGGCAGCTAGATGGCGCAGTGAATAGACCACCGGCCCTGGAGTCAGGAGTACCTGAGTTCAAATCCGGCCTCAGACGCTTAACACAAAAAACTAGCCATGTGACCTTGGGCAAGTCACTTAACCCCAACTGCCCTCCAAAAAAAAAAGACACAATAGTCAGTGACTGTAATAATCTACTGTTGGATAAGCCCAAAGATTCCTGCTTCTGGGATAAGAACTCACTATTTAACCAAAACTGCTGGGAAAACTGGTAAACATTGTGGCTGAATAAAGAATAGACCAACATCTTACACTGTATACTAAGAAAAAGTCAAAATGGGTACATGATTTAGCTACAAAGGCTGATACTATAAGCAAACTAGGAGAGCAATAAATAGTTTAGGAAGGGAAGGGAATAGGAAGGGAACAATCTATGACCAAACAAGACAAAGAGAACATTATGAAATACAAAATGGGTGATTTTGATTACATTAAATTGAAAAGGTTTTGCACAAAGCCAATGCAACCAAGATAAGAAGGGAAGCAGACAGCTGGAAAACAATTTTTATATCCAGTGTCTCTGATAAAGACCTCATTTCTGAAGTATACAGAGAACTGAGTCAAATGTAAGAGATTATAAATCATTCCCCAGTTGATAAATAGTCAAATGATATGAACAGGCAGTTTTCAGATGAAGAAAAATCTATAGTCATGTGAAAAAATTCTCTAAATCACTATTGATTAGAGAAATGCAAATCAAAACAACTCTGAGATACCATATCACACCTATCAGATTGACTGATATGACAAAACAGGAAAATAATAAATGTTGAAGAAGATGTGGGAAAATGGGAACACTAATGCATTATTGGTGGAGTTTTGAACTGATACAATTATTCTTGAGAGCAGGTTAGAACTATGCCCAAAGGGCTATGAAAACGTGCATACTCTGTGACCCAGTAATACCACTTCTAGGTCTGTTTCTCAAAGAGACCACACAAATGGTAAAAGGACCCACAAATATTTGTAGCAAGTATTTTTGTGGTGGCAAAGAATTGGAAATTGAGAGGATGCCCATCAAGTGGGGAATTTCTGAACAAGTTGTGGTATATGAATATAATGGAATACTTTTGTGCTATGAGAAATGAGGAGCTGACAGACTTCAGAAAAACCTCGAAAGATTTATATGAACTGATTCTGAATGAAGTGAGCAGAACCAGAAGAACAATGTACACAATAACAGCCACATTGTGGAATGGCTAACTTTGATAAGACTTAGCTCTTCTTAGCAATGCAAGGATCTATGACAACTCCAAAAGACTCATGATGTAAAATCACATGGCAAATCCCACATCCAGAGAAAGAACTTTGGAGTCTGAATGAGATTGAAGCATACTATTTGCTCTTTTTTTGTTGTTGTTTTGTTTTGTTTCTTCTTTCTCTTGGTTCCTCCCATTGGTTCTAATTCTTCTTTACAACATGAGTAATATGAAATTTTTTTAAAAGAATCACCTCTATATTTAAAAGGCATAGCAAGTTTTATGTAATAGTTTCATGTGAAATCATCTTTTTTATTATACTGTTATGGGAATGTTTATTTTATTCCATAAATTAAAAATAATTTTTTAAAAAGAATAAAATCAAAGGTAGCCAAGGAAAGAAAATCAAAAGATTTGCCTAATAAAGTTTGAAGTAGGCAATTAGGCCATGAAAAAATCATGTAAGTAGTGTGATATGAACTTATTTACTTCCATGTGACCAAAAGACATCTTTTAAGACTGAATGATCAATATTGACTATCTATGATGGCCTGATTAGGCAGATAATTTCCAGTTCCATTCTATTACTATTATGCTAATTAATATAAAGAATCCCAGAGGCAATAAGGAAAGAAATGCTCCCTAATAATAATAATAGGGGCAACTAGGTGCCACAATGAATAGAGCACTGACCTTGGAGTCAGGAGGACCAGAGTCTAATCTGGCCTCAGACACTTAACACTTAAGAGCTCTGTGACCTTGGACTTAACCCCAATTGCCTTGCCTTCTGGCCTCCAAAAAGACTAATGATGATGATGATGATGATGATGATGATGATGGTGATGATGATGATGATGATGATGATGATTCACATTTTTTTGTTTCACACAATACTTTCTTCACAATAATCTGGTAATATAGGTGGTACGGGTATTATTATCCTTCGGTTACACAAAGGATAATGATGAGATTCTGAGTTTTGTTTTGTTTTGTTTTGTTGTTGGCATCATCATTGTAATCATCATTGCTGTTGTTGCTGCTACTGTTGTTCTCCCCCTCCTCTTCCTTCTCCTGCTTCTCCTCTTCCTCTTCCTTCTTCATCTCCTTCTCCTCTTCCTTCTTCTCCCTCTCTTTCACTTCCTCTTTCTTCTTCTTCTCCTGCTTCTCCTCTTCCTCTTCCTTCATCTCCTTCTCCTCTTCCTTCTTCTCCCTCTGTTTCACCTCCTCTTCCTTCTCCTTCTCTTCCTTCTCCTTCTCCTCTTCCTTCTTCTTCTCCTGCTCCTCTTCCTTCTTCATCTCCTTCTCCTCTTCCTTCTTCTCCCTCTCTTTCACTTCCTCTTTCTTCTTCTTCTCCTGCTTCTCCTCTTTCTCTTCCTTCTTCATCTCCTCCTCTTCCTTCTTCTCCCTCTCTTTACCTCCTCTTTCTTCTTCTTCTCCTGCTTCTCCTCTTCCTCTTCCTTCTTCATCTCCTTCTCCTCTTCCTTCATCTCCTTTTCCTTCTCCTCCTGTTCCTTCTTCTCCTTGTTCTCTTCTACATCCTCCTTCTTTTTGGAGACGACAGAGCTCAAACATAATCTAGATCTTCTAACTCCAAATTTGGTGTTCTTCACATTCTTTTAGATTGTCATTTCATAGTACCTCAGAAGGCAAGTCAAGCTAACAAGTATTTATCAAGCACCTAGTATATGCAAGGCACAGTGCTAAGTGTTGAGAACACAGTAGTCCAAACAGTATGGATATCCCACCTTTTGCTTTCAAGCATAAAGCTGACCACACCAAATCAATTATGAGTTTAGGAACAGTCTTCTGAGACACAGCAAGAACATTTGCATCATGTAGTTAATGTAAGGAAAGGGAAGAGCTGGTACTGTAATTTACAATAGGTTGATTGAGTCAAATCTAATATCCCCTTTGACTTCTCTGCACATCCTGCCCAGTTAAGTTTATATACTATAGAATGATTCAGAGGGAATTTTTTTCTCTTAAAAAATCTGGATATTTTAAATTGCTGTATTATGTTTTCTTTATTAGACAATTTGGGGAGGAAAAAGCCATTGCTTTTCATGTTTCTTGTGTGGATCCTATTCCAAGACTTCTCCATACAAATCAATGCAGATTTTGTCAATGATTGAATTCTTACTTACAGAAGTGTGGTTTGCAGGGGCATTCTGTCCTCATCTCTTCACATATGCCTCACTCCCAACACTGATTGTCAGGGAGTTCTTTGACCCCAATGACAGAGTGTGTTTAGAGTTACTTCATTTCAGTTGAGTTTGTATGACCTTTCTGGCATATTGTTGACCATCAAATAACCATTCATTTATCCTTTTATTCATTCATTTATTCATCCAGATATCCATTTGCTCAATTATTCAATCACTCAAACATGTATCATGCAAAGCCATATGCTCAGAGCTGAAGGACATACAAAGAAGCCTGTATAGGGCCTGCCCTCAATGGAGTATGCAATTATTTGGGATATGAAAGGCAAAAACACTTCTTTTTAAAAGTATACAAGATACAAACAGATATCATCATAAGAAATATCAGGCTCTTTGAGTTTGAGTATCAAATGAATGATGTATAGGAAATCAGGACTGTTCATTAGTTCATAGAGAGAGTTGGAGAGAGTTCTGAACCCAGAGTCAAGATCTCACCGTAGATACCACCCTCTGACAATTAGTAGCTATGTGGGAAAAGTTGCTTCTCCTTTTTAAGCCTCAGTTTCTTGATCTGTAAAATGAAGATATAATAATACCTTGGAAATCCCTCACAGGATTTTCTAAAGTTCAATCAGTTCATCAATAAGCATTTATTAAATATCTTCTATGGGCCAGTCACTATGCTAGGTCATGGAGATAGAACCACAATAAATGAAACAGTTCCTATTCACAAGGAAGTTTACAGTCTAATAACAGGGTCGCATATCAGTATCGACAGAATTAATATAAAGAGGATAAATACAAAGCCCTTAAATACAAGTTAGTTTGAGAGGCAGGGAAATAGGGGTTGGGGAGATATGGAAAGGCTTCAGTTACAAGGTGGCATTTGAGATGCATTATGCAGGAAGAAAGGGATTCTACTAGGAGGAAGTGGGAGTAGTATGCATTCCGGGCATGGAGGACAGCCAGTGCAAAGAAAAGGAGAAAGGAGACGGAGTTTTACATATGAGGATAAGAAAGAGAGTCAGTACTGGAGAGGCACTGATGTCCAGTGACTCTAGAGAAAGATAAGTTGGAAAAAAATGTTTATTGTTAGTGTTGTTTGTTGTTATTGGTGCTTTCAGCACTGTTTGTGAAGAGCTTTGAAAGATTAACATATTTGATCCTAGTCTAGAGGTATTTAAGCCACTAGAGTTTATGGAGTAGGGGAGTGTCATGGCCAGGCTGTGATTGTAGGAAACCACTATGGTAGGTGGGTGGAAACAAAAATGACCTACTGTTTTTGAACCACAATGTAATCAGTTGTTGTCTTCTTTTGTTATTTGTTGTTGTTGGCAATATCACTGTTTGTTAAGGAAGTGCTCAGGAAGACTCCTGAGAAGCAATGCTAGAGATTGCTCACTAGCTGTGTGATGTGATGTGATAAATGACTTTAAACTTTCTGAACCTCAGTTTCTTCATCCTTCTAATGGGTGGCCCTACTCCAAGTCCTTCCCCACTTCAGTCCACCCTCCAGATAGCTGCCAAAGTGGTTTTCATCAATTGAGGATCTGATATCACTCCCCTACTCAATAAACTCCAGTGGCATCATCACCATCATCATCCTCAGTAGTATGTATATAGCACTTTAAATTTTGCCAAGCACTTTACATATGCTAAGTCACTCTATCCTCACAACAAGCCTGGGAGGTAGTTACTATTACTATCCCCATTTGACAGATGAGGAAACTGAGGCAGGCAGAAGTTAAGTGACTTGCCCAGGATCACACAGCTAGTAAGTGTCAGAGACAGGATTCAAACTTAGATCTTCCTGACTGCAAGTTCCACATTCTATCTACTGTGCCACATAACTGCAACTCTTGACTCTAGGATCCAATATAAATGTCTCCATTTTAAAACCCTTCACAATTTAGTGTCAGAGTCCCTTTCCAGCCTCACTATCCATTACTCCCCTTCCTTTACTCAGCAGTCTAGACAAATTGGCCTTCTGGATATCCATCAAAACAGTAATTCCCTCTCTCATCTTGCAACTTTACAGCAGCTCTCCCCCGTGCTCAACCTATACTCCTTCCTGACCTCCTTACCCTTGAATCCCTTCCTTCAAGAAACAGCTCCAGCACCATTTCCTGCATGAAGCTTTTCCTGATTCCCTCTGAGCATCTGCTGCCCCTAATACATGCTCACACACATACATATACATATAATACATGTGTGTGTGTATGGTGTATCTGTGCATAATTATATGCCTTGTAAAACTTGCACTAAGATTTTTGGGACACTTTGTATTTTTAGGCATGGTCAGGAAAAGCTGTGAGAGGCAATGCTGGAGCAGAAAAAGCATCCGTTAGATCTGGAGCAATAAGTTTATGTGGTGTTACTTACTAGCTGTGTGATCTTGGATATCAAGTGACTTCTTTTTTCACACCTATAAAACTGAAAGAAAAATACACTTCCTGCTTCACATTTTTCATCCTTTTTTGTTAGTTTTTAGCTCACATTTCTATAGCTCTTCGAAGCATATAAGCATTTTATGAGGATCAAATAAGATTAGGGACGTGGCAATGCTTTGTCAATCCAAAGCACTGCATAAATGGGATGTGGTATTATTAATTTATGGAGTGAGAATCAAGCTAAGTATTACAAGATGGGAAGGATGCAAAAAACTATTTCCAAAGCTTAGCCCCCTTGTCTGCAGAAAGGAGGATATTCTCTTTTCTTCCCTTGTCCCCTTTCCCTTCCCTCTCCCTCTCCCCTTCCTCCTCCCTCCCTTTTGCCCCTCCCTCCCCCTTTCCCTACCTCCTCCCCCTTCTCCATCCTTCTTTCTATCCTTTCTCCTTCCTTTCTTCCCCGGCCTAGACGATGCCGTGGTGGAGATGGCCGAGGAGGCCACGGAGCCCGCCGAGGCAGACATCACGTAGTTGTGCCAGAACATGTTCTCCAAAATGGCCATGTACCTGACAGGAGAACTGACAGCCACCAGTGAAGATTATAAACTTCTGGAAAATATGAACAAACTCACTAATTTCGGGAAGTATCTAGAAATGAAAGATATTGCAGTAAACGTAAGTAGAAACCTAAAGGACTTAAACCAGAAATATGCAGCCCTTTAGCCTCATCTGGCTCAGATCACTTTAATTGAGGAGCAAGTAGCAGCTCTTGAGCAGGCAGCTGACAAGAAACTAGAAGCAAAGTACAAGAAGTTAGAGGAGATGAAAGAATTCTTTAGCACAAAGACTTTATCTACAAGAATGTTTTATAAGAAACATGTTCGATGGAACTTATCACTAGGCTTCAGTTCCTAAAAGGAAGCGGTGCTGCTGATCCAAGGAGATTCCCGGCCCCACTTCTGGCTGGATGTGTAACTGGCTACCCCGGTGTTTTCGTCAACCTGTACCCCTGGAACCCCATCTTATCGTGTGCTTCCTTGTGTGCCCTGGACCAAGGCTCAGAAATCAGGATCAACCCCATCTGGAGCGGGCGCAGATGAGCGACTCTCGGCTCCTGTCTCCTCACCTGCCCCCCACCCTCCTTCTTACCTGTTCTTCAACTTAAATAATAAATGCCAACGTATGGAAAAAAAAGAAAAAAAAAGAAAGGAGGATATTTTCTCATGGCTGGACTCAGTCTCTTGTGCTTAGTCTGTCCATCTATAAGGGTCAGTGATTTTCAGTTACACCATTGAATTGTCATAGCAAGAAGGGCAGGACAATTATGATGAAGCCAGAATTCCTGACTACTCTTGACCATTTCTACAAAATATACGGCATCCCAAAAGTTTAGCTCAGGTTTAAAAGGCGTAAGTCCAAGAACAGGATGGTGAGCTTTGGGGCAATAAAGTCTCAACAATAGGCAAAAGCACTTGGAAAGGTACCAACCACTCTGCTTCCAGGGCTGCTAGCTCACAGATAAAAATCAGAAAGAGACATGACTTTGGCTGGCACTTGTACAAAATGGGCTATTTATGGTTGTGAGAGAGGTGGGGAGACATAGGGAGGGAGGAAAAGAGGGAGGGAGGGAAAAGAGAGAGAGAGAGAGAGAGAGAGAGAGAGAGAGAGAGAGAGAGAGGAGAAAGGAACCAGGGTGAAGCATCATTGCAGGCCAGAACAGTTACAGAAGTCTGGCATTACTGGGTAGATTTTCCTATGTTTGTTTGTGATTCCCCCAGGGAGCATATGTCACTGGGTATGCCTTGGGTACAAGGCTGTGAGGATGTTGAGGCTCTAGGTAGAAGCATCACTGAAGGGTGAGGCAGTCTTGAGTCTAAACAAAGAAGTCAGTGGCAATGGCATCCTTCACAGAATCTTCTGAGCCCTTTCTGTTTCTGGGGGACATGTCTATGCCATAGGTTGTGAGTCTCTGATACATGGTTAGAAACATTACCTTGCAAAGAAAGTTGAGATCTCCAAATAGAGATCCCTATGAGTAAAACCTGCCACATGTTAGCAAGGCTAGAATTGGAGCTTCAGGACCTGACAGCACTTAATAAAGTAGGCATTTTGTAGGGGAAATGGAAGTAGATGTCGAGGGTTTTGTTACAATTTTGTTCCCCTGATTATTACATTCTGTTGTCCCAGGTCTTCATTTTTTAACACTCTTGCAATTTTTATTTCTAATAGCGAGCAGTTGGCTGGAGAACTAGACATGCCAGAGGCAAATTCAGAGGAGAGCTGAGTAGGAATGTGTATTCAGCACTTTTCACATTTCGGATGAGGTTAAAATAATAAACTCTGTTAATAATAGGGTCATCCCCAGGATTTCAGCCCTCTCAAACACAGTTTTGTTGGTAGATATGATTATTAAGCCATCCTAATCAGTTGTACCTACTTCCTGACATTTTAATCACTGAAACAATTACCATTGCTTAGGAAACAGCTTGAAAAGGATTCAGATAAAAGAATAGGAACTAGAGAACCAAAATTGTAATAATTGTGCCAAGTGTGGATATTTAGATGACCCAAGGAAAGGGATTAAAGTGATTATATCAGCAGCTGGGGATGGTCTTCACAAAGAATGGAAATAAATTGGCTTGAAATTGAATCACGAATAGCAAGGGGAGCAATGTCTGAGTGTGCCATTTACAATGTAATCCCCTAGTTGGAAGAATGGCTGTTCTTGACAAGTTGAAGCAATTACTGTTTACCATCCCTAGAATCTATGATATTTTAAAAAATTTTGGTCGTTCTATGAGAAGCTATATGTACATTGTAATTGTCCAGTCATTTCAGTCATGTCTGACTCTTTGAGACCCCACTTGGGATTTTCTTGGCAGAGATACTGGAGTGGTTTGCCATTTCCTTCTCCAGCTCATTTTACAGAGGAGGAAAGAGGCGAACAAGGTTAAGTGATTTGTCCGAGTTCACACATCTAAGAAGGATCTGAGGCTAAATTTGAACTCAAGTTTTCTTGATTTCAGGCCTGATATTTTCTCCACTGTGCCACCTCGCTGCCCTCGCTTATATATACTGGGTATCCCAAAAGTATAGGTACAGTTTAAAACTATTTTGGGCACCCTGTATAAACAGAAAGTGCTTTCCTCGTTTGATAAAAAGGGGAAACTACTCTTTGGAAGCTCTAGGCAAAGTGATCATTTACTGAATAAATATTGGCAGCTACTGATGATGATCAATACATTTACCGAGAAGTATTTAATAAGCATCTGGCATTCTTTTAGATACTGGCCAAGGCGCATAAAAGTGAGTCAATCCTTGTCTTTGGGGAGTATACATAGTACTAAATCAGAAGGCTACAACATGTATCAGGGAGCAGAGGGCAAGGAAGGGAGCTTTGATCAAAACAGTCATAGGAATTATGGGTGGAGTTGTTCGATAGTAGATTGTCATAAACTTTCTAATGTTCATGGTAATATTGATTTGACAACTGATCCCTGAAAAAGCAGTGGAAAGGAGGGGAGGGGTTTAGGGAAGATGGTTCATTTGTTCCATCAGGGCAGATGGCCAGATTTCTGCAATGGCAGGTGTCCCAGGAAATGGATTTATGGGATGAAGGCTTGTTTGGGAAGTTAGACACAGGAGATGGGGGTAAAACTTGATTTGATCACTTTTTATTCCTATTCTGGTAGTCCCACTTAGAGAGGAGTCCCAATGCTAAGTAGTATTAAGTCCTCTATAGGGAGAGTAGGCAGGGATTCTAGAGGACCAGGTAGAGACAATCAACATTCTTTTGGGGGGGGGGGGAAGCCAAGGCAATTGGAGTTAAGTGACTTGACCAAGGTCACACAGCTAGTGAGGGTGTCAAGTATCTGAGGTCAGATTTCAACTTCAGGTCCTCCTGACTCTAGGGCTGGTGCTCTATTCACTGTGCCATTTAGCCACCTCAACAGTCAACATTCTTGATAGAGAGAAGCAAGCAGTGACAGAGCAGATGGCAAGACACTCATGCTGCCAAAACCCTGGTATCCTGGTAAAAGACAGAATAAAAAGAGGGGAGAATGATTGGTAAAAGTTGAAGGCAGTGGTATAATGTGTTGTTTTATCCCCTATAAGAAGTTGAGTCTGCTTGGAGGCAACATGGTAAAATTGAATGAGCATCAGATTTGGGGCTTCAAAGACATAGGTTTTGCTGCCTACCACCCATGTGATCTTGTATTAGTTAGTGACTTAACTTATCTGAACTCCACCTTCCTCATCTATAAAATAGAAAAGACTAATCATTAATTCCAGCTCTAGGTCTATGATCCATACACACTAGTACAGGATAATTATCACAAAAATTAGAGTGGATGTTTGCATATCAACCAATGGAAGTCTAAAGCTGGGTGGTATCATGGGCAGAGTGTTGGTCTTGAAGTCAGAAAAGATCTAAGTTTGAATCCTCTCTCATTTACCAGCTGTCTGATCCTGGAGAAGTCACTTAACTCCTCTCTGCCTCAGTTCTCATCCATAAAACTAGAATAGCAGTAGCACCTACCTCACATGGTTTCTGGGAGAATCAAATGAGCTACTGTATATAAAATGCTTTGCAAGTTTTTTAAGTGCTATGTAAATGCTATTATGATGATGGTTGTTGAAATTCATGTCTTAATACTACCAGCTCTATCAACATTTCATTTAGTTCCTAGAATTCATCATTAGGGCATGTCCTCCCACTTCCCTAGACCAGAATACTCCCTCCAATACTTGAATCTTCTGTCAGTCTTTCCCCCAAAAGTTGTTACATATTCAGGAAATGTAAGCTAATCTAATTTCATCCCAAGTAAAACCATGCTAAATTCATGGAAGAAATCATCCCCAAGTAAAAATAATTGGATTATCTGCACCTTCCTTGCTGTAGCACAACTAATTGAAAGCCAGTTGAATAAGGTTCACATATCAAATCTGTTGGGAATTTGCATTGTAGATGTATTGTAAAGTCATGTATATCTTGGCATCCATACACATCATACAGGTCCAGATCCTACTACATGGAATTCCTATGCAAATACCTAAGAGCTGCTGAGTGGGGCTGCCACATATAAATGAATTGCTTGAATACAGGTTTCCAGTGCTGAACCAAGTGTGAGCTAAGCTATGTTACAAAAAGAGATCTGTCATTGGGTTTCAAGGTACATGATATTCATGCAGAATGGCATAGCAACTAATGCAAAGAACTGGGTCCAACATCTGGTTACAATCAGAACTTTAGAGATGTCATAGATATAGTTTACCTCCAACTATAGAGTTCTTTACAAATATTATCTAAATAAATCCTGGTAATACTCCTTTAATGTAGTTTATATATATATATAAACTTCATTTTACAGAATAGGAAAGTGAGGTTCAGAAACATTAGGTTACTTGCCCATGATGGGATAATTTAAAAAGGTCATAGGAAGGATTTGAATGCAGGTCTCCCTCTTCGTATTCAAATATAATATTGGCTTTTAATAAATTATGATTGATTGATTGATCCCTCCATGGCTCCAAGTGCAATATTTTATCCCCTACACCATGATTCTTCATAAATATGTTATTGCAATATGTTCCCTGGGGAAATAGTCTATTCCCTCATCCCTTTATGCACATTTATGACTCCTATTAATCTTTTTTTTTCAAGATATGCATAGACACCACAAGGAGAACAGCACTCCAGAATGATTGTCCTTGGCAAAGTAATTTATCAAAGATTGCAGCATTATTTCCATTAAATTTGCTGATACCCTCAAAAACAGCAAAGGCCTCCCTCATGCAAACACCTCTATCACTTGTGCCACGTAATACCAATAAGAGTGCCTGTATATAGTCCAGAGTGTTTTCTATGCCATGCCTGAAAGAATGGCTGATTTATTTCATAGCTTTTATGGGCTATTTTATTATTCCCAACAACATCACATCCGTTCCCTTTGCATGCATATTTTATAGTTCCTTGACTGACTCATTTGATTTGACCCAACATTTTGATGACAGCACTGCTGTAGGAGGCACACATTAACTTACACAAATCATTTGTTGGAGTCATTTTGGAGCAGTGATCCTGCCCTCAGATTATTTGTGGACCATAGGCTCTTTCATTATGGTCACAATTGCCAAACATACTATGTTGAGCAATAATCCAGGACAAGTGACTGGTGATAGCAGGAGCAACAGGGAAGTCTCCTAGCACGAGTCCCTGGAGGCTAAAGTGCAGTAACTCAACATCAGAATGAACTCATGTGCTTCTATTCAGCACCATACTCATCCTCACATTTTGCTTTCTAAAGTATGTAAGGGGAGAGTCAAAGATAGGTGCTCTGACCTTACTAGCTTGAAGGAAGACAGAAAACAAGCCCATCTGCCTATTCTACTCCTTCAAGTCCAATACTTGACACTTGGACACACCCATTCTTCCTCCTTATTGCCTTTTGGTCTCTCTTCCTCTTGGCCAGGGCCTAGGATCTCTGTCCTAGGCCCTGAAACCCATCATTTTGGTGAACTTGAACATTGATCCCAAACTACTAAGTAAACAGAACTTCGAACAAAATTAGGCCCTTCGCTTAACACCCGTTAGAGTTACCTTTGTTCGCTTTTCTTCCTTTCCTTGCTCTTCTCTAAATTGTTTGAACAGTTTTCAATAGCTTATGTTGGTTAAAATTGATGAGGCTCCAACATTTGAAAACAATGTTCTAGTCCATGTTTTAGAGCTTCTATAGAGTGAATATTCTTGAGTCTAAATTTTTTCCCATATTTTCTACCTTTATGAATAGCCAATGTTCTTCCATTTTGTTTTAAAGGTTTTTTTTTCCTTCAACAATACTTGGTGGCTTTCCTCTTTTTACATTTCATATCAATATTTTTACATTTTTGTGTCTTTTTTTAAATTACAAGCATCAAAATCATCCAGCCTGAAAGCTGGATAAATGTCTTTCTTGGTATATGAATCCCTTGTTTGCCAAAAAAAAAAATGTGCTCATTAAAAAAAACAGATTAGAATCCAAATTGTATTAGACATGAATTAACATTTTATGAAACCATGGTTAGCGATTGATTACTGGTTCATTTTCTTATCATTAGGAATTTTAACTATTTTTTACTTCCTTCCTTTCTATAAGATTTCCATGGGAAGGATATTAAGTCAAATTCCTAGAAGTAATGCTGCAGTCATGCATTTATTACAAATAGTGGTAAAAGTAATTTGAGGATCATAGGGAATAATAGAAGAGATTCTAGTACTTTCTGTAAAAACCTCTAAATTCCCATTTCATTAAAAATTCCTCTCTGCAGCTGGTAGCAGAGATTACCATGTTTCACCATCTGTGCAGATTAATGTTTACTAAAATAGAGAGAAAGAGGAACAGATGAGATGGCTGGTTTTCCAGGGCAGAAAATCTTCCTTTGACTCTTTGCATCTTACACCTGCTTCATTTTTATCATGTGACTGAAATGTTTAAGGCTAACTCTGGGGGGATGGGAGTAGGGATATAAGGATGATGAATGTAGGGATTATACATCATCAAACTGTTTGGATTTGTAATTACATAAAATTAGTTAAGGGAGCATATGTATGTATGCTTTCTTCCTTTTTTGAAGAATTTGTTCAAATTAAATGCACGTTGCGAAGAGTAGACAGAAAACTGACCTCAAAGTGCAGAAAACCTGAGTTCAGGTTTGACTTCTGACATGTTCTATCTATGTGATCCTGGACAAGTTACTTGATTTTTCATTCCTCTAGGCAATTCTCTAAGAATATGTTTCAGACAACGTGACAATCTGCACTGGTAAAGGAAGTTTCCTCACCCTGGAGTTCTCTATACTAATGAAATCACAGATCTAATCTCTCCCTATCCCTTGTACTTGTCTTCTCCTGAGTAGCTTTCTCCACACTGAGTCAGTGTGGTATAGTGGGAAGAACACTGGTTGGGGAGCCATTAGACCTGTCTCTGCCATTTAGAACCAATGCAACTTTGGACCAGTCATTTTATTTTTCTCAGCCTCAGTTTCCTCATCTGTAAAAATGAGCAGGTTGGACCTGTTGATCACTAAGCTCTTTTCAGAATCAAAATCCATGATTCTCTAATCCAGAGATATCAAACTCAAATAGAAACAGGGGTCAGTGAATTGTACATAAGCATCACTGAGGACTATATCTTAGTTTAGTTTCAAAATGTAATATAATCTATGTTTAATTGTATTTTATTTATTTTGTAAATATTTCCCAATTACAGTTTAGTCTGGTTTAGGTCACACTTCCCAGCCTGGTCCATGGGCTTTGTGTATAATGCCTCCACTCTTATCCATATCTTGAGTTCTTAAGGTAGAATTTGAAATGTTTTGTGTACCAGACTACCATAAATAGTTTGGAGTTTATAGATTCAATGGGTTTGACTCACCATGAGATCTAAAGCTACCTTCAAGGGACTGACATAACTATATTTTTTTCTGGAAAGATATTGAAACACAAGAACTACTCTAATTAAATCATTGTCATATCTGCTTCTACATATAGGCCCATCCACATGTGGAAGCTTATTTTCTTTAGAAGAATTGTGTACATACTTCCTCTGGATTCGCTACTATTCCTTTCTCCCTATAGCAGACACCATCTTACTTTTCTGAAACTACCCTTCCTAATCAATTCTGCATCGTTACCCTCTTCTAAATGTCCAGTTGCCTGTATTCTACTGACATGTGGCCCAATTTCTTACCAAAATGGGGTAAGTCTCAGTTTAAAGGTCCTCTTTCCAAAAACCAGAGAAAAAAAGGAAATATGTTGATCTTATTGAGAACTGAACAGTGAAATAAATTGCTGGAGTCATCTATTGCCTTGGGATTCATTGGCAGGGTACAGAGACAGGTATTGCTGGGATGCAGGTTGCCAGGAACTGAGGCTGTTGAAGAGAAGCTATTCTTCCAACAATTACTTTTTAATTGTGCTATTGCCAATTAACACATGTCTAACCTGCACTAAAACTTTTGCTGTGCTCCTTTGTGGGTAATAGTTTTCAAGACTATTAAACAGGGGCACATTTCTCCTGGAATTTGAGGAGGAGGTAACAGATGCATTTGCAACATCTGCCCTTCATTTCCCTGGCATTTGTTTTTGTTTCCAGCCAGCTCTTTTCCTTTGCTTCTGGCTGTTACTGATCCATCTTGAGGGATAACCAGCAGTGACATTGCCATCCTGGCTTTGATGAAAACGAATAGCTCTTTTACTGCAGTGTTTTCCTGCCCCACCCTTACCTTGCAAATAGTAGCAAAGTATAACCTTTCTCACACATGCATGCCTACAGAGGATCCTGCAGGCCCTTTGGCTGCCCAGAGTCCTTTCATTGAATCATAAGCTTTAGAGTTCAAAGGGACCTAAGAGGCCATTGAGTCCACCCATCCTATTTTCCAGATGAAAAAGTTGTTTATTTCAGTCATTTTCAGTTGTATCTGACTCTTCATTACCCCATTTGGGGTTTTCTTGGCAAAAATACTGGAGCAGTTTGCTATTTCCTTCTCCAGCTCAGTTTCCTTATCTGAGGCAAACAAGGTTAAGTGACTTGCCTGGGGTCACACAGCTAGTAAGTGTCTGAGGCTAGATTTGAACTCAGGTCTTCCTGATTCCAGGTTCCACACTCTATCCACTTTACCAACTAGCTTCCTGATAAAAAAACTAAGACCTAAACAAACTGATTACCATTACGGACCCAAACAAGATATGTGATTAACAAACTGATTACCATTACGGACCCAAACAAGATATGTGATTAGACCAAGTTCACACAGGTAGCAAGTGACATAATGGAAATATTAAAGTCAAGAAGACCTGAGTTCAGATGTGGCCTCAGGTACTTTGTAGCTTGGTGATACAGGGAATGTCACTTAACTTCCTTGTGTCTCAGTTTCCTCATCTGTAAAACAAGAGTTGAACTCAGTGGCTCTAGCTCTGTGACCTAGGATTTGAAACCGGGGCCAGCGACCCCAAACTCATTACTCTTTTCATAGTAATATCACCCATTCAGCCTTTCTTTATGTCTTCTATATGCTTAGAAAGTTCTAAGAAAGAACACAAGAGGTGGTTGATCTAAATCATACACAAACTGGAGAGTTCGTAAACAGTGTAAGAGAGCAACATGATATTGTCAACACTTTGGATCCCTTACAGCTCTAAATTTATGTGATTCTGTTTCAACTTTCTTATTATTTGTTTATTCAGATATTCATTTGTCTGTCTATACATTTATTTCTGTATTTTACTATTTATCTCATTGCCAACGAAACAAAGAAATGAATTGCTGGAGTCTTCCATCATACTGGAATTCACTGGAAGAGTGAATTTAACTTTTTAACTTTCACCTCAATTAACCAACATTTATTTTTTCTCCCTCCCATCTCTTCTGCCTCAGTGGAAAAAATAAAAGAAGAAAAAAAAGCCCTTGTAATGAATAAATATAGTCAACCAAAACTAATTTTCCATTGGTCATGTTTAAATATATGTGTCTCCTTTTCCATCTTGAGTGGCTCACCTCTGTTAGGAGGCAGGTACCATGGAAATGATTAAAGGAATGGTTTCAGAGAAACATAAAGTTATATGATTCTTAACCTCATCAATGATTGTTATTGGTTTGATTTAGACAATGCTTTAATCAGCCTTAAATATAGCATGTGTATAAAGAAGTATAATGTAATCTCTAAGGAGTAAATGATGGTTTCTGGAAAGATATCATGCAAGAAGTGGTGCCTGAGTTGTGTTTTGAAAGAAGCTGGGGTGGGGGGTGGGGACAGATAGGTAACATTCTGGATGGAGCACTGACTCTGAAATCAAATTGAGTTCAAATTGGCTTCAGACATAAGAGTTGCGTGACCCTGGTCAAGTCACTTAACCCCAATTGCCTCCCAAAACAAAGCAAAAAGAAAAAAGAAAGAAGCTAGGGATTCTCTGAAGTAGAAAATGAGGAATATACGTCTTCCAGACCTGTGTTAAGTTAAAGATGTGGAAGATGGAACGTTGTTTATAAGGAAGAACAAGTAGGTTTGGACTGAAATTGAGAGTATGTGAAAGGAAGCAATATGAGATAATATTGGAAGAATAGGTGGGAACTAGATTGAGGAGCAGTTCAAATGCCAGGCTGGGAAGTTTAAATTTAATCCTAAAGGAAAGAGGGTACGAGGGAATATTACCCTGACTCCGGTGTAATAGGATTCAGATAAGCCTGAAACTTAGACTCTGAATGACATTATACAAGTTATTTCTCTTCACTAGCCTCAGCCTTCTCCCCTAGGTAATGAGGGGACTGGACTAGAGGCCTCCAAGATATTTCCCAGGCCTGAGTCTAAAATCTTGTGAAGTGCTAAAGAGTTCTGGGTTGTGTAGTGACATGATCAGGTTGATGTTATAGGAAAGATAGATTGGAGCGAGGAGGACTGTCAACATGGAAAACAATTAGGAGACTATGGTAATACTTTAGGCAAAAGCTGATAAGGGTCTAAGCCAAAATGAACATGGTGGGAGTCATTGGGCTTTGTCCTTCGTTCTTGAAGAGGATCAATGACATCACAAGGTGATGTCTTGATTTACACATGAATTGAATTTAATGTGGGAGTGAAGAGAAGGGAATACATTGAGAGATATTTTATGGAGAAAAAAAATGAACCAGACTTGACTAATGATTAGGTTGAGGAAGATGGAATGGTCAAAGATGACTCTGAGTGTGTGAACCTGTGGGTGACCAGGAGTATCATGGTATTTTCAATGGATATTGGGAAGTTTGAAAAAGGGATGAGTTCAGGAGGAAAGATGATGACTTGTTTGGGGCATGTTAAGTTTTCTACTGGATATCTGGGTTTGGTTGGGTTTGGTTTTTGAGGAGAGGAGGAAGATTTGTTGGCTTAAGGATGTCTACTTTAGGGAGGTCATGACTACCCTGCCAGCAAAGTTGCTTTGGTCTGATGGGCGATTTAATCTCCAGCGATCTCTCTCTGGGTCCAGATTTTGGGCAGATTTGAGGAAAGCAAAGAATCTGAGCTCTGGAAACCTGATGGATCTTAAGTGAGTAGATACAAAAATCTTCGTCAAAAATGCATCCTTACCATCACCTGACTCCATCCTTCAGTGTCTCCAAGTGTTCTTGCTCCTGGAAAGTAGAATATCAGTTGAGTTATCAGTGGTAAGAGCTGCTGCCTGACAACCAGGGAGCTCAATTCCTGCAGGTTAGTTATTGATTTGGCTAATAATATGTAATGGAGTGGTAGTAACTCAAATGACAGTAATATAATGTTGAGAGGAATGCCGGGAATGAAATACTTTCATGTATCAGGCTTCTTTAGAGAGACAGAGAGAAAAAGGGAGAGGGAGGGAGGGAAGGAGAGACAGAGAAAGAGACAGAGACACAGAGAGACAGAGAAAGGTAGAGAGAGAAAGAGAGAGAGACAGAGAGAGAGGAGAGAGGCTTTGATTTTGTTACATAATCTTTTCATCCTTAACACCAACTGTAATATCTCATTTGAAAATGAACATCAATGGCAGGGTTTGGGGGAAGGAGGTGTTTGTATCTTTGTAGGAAGGATGGGAATCAAGGAAACAGGAACAGCTAGATGGCATGGTAGATAGAGTCAGAGGGACCTGAGTCTGAATCCTACCTAAGATACTTGCTATATTCAATTTCTTCATATGTAAAAGAGTGTTAATGATAGCACTTACATCTTAGGGTGGTTGTGAAGATTGTGAGGTTATGTATTATATATCTAAAGACACACACGGACACCCCCATATATGTGTGTATGCACACAAAGCGCTTTGCAAACCTTAAAGCACCATATATGATTATTGTTATTATTACTATTAATATAAAATACATTGAAAAATAGGTTCAGATCCTAGCTCTGACAAATGATTAGACATGAAACCCTTCATAAGTTCTTGGAGTGTCAATTTTCTCATCTATAAAATGGAAATAATAGAACTTGTACTTTCTTCACAAAGAAAGAGATGAATCTATGAAATCGATCTTTTAAATAAAGTTTATTCAGGGCTTTTGATGTGCTAAGTACTATGGATTCATGTCAAAGCAAATGAGATAGTCCCTGTCTTCCAAGGGTTCACTTTCTAATGGGGGAAGATATACATAGAGAGATGTTGAATGAGGCAAGGATTTTGTGTTTATCCTTTGTTTTTGAACAGGACCGTGACATCAGAGAAGTGATGACATGACTTGCAGTTGACTTTGATTTGAGGGAGGGCTGTGCAAGGTCACCACATCACTTTCTCCTCCAGAGCCACCTGGGTCCTGTGACCAGATATTCACCAGGATGACTGGACATGACCCAGCCCTTTTAGGCTAAGGCCTTTTTGCATACTCAGCAAGAGTGAGATAATGCTGATTCAGTGAATAGACTTCCTTAAGAAGTGACTCAAGGGATAGCCCCTTTAATTAGAAAAAAAGAAAAAAATTAAGCTGGGAGAGGAAGACCTACAGGATTACTGTTCCAAAGAGAAACAGTTACCATTGATATTGACTCTAAGCCAGGAGGTCCCAAAATACTGCCAGGAACATGTCAAGGAGACTACAGAAAGTGGTGAGGTGGTCTGGTTTCCCACTAGATAAAACTTAAAGTTCACTTATCAAAACTGATCAAGATCGAGGGGGAACAGAGGAGCCAGGAGGGGAAGCCTAGTTTCTGGTGGGGTGGACATCACCCTATTAATTATCTATTAATAGATTATCTATTATCTATTAATTTATTATCTAAAGAGTTACACTTGATGGAGAAACTGCAGGAAGTGGTACAGTGGCATGCTTCCCAGTTAGATAAGGCAAAAATGAAGCTCAAATGAGAAATAATATGTAAAGTAGTAGGTGAGCCTTAACTGTTATTATTATTTTGACATCCTCTTTGGGAATTATTTTCCACATCATGTCTTTTTAAAGATAGATGGTATTTATATATGGTTTCGTCTGATGATAGTCAATGTGTGTACCCAGGGTCAAATATTTGTGTGCAAAATGAAAGGTTCAGTCATTTAACATAGATACCTCCAAATATATCAGTGTTGGATGATGTGTTTAATACTGTAATGGGTAACTGAAATGTTGAAATAGAGCTAGAAAAATCATTGGCATTTCAATCAGAGGAGTCAGATTTGATTACATATCTTATTGTTTATTCATTATATAAC
Organism: Pseudocheirus occidentalis; assembly: GCA_028646575.1. Classification (NCBI taxonomy): domain Eukaryota; kingdom Metazoa; phylum Chordata; class Mammalia; order Diprotodontia; family Pseudocheiridae; genus Pseudocheirus; species Pseudocheirus occidentalis. Next base: position 148,180,720 of record CM053593.1, read on the forward strand.
TAGACAATTCATCTCACCTTCTGGTTGCCTCGATTTTCCCATATTCAAAATTGAGATTAAAAATGCCTGTAGTGTTCCCTCAGAGACTGATGAGATACTATTTTCACATCATCCTTCCTATTCTGCCATTCCAATTTCTTATGCCTAGCCTCCCTTTACCCCCCTTCCAAGTCTAGAGCCCATACTTTTTCAGTTCAGCCACCTTTTAGCACATGAACGAGCCGCACGACGTGGGCATTTTCAAGCAGAGACTGGATAAACTTTTGTTGGATGTGTTATAGTGGGAACTTTTTTTGATGGGTCCGAGTCATTGCTGAGATTTCTTCCAAGCCTCAAATTCTATGATTCTGTGATATTTTGAATATCGCGCAGTTATTATAGACGGGTGACACAAAGATTGTTTTCTCCCTGATTATCTTAGTTGCGTAACATTTGTTCATGTAAAGGTTTTTCAGTGTAACATAATTTAAATTATTCTCTTTTATGATTGCTTCTTGTTTTGCTTAACCGCATGCCCCACCCAGCCAAAACTCGCAAAAGCACCTCCAAACATGATTCTGCTGGATAAATGAGAGAGGACGCTATCCACCTAACAGAGGGATAATAGACTAAATATGCAAAGGAAGATACATTGTTGGATTTATCTACTATGGGAATTAGTTTTGCTTGACAATACATATTTGTTATAAGGGTTTTGTTTTGTTTTTCCTTTTTCTGAGGTGGGAAGGAGAGACAAATGCTTGTCATTTGTAAAACATTTAGGGCTCAGTATGAAAGGGATCTGTAATAAACAGACTATAGAATACATCCCCATCTCTTTCCCCCTTTTCTTATTCAGCTGAAAGCTCCCTCTGTCTCTCCCTTAATTTTACTCAGCTGGTAGCTAGGCCCAGACTGTGCTGGCTGCAGCAGGTGGCACCCCAAAGTGTGGCATTAGGACAAAGTCTCTAGCAACCAGTCCCCCTGGAATTGCCGGCAAGTGGTGACAGTGGGCCCACAAGAGATCCGAGGGACATCGGATCTCATTCAAGGCTGCAGGCTAGTAGCCCCAGGAGAAGCTGCTGTTGCTGCTGCAGGCCCTGCATTTTCTCTTACCTAGCTCCAATCAATCCTCTGTCCTGTGGTGAGACAGCGGCAAATCACCCTTGGTGTAGGTTGGTTGTTGGCATCCAGACTGAAAGTCAGAAGGCTGACTCTGCTACTGACCTGGTGGTGGGTCTTACAACATAGCAACATCTCTCATGGACACCAGTGAGGAAACTGTCACATTTGACTATGACTGTGATGCCTTGCCAGAAGATGAACATTAAGACTCTAGGAGCCCAGTTCCTGCCTCCTCTGTACTCCTTTGTGTTCATTGTGGGTCTACTGGGCAATGTCATAGTGGTACTGATCCTTACTAAGTATAAGAGATTCAAGAGTATGGCCAATATCTACCTCTTCAATTTGTCCGTTTCAGATCTGCTTTTCCTTTTCACACTTCCCTTCTGGATTCACTATGCTAGGCAAAATGATTGGGTTTTTGGTCATACCATGTGTACGATCCTTTCTGGCTTTTATTACCTGGGCTTATATAGTGAAATTTTTTTCATTGTCCTGTTGACCATTGACAGGTATCTAGCTGTTGTCTATGCTGTGTTTGCCCTGAAAGCCAGGACAGTCACCTTTGGCATCTTCACCAGCATTATCACATGGGGCTTGTCAGCACTGGCAGCTCTTCCTGAGTTTATCTTTCATGAGTCCCAGGAGGACCTGGATAATCATATATGCAGCCCTCACTATCCTGAGTATGATGAAGACAAATGGAAGTACTTCCAGGCTCTGAGGATGAACATCTTGGGACTCGCTATTCCATTGGCCATCATGATTATCTGCTACACAGGAATCATCAAAAAACTGCTTGGATGTCATAATGACAAGAAGTATAAGGCAGTCAGACTCATCTTCATAATTATGATTGTTTTCTTTCTTTTCTGGACACCTTATAACCTCACTCTTCTTCTCTCTGCTTTTCAAGCATCTTTTTTTAAGGGGGACTGCGAGAGGAGCAAACAACTGGACATAGCAATGCAAGTGACCGAAGTGATTGCTTACACTCATTGTTGTGTCAACCCCATGATTTATGCCTTTGTTGGGGAATGATTTCGGAAATACCTTGGTCACTTTGTCCATAGACATATTGCAGTCCATCTGTTCAACTATATTCCGTTCCTGCCTGGTGAAAAACTGGAGTGAGTCAGCTCTATTTCTCCATCCACAGGAGTGCAAGAGCTTTCTGCAGCATTTTAGGTCAGGTATGCATAAACCTTCTCCCAAAAAGAAACGATGGAGACCATAGCTATCTTGGGCACTTGGTTGTCTAGATCAAAATTCTAGACTCCAACCAATAAATCCTGACTCTGGGGGCAGCTAGGTGGTGCAGTAGATGGAGCATTTGCCTTGGATTCAGGAGGATCTGAGTTCACATGTGACCAGAGACACTTGATACTTACTAGCTATGTGACCCTAGGCAAGTCACTTAACCCTGACTGCCTCAAAAACAAAAAAGGAAAAGAAAAGAAATGTTGACTCTGGGACAAGTTCAAATACATAAGCAGAAGATAAAACTCTCACAGAAGAAATGTGCTTTCCAATGGTCCACTAATCAAAAACTAACCCTGGAAAGCAAACTGAAAAAAAAAGATTTTTAATGTCTTTTATTTTTATATAATTTTCCTATAAATTGCCCCTCTACTCCAAAACAATCCCTTCTTGAGACAAAGAAAAACAATTACACAAATCAGCTGATAATGACCACACCTGGTAGGGTGTACAATATTCTGTCTTAGTAATCTTCTACTTTTGTGTTCTAAAGGGAAAGGTTGGTTTCATCATATATTCTACAGGATCTTCTTCAGTTTTCAGTTATTCAGGGTTCAACTTCATTTTAAGGATTTTTTTTTGGTTTATATTGTAGTAGACATGATGGATATTTTAATCTTGTTTCTGCTTATGCATTTGCATAAATCTTCTAATACTTCTCTGAGCTCCTCATCTGTCCTTTTATATGGACAGTAATACACCATTACATTCCTAAATTGCAATTTGTTCAGTTATTTCTCAGTCAATGGATAACCACCCACTTGTGGAAAGCAGACTTTAAATCAATTCTTTACAGTGTCAATAAATTTGGTGTAATTTGTTGTTCAGTAATTATAAAATACAGCTTTGTAAACATGCAAAAAAGGCTTCTATTTTTCAATATCATTTTTCTCAATAATTTTTTTTCAATTTTTCTATCTTCATAATGCATTTGGTTAACTTAAATGAAATTAGTCTTGTATATGCTGGTTCCTCAATTATTTTATTTTGAACATGCATCTCTCTTCCTCTGAAGAGTCAATGTTTAATATTTGGCCCTTCATGTTATGGAGCAATATTAGCATATCTATTTTGATGTTAATAGCATTCTTTTTTTTTTTTGCTTTTTTTTGGAAGGCAGTTGGGGTTAAGTGACTTGCCCAAAGTTACACAGCTAGTTTTTTGTGTGTGTGACAAGTGTCTGAAGCCAGATTTGAACTCATGTCCTCCTGACTCCAAGGTCAGTACTCTATTCGCTGCACCACCTAGCCACTCCAATAGCATTCTTAATAGTTAATTGATTTGATGCATATATAGGCAAGGACAACTTATGGAAGACTTAATTTTCCAAATTCTTGGGAGGGCAAGAGAGCCTCTCTCCTTAATAGGAAAGTAATAATACTTTGTCTCCCAGAAGGGTCTATGTCATTCCATGCTAACATATACTGCCGCCTATGCTCATGTATAGATTTTTGACAAATAGAGTTTTGAGACTTTACCCTAAATGGCAAAGACCTCAAACATTACTTGGGTGTGCAAAACAAAGTACCCCCATGGGCCACCCATCCAGCATGCATAATGAATGACAAGGCATTCTCCTGGTTGAAATGACAGGAAGTGAATAATAAGTTAGTGGTTTCAACATGAGACCTATAAACCTCATACATAGACCCTAAGCCTAAGCTGAACATAAGACAGGCCAAAGCTGGATTGTGCCTTAGTTGGGCTAAGATCCTAATTATAAAAAGGGACTAGATAGATAAATATGGATAAAGGTTGGTAGGCTTATGGTCTACCCCTGGCTAAATCATTCATAGAGACATACAAGCATCTTTTAAACTAAAGGCTATATATGAATTTTGAATTTTCCAGGAGAAAGTCAAGGAAAACTTGGCATCCTAGTTAATATTATAGCGAAAAAAAAGGAAAATACCAAGTTTGGGTTGTAACTCCATGAGGCCAAACAATTCATTTGTAGTGGGGTGAAAAAGAAATCAATCTAACAAGTATCAAAGTTCACTTGACCTGACAATTAAGTCAAAATTGTTAAATTACTCGTACATTTCAACAGTTCTGAGCCTTCGATGATTTCCAAGATCAGCTCTGTCTATGTCATGTTCTAGAAAAGATGCGTGGAGCTCACAAAAGAGAAATAGCCTTTCTTTGTGGTAATTAAGGGGACATCTCAAGACGTTATACCAGAGAGAAGCTCAAAGAAGCCTTTGAGAAACAAGAATTTCCAGAGTTCCACTCTTTTCAACCATGATGAAAGGCTAGGATCCTGAAGCTTGCATATAGCTGTCCTTCTACATTTGAAGAACTTAGGCTGTTATTTATAAAGCATTATAGAATAGAATATCTAAATAGCCACAAATGGATTCAGGACCATACTTTGTACCATCTACCACAGTTAATTCTAACTGGATTTAAATATTTTTTTTTAAAATACTGAAAGGCAAAGACTCATAACATAGATAAAAAGCATTTTATCTATAATACTTGTAAACTATATGTAATATTTTATGTGTATACCATCAGATAGATGCTTGGGGTTTTGCAGAAAAAGCTGTCCAGATAACCCAAGTATGACCTTCCTTAAGTTTTCCACAATACAGGCCATGTGGCATCATGGATAGAGTGTTGGATTTGTAGATAAGAAGACTAGAGTTTAAATCTGGCCTCAGACACTTTACTAGCTATGTGATTCTGGGCAAGTTATTTAAATTCTGTCTGCGTCAGTTTCTTCATTTTGGAAAGTGAGGAAAATAAAAATACCTACCTTCCAGGGTTGTCAAGAGGGTTAAATGACATAATATACATAAAGTACTTTGTAAATCTTAAAGTGCTATGTAAATACTAGATATTATTAGCAATTTTACTACGAAATATGGATCAAATGTTAAAAGTAAGAAATCTAAGACACAAGAAATTGAGATAAAATCAATAGGTTTAAGTGAAGATTAAAGGATTTTGTACAACAAATCAAAAGGAAGATACATATTGGGAAAGAAAGATACATATTGGAAAAATAACTGAAGTAAATAGATCAGATAAAATCTGACATCCAGAATTTATAAAGAATTGAGAAACATTTATAATATTAATAATACTTCTCAACATAACAATGATCAAAGGTAATGAATGGAAAACTTTCTAAAACTATAAATGGTAGCATAAGATGATCAAATTTCCTAATTTCAGAGATAAAACAAACTAAATATACCATCTTAAACCCTCTCAAATGGCAGAAATAGTAAAATTAATGATAAAATCCAGTACTGGAGGGGAGATTATGGGGAAATAAATAATCTGATACATTATTGGTGGAACTGTAGGCTGGGGCAATCAATTTGAGAACAGAATAATATGCAAAGAAAAGCATAAAACTTATCATACATTTTGACCTAGCAACTGAATTGCTTAGACTTTATCCTAAAAACATGATAAAAAAGGAAAATCAGACCTATCTCAACAAAAATATCTGTAGTTGTTTTATTTCTACTAGTAAAAAACTGGAAATAAGCTGCGTACGTAACAACATGAGAATATCTGTTAAGATCATGGTATATTGTATTAATGTATGTGATATTATGATGCTCTAAAAATAAATATGACTTAGCCCTACCACTACTAGGTCTATTTCCAAAGATGATTAGGGAAAAAGGAAAAAAGCTTACATGTTCTAAAATATTTATGGCAGCTCTCTTTGTGGTGGAAAAGAACTGGAAATTGTGGGTATGCCTGTCAAATGGGGAATGGCTGGACAAGTTGTGGTATATGATTGTGATGGAATATCATTGTGCTATGAGAAATGATGACCATGATGATCTTCAAAAAATATGAATAGACTTGCAAGAAACAAAGAAGAGCTAAATAAGCAGGACCAAGAGAACATTGTGTACAGCAACAGAATGTTGTTTTAAGAACAACTTTGAACGACTAAGTCATTTTGATTATTATAAATACCCAGATTAACTACAAAGGAATATGAAGGAAGATGCTATCTATATCCAGAGAAAGATAAATACATGTGAAAAGAATGGTTTTACATATAGATGCATATATACACATATATACACACATATGTATATATACATATAAACAAATATACATATATATATCTGTGTCTAATGGTAGCCATTTCTAGTAGAGGGGGTAGAAAAAAAAGAAATTTACATGATAACTTTATTATATATTTAAAAGAAATACAAGTTGTACATAATAGATTTGCAGTTTCATATGCAGTCACATTTTTTATTATACTGTGTCATGGAAATGCTTTGTTATTCTAAAAATTAAATAATTTTTTTAAAAAGAAAAATATTTAAAAAGAAAAATATCTGATCTGATTATTTTCTAATTTGTGTGGGTGGGAAGTGATCTTTAATACTCAGGTCATATATCCATTTTGAGGATTTTGTTTTAGTTTGCTTTTGTTTTTCTGTATATGGCATAAGATATTGTTCTAAACATAATTTTTGCCAGATTGATTCCACGAGCTTCCCTTTTCCTGTTGTGGACATTGTTGCTCTCAGATTCACTCAAGTTTTCAACCTCTTGACTTTTATTTGATTCTTCCCCCTTACTCATCACCCATAACCAATTATTGCCAAAAGAGCGATGATTCTATACCCACAGCATTTCTCATACGTCTCTATCCACACAACTACTTTGCTATTTTGGTCTTCTTCATATCTCACTTTGACACTATTGCAGCAGTCTGGCGTCCCTGCCTCTAGTCACTCCAAAAGTATTAGTTCAGAAGTCCCATAATATAACAGATAAAGAGCTGGCTTTGGAGTTAGAAAGAACAAGGTAGTAGTTTTACCTCTGACGTACATTAGCTGGTGATCCTAAGCAAAGTGCACTCCCTCAGTGAAATCACAGGCCTACAACCCAAACCTCATGGTTGTAACCGTATCACTCCACTCCTTATAGCCATAGCTTCAAAGTACCGGTAGGATAAGGTACAAAATTCCCAGATTTACATTTTAAGATGCATACAACCTACCTTTCCAGACTTATTTCTCATTACTCCCTTTGAAATGCCCTTCTTTTAAGAAAATAAGTCCCCCAAACTCAGAATTATAACACCCACCTCTATCATTTTTTAAATTTATTTTATTTTTTTAAATTAACAAACATATCTTTTCTCCCCTTTACCTCCCTCTCTTGGATGGGGCATGAAGGAGAGATAAAGAAAAGAGAAAGAAAAAAAAAAGTAAAATAAATATTCATAGTTAAGCAAACTAATTCCCACACTGGCAATGTCTAAAGATGTATGTATGTTTATATGCATACATATATATATATATATATATATATATATATATATATATATATATATATATACGTATGTATGTATGTATGTATGTCTTACTTTGCTAAGACCATATCTTTCTCACAGGAAATGATTAGCATGCTTCATCATCAGTCCTCTGAAAATATGGTTGTCCATTGCATTAATTGGAGTTTTTAAGTATTTCAAAGTTGTTTTTCTTTACAGTACTGTAGTTACTAACTAAATTGTTCTTGTTCTGCTTGTTTCATTCTGGATCAGTTCATACAAATCAATCCTTGCAACACAATAGTATTCTACTATATTTACATAACTTAGTTTATTTATCCATTTCCCAATTAATGGGCACACCTTGAGTTTCCAGTTGTGTGAAACCATAAAATAAGCTGCTATAAATATTTCTATACATATTTTTTTCTCTTTTTTTTCTGACTTCATTGCATGGTATAGGGAACACTAGATCAGTCCATGCTTTTAGGCTGAATGTTCCCCATGCCTGGGTTGTGTACTGATTTTACTCATATCTCTTGGGACCATTAATTTCCATCAAGGCTCAGCTTAGACACTACTTCCTCTGGGGGAACCTCTCCTGATCTTGCAAGATTTTAGTATTTTCTCTGTTCTCCAATTATCTTTAAAATGACATAGCTGGTGACATGTATCCCAGGTTGAAAATAATTTCCTGGACTGCAGGGACTGTTTTCACTTTTGGTTTTGCATAGCACAGTACCTTGCATGTTTAGGAATTAATAAATGGTTATTAAATTGAATTTAAAGCACTTTTAACCAAAATGATTATATATGTGTTAGCTATGATTTTTCTTACATGAATTAAACTTTGAGATCTCAAATAGTATTTTACATAGCACTGAGCTAGGAAGCTGAGGTAGAGAAACTCCTGTTTCTGTCCAAGCAAAAACCATGCCCTACTACAGAGCTCTTGGCTTTGCTCGTCTAGAAAGCTTCCTGTATATAACTTCTGGGAAAGGAGCACTGATTCAGAAACTCTTTGTTAAGACAAAGCAGAGCTATAACTAGCAATTTGGCACCTGGGGCATGAAGTACAGTACATAATCTCAAATTGACTTTTTAATTTATGATCTGAAAATGATATAAGATGTAATTAATACAATCCAACTGAGCCAGAGGGTGAATGAGTTATTATAGCAACTTACAGTCTGCTGAAGGAGTGCCTATTATACATTTTTGTTCTTTCTGACTGTTACTGCCCAGAAACAAGAACTCCTTTCTTAGTTATAACTCTTACACAAAACAGTGTGTCCTTCTGGATTTGCTGATGTCATCACTGGAGTGAGGGAGCAGACACCCCTAGCAAAGTCCCATAGATCTAATAGACTGCAAGATGAGTCATGAATGTGATATGGCAGCCTGAAAAACCTAATGTGATATTAACTACATTAAAAGTAGCGTGGGAAGTGATAGTCTGATTCTATTACACTCTTGTCAGACTTTATCTGGAATTCTGTTCAGTTTGGTCACCAAGATTTAAGGATGTTAGTAAGCTAGATAATGGCCCAGGGACACCCATGGGTCTTGAATTCATGTCACATGAGATTCAATTGAAGGAACTGGGCATTTGTATCCTGGAGAAAAGAAGATCAAGGGAAATATCTTCAAGTATTTGAAAGACTGACATATGGAAAAGGGATGAAATTTATTGTGTTTGGCCCTGAGTGCAGAGCCAGGAGCAACAGGTAAACATTAAAAAGAAGCCAATTTCTGATGTCAGAAAGAAAAAACTTTACAACAATTACCAAATTTACCAAATTTGTTACCAAAAATAGAATGAGCTGCCCTAGGAGACATGGATTCTCCCTCCTTAGAAATCTTCAAGGAGAGACTGGACCACTTGTAGGTTATATTATGTGTGTGTGTATGTATGTATGTGTGTATATATGTATATATGTATGTATATATATATATATCTGTGTGTATATGTGTATATATGTATATATATGTGAGTGTATATATATACACACACATGCATATATAGTATATATGTATGTATAGTTATATAGTATACATAATTATATATTTCTATATAGTATATATGTTTATATATTATATGTAGTTATATATTAATTATATTACATGTAAGTTATATTCTATATAGTAGGGATTCCTTTGGTATATGGATTGGACTGAATGGACACTAAGGTCCCTTCCAACTCCAAAATTCTGTGATTGGGAAATGACATGATTCTGAATGGATTTCACCTTGCTTGGGGAAAAGGGATTGGGAGGATCAACACTAATCTATCCCCGTGCATGAACATGGTAGTCCTCCAACAAAACTGAGACAAGTGGCTGATTGTTTTCACTGAACGGCACAAGAGGTCTTGCAACCTGGCTTCTAGCCTAACAGATGCTCTATGAAGCCCATTTCAGCTCTTTTCAAGAAAGAAAACTCATAGTTTCTGAATTCATTTTAAATGTAGCCTTTGGTGATTCATCTTTCACTCTGTGCCTTTGAAGTGTCTCTCATATACATAAGTAATATTTTATTCAGTTCCTATTTTTATTGTATGTGTTCATTGTTCACATTAGACTTCTTTTATGGAAATCAGGTCCCTTGATATGGACTAAACAAAGCAAAGCTAAATTAATTAGCTAATTTTCAAAGGCTTATGCTATGTTGATTGCAGCTTTTGGCATGAATTTTTTATTCTTCTATTTGCTGCACCAATAGTCTCCTTTGGAACAACAGTATGGAACATTACTTTATAGAAAGTTGACCTGAATCATTTTGCTTTTAAAGACATACCTTCAATAATGACCTATTTCAAACTTCTCAGACTTAGCTTCTTTGATTTTAATAGCAAGTAGAAGGGAAAATTGCTTAACTGGCTTAGTTTGTTCCACTCTCTGTCTAGCATTACCCAAATTCCCGCTCCCACACCGCTTGGCATTTAACCCATGAATTGGGGATGTTTTCCTATTGCCTAGAGCTAACTAATGTCATGGTGAGTAGCCTTGGTAACCATATTTCTTAATCATTTCCTTTGAATAGAGTCTATCAGGTTCTCCTGGGGCTATGTAGGACACAGGATGAGATACCTTAATTTTGTAACACAAGACCCAGTCCTGATTTTGACAATTATATGATACACAGTCTCAGGCAAACCCCTACAAACTTCAGCCCTCTGTCTTCAAAAGATTTCCATTTGCAAAGCTGCCATGAATGAATGAAAGATGAATGAATGGGTGAGTGAGTGAGTGAGTGAGTGAGTGAATGAAAAAACATTTACTAAGCACTTGTTAGTACAAGGCTCTGTGCTGAGCATTGGAGGCACAAACAGAAAAGAAAGATAGTTTCTGTTTGCAAGGAGCTCACATTTAATGGGGGAGATAACACACGATGTTTCAGCTGAAAGTAAAATTGAAATTCCCAGTGGACCTTTAGGTACTGTGGTAAAGCAAATGATAATCCATTGTGTTCAGGGTAATTTCTATCAGTAAAGTCATATTTCTTTCTGCTGTTGAACTAGTCAACAGCATCAAGGACATTGATGGTGAAACTTTTCTTTTCCCAGTGTTCAGGTAATACCAGGGCTGAAGAATAGAACATAGCAACAATGCGAAGCAGTTGTCAGGTTGCATCTCCCGGGAATTGCTACCCTAAACAAAAGGCTTTGGAGGCTGGGACTGCAGCAGGAATGATGGGCTCGGGGATGCTACTGTTACCTAGGTTATTGAGCAGACAGTCAGTGATTGGTTTTAGTGATGGTAGGGTTGGTGGACCCCTTATCCACTAGTTTTGATCCACTTAACGATGAACTAGGGAGACTGGCTGAAATCAGAACTAGTGGTTTGACAACACTGCAATTCCCAGAGCTCTTGGGGCTCTGAGTCCTGTGCTGACTCCATTGGGATCCAAGGGGAAATGGTGGTAAGGATTGTGGTCATGCTTTGACTTGCCTGGGACAAGTCTCCTGTCTCTCCCTTCGGGTAATTTACTGCTTCAGTTAGGTTGGCTTGTCTACTACATCCTTGGGGACTGATAATAATGGTAGGGATAAGGGATTCCTTGTTCACAAGGATTGCTCCTATGTATAAGGGCTTTAGAAACCAGTCTAAGAACACAGCAATAACTGGGAAGGACAAAAGGTATATTGATATTCTTAGGGATTTAGGGCTTATCTACCCTCTAGTGTCAGATGTTCTACAGGTGGTATTGATAGTGGGGAAGGTGGATCCCTTCTCAGCTAGGGTTGCTTCCCTTCAAGATGTCTATGGGGACCAGGCAAGAAGCTCTACAGGTGATCTGGGAAGAGAGACACTGCCATTTCCTGAGTTCCTGGGCATTGCATACTGGGCTAGCTTCTGATGTAGGGTTGGATGAGTGTGTAAGGTGAGAGTGGTTTGAGAGCCATGAGGATAGTTAGTAAGGAGTAAGACCATGATTCTAACTCTTCCACCTAAAATTGTGATAAAATAGATATAACTACAATATTATTTAAAATAATAAAAACAATAGCTAACATTTATATAGCACTTTAAGGTTTGCAAAATGCTTTACAAATATTATTTCATTTGATACAACAATCCTGAGAGGTAGTGATATTATTTGCCCATTTTACAGATAAGGAAACTGAGGCAGGTGATGAGACTTGCCCAGGTCACACAGTGAATAAGTATCTGATGTCAAATTTAAACTCATCTCTCTCCTGACTCCAGATCCAGCATGATATCCACTGTACCACCTATCTGCCCCCAATTTAAAAGCACTTTGTAGTGACAATTGCAGTAACTGAACAGCAGAGCTCAATGCTGTGTGTGTGTGTGTGTGTGCAAAGATACTGAAGTAGTTTGCCATTTTCTTCTCCAGCTCATTTTACATATGAAGAAACTGAGGCAAACAGGGTTAAGGGACTTGCCCAGGGTCACATAGCTAGAAAATGTTTGAGGCCATATTTGAACTCAGGTCTTCCTGACTCCAGGCCCAGTGCTCTATCAATTGCATAAACAGACCTATTTCTAGGCTATTACAAGAATCTAGGCAACAAAATTAACCAACATATTAACCACGTCTTAAGGTAGAGGCAATGTTTGCACTTATAATCCCTCCTTCCTCTGCAAAGAAAGAAAAAGGTTATAAAGTTATATTTTCTCCTCTCTTCTTTGGGGGATAACGTGGTCATCATAAAAACACAAATTCCAATGTCTTTTTTGTTATTTTTTTCCATTTTTATTACTGTAATAATATATATTATTTTCCTGGCTTATTTCACATCTCATGTGTTCATATAAGTCTTTTCATGGTTCTTTGAAATCTTCATATTCAATATTTCTTTCAAATAGCACCCCTTTTTAGTATGTTTAATGAGATAATTTAAGTGATATATGTATATTATAGCATACATGTACTTTAATCAGTATCCTCAGTATTTAAATATGTGAAATTGTCATACATGCCTACAGAGCTACGTTAAGTGAAGACAGAGACAGAGACAAAGGTAGAGAGAAATAGCCACAGAGATAAAGAAAAGAAAAAAGGAAGTAGTTAAGAGAAACGGCCAGATTGCTAGGGCTTTTCTTCCTATATCACAGTTTATCCTGCTGGATATAACATTGATTTTTTTCAAGAGGCTTTCACTGTAGTTGTGCCTAGACCACCATATAGTTAGTGCTTCTCTGATACAAACAGCAACAGAAAGCTCATCGCCAATTCAACTAATAGACCACCATAAGGTACAGTTAAGTTTTTTCTACTTTCCATGAGTGAATTGTCCCCTTTTCTGCGTTGTTAGGGAGGCAGAAGGATTATCTTGGAAGCAGTGAAACTGCCTACTAAGTGCCTGGGTCCCTACCCCAATATCCTCAGGTATAAAGGGAGTAGAAGGAGATTGGACTTGGATCTTGGAGCTTTTGTAGTGGTTTTCTTTGAAACATGGATCTTGACTGTTTCTTGTTCTGTGCATTTTCCTCATATTTATCTTCTCTTTTGAAAGTTAATTATCTGAGAGAGGCATTAGCATTACTATGATGCATGTCATGTGATTAATTTTATCAAAGAGACAGAGAGAGAGAAATAGAGGTCCAGAGCAGTAATTTAAATAGATGGTAAGCCCAAACAGTTTTTAAGAACTTGGAAGTCATATAATTAGCATTTTTGTAACTCTTTAAGGTTTGCAAAGCCTTGACATGGTCTCATTTGATCCCAAAACAACCCTGAGAGGTAGGTGCCATTATTATTCCCATTTTGCAGATAAAGAAACTGAGACTAAAAGAGGTTAAATGATTTACCCCAGAGTAATACTGATAGTAAGTGTAAGTTTCTGAGGTGCTGATTTGAATCCAGGTGGAATTACTAGAGCAAATTTTCAGTATGAGCATATTTATACCTTACGAGTCAGCAAAGGCTATAATAAATCAGGACTTGATTTATTGTTTTGTTGATTGTCTAGACTTAAAGTAATGGAGGATATGTTAATAATGTGAATTAAACTGAAAAGTGTGTCATGCATACTTTTTTTTAACACCTAGAGAGCTAGCTATTAAACATTTGCCAGCACACCTCTGATGGCAGGTCTACCTGACTCAAAGTCCAGTGCTCTCTGCACTGAGCCAACTAGCGATCTAGGGGGTAGAACTCCACTGGTCATTGGAGATGTATCAATGGCATTATCCCTCATTCATCACTCTATTTCCCTGGCAGTTTCTCCATCAGAAAAATGACTAAACTATCTCAGCTCAAACAGAAGGACCAAATAAATACTTTTAAATAGTTATTCTTCTCATTAGGTAGTTCCTCTAGGCAAATTTGGACTAGACTTGAATTATATCAGTAGAATTCCAAAGGTAGCCCACTAAGCTCTGAAGAGCTTATGGTAGAATGCCAGGAGGAAGAATAGCACTTCACTTTAGAGGGCTTTCATTTCAGGCCCCGACTTTTTAGGGAAAGTAAGTGCAAACTAATTTGGAATGCCCTTAAATCTTATCCCTCCCTTCTACCTTTTTTCTCTTCATTCCTTTTCTTCCTTCATCTCTTTTTTCTGTCCTCTCTCCTCTTTTTTTCTCTTTCCACCTGTTTCTTTCATTTTCTTTTCTTCTTCCTTTTTCTTGTGGGAAAGGGTAAGGACTGGGATGAAGTTTAGATAGATAAGGTTGGAGTAGTGAAAGCAGTGGTCATGAGAATTAGTTATTGATGAGGAAGAAAATTATCATTCTGAATTTCACCATCACTATCACCACACACACACACAGACACAGAGACACACACACACACACACACACACACACCTCAAAGGCTAGTAGAAACTGCATTTCTACAAAGAAACCACACTCCAACTTCTAGGGCTCCTAAGTGAAGCAATGAACCAGCTGCATGCTATGGAACTCTTTTTTGTCAAGCCAAGAATGATCTCTTTCACTGTGGACCTGGAGACTTGACCTATGAATGTTCAATAACTAGATGGATGTGCATAGATACAGGCTGATTGGTGTTGGTCCATCTGACAAAGGGAGAAAGAGGACAGACACATCAACAGAAACAACCAGAATGATGGAGGAGTTTATAGCTGGGGTATTTTTGACCCATCTCTAAGCTGACTCTTGAGCTGGTTGTTAGCTTTTAATTATGAGCTTAACTTATTACCAAGTTGATTACCTAGACTTGGGGAAGTGATAGAGAACATTTTCATGATGCAAATTATACTTAAAAGTATGTCTTTCTCTTTTTTCTGGAAAGCTGATTGTTAAACATTTATCAGCACATTCCTGAATAAGGGTAAATCTACATGTATCCTAATCTAGTTTACTCGTGATAGGTGTACCTATAAAGAATAAGAGCTCCCAAAATAAAACACTGTAATCCTAGATGTTCTGGAGCTCAGGTCTGTCTGTGATCCTGTTAGAGGTGACTAGCCTCTGGGTCAATGGACATCACATGTGTTGTCCACATCTAGAATTGTGACAAAGAAGATCCAGGTGACTGGAACCAGCTGACCCACATTCTTAATAGTTTTAACATCAATACATTATAATTAGATAAGTATCCTGGAAATATAGGCTGTATTTCTCTTCCTTAAATCCTCAAATGTGGCATTACTATGTGTGATCAGGTAGTTGGTTTTGATATCTGTTTCTTACAGAGTTGGTTTCAACCCTAATCTCTTCTCCTGAATTCCTCTCTGTGGCAGCAGCTGCTGCTGGATTATCTGTTCTCCACACCACTGGTTGGCATTTTAATGGGCGGGGGAAAATCAATAGTGGTTCTGCCAACACTGGCAGTAAATATAAATACATCATTTAAAAAATCTATGAAATGTCTTTGCAGAACAATTTCAAAATTGAGGAGACCAAAGGAAACTACTTGTTGATGATTCTTCCCCTTGAGGAACAGGGTGAAATGGGTGTAATACTGAAGTTCTTAACCACCGGTCCTTGGATAGATTTCAAGAGACTTGTGATCTTGGTTTTTTTAATAATAATATTTTGATACTTGCATTTATTTTTATTTCTTTTTTTAAATTTTATTTTCAATTTATGTAGTAAACAACATTTCCATTACATAGTACAAAAAAAGATGATTACAAATGTAATGGCAAATCAACTATGTACAACTTGCTATTCTTTTCAAATATACAACAAAATTATCATGTAAATTTCCATATTAATTTATTTCCTTTGTAATTCTATGTATTTTATTTTGTGGATTTAAAAATATCATTCTGAGAAGGGTCCATAGGCTTTACCAGGCCTCCACAAAAATGATTTAGAAGCCGTGGCTTAATATCTAACTCTGCAGAACGGTTTTTTATTTTCAGTTAGAATTCTTAGAGCAGTGAGTTGTAGACATTAGGTATAGTGAGTCCTCTTATTCCTTTTTTTGTTATATTTTATTTTATTTTTTTAATAGCAAACCTCTGGGTGTTAGTACAAGCCTATAATCCCTGCAATTGGGAGGTTGAGGCTAAGGCATCTCTGGAACATTAAGAGTCCTTAGCCGCAGTGGACTAAGCCAAATGGGGGCCAAACTAAGTCTACTATCAGTATGGTAAGCCCCTGCTGCCTTGGAAGAGAGGTGAGGCACCCGACTTCCTAAGAAAGGGCAAATCCATGCAGGTCAGAAAAGGAGGTCAAAAGTCTCATGCCAGTCAGCAGTGAAAGCAGGCCAATGAGTAATCCATGCATTTCTATCCTGATTCAAGATAGTGAGACTTAGTCTCAAAAACAAAAACAAACAAAAATCCTTTCATTTCATATTTGGAGAGGTGAATAACAGACTCTGGAACTGCATTGTCTTTCCTTGCCACAAAATTGTAATGCAGCTTATGTGTTTAGCGTGCTTTTCTTACCCATTGCTTGGAATGAGACTTTTCAGCAACCCAATTTACTGAGTATTTCAGGACGAGAAAAACAAAAGGATACTGCAAATAAGGCCTGCAGAGCTGGCAGGGAAACTGTAATCGCAAATTTGACTATCCTTAGGGGTCTCTGTAATTGGCTGATTCAGAGCAAGCAGGACAAAGGCTTTCATGGGGTCAGGACCCTGGCCCTTAAAAGCATCTGCCATTTAAAAATTAATACTTGGTTAGTGCAAAGTCCACCTCTTTTGACGTGGGTCAAAAGGGTCTCTAGAGACCTAAGGAAAAAGGTTTTCCAGTAACAGATTTTTGAAAATCTGTAAGGGTAGGCTGGGAAATCTAAGAGAAGAAAGGAAAACAAAGAGCTTAGACTATTTTTATAATAAATGATACATAATAAATAGCTATGTCCATTTTATTATACTTGAGGCTGTACCAGAAGAGGAAGTTCCCAAATCAATGAGATCACTTATCTAATGGGATAGCAATGCAGTCCTCTCTGTATCTATCCTAATTCCTCACATCCATTCCTACCTTCTACTGTA
The DNA here is from genome assembly GCA_028646575.1 of Pseudocheirus occidentalis. Classification (NCBI taxonomy): domain Eukaryota; kingdom Metazoa; phylum Chordata; class Mammalia; order Diprotodontia; family Pseudocheiridae; genus Pseudocheirus; species Pseudocheirus occidentalis. The sequence goes on from CM053593.1 coordinate 148,198,233, forward strand.
TTGACTCATGTATATCCATCTCCGTGAATTTTCTCTGCCCTATGCATGTGTTTTTGAACTTCCAATGGAAAGCAGTACTTTTAAATTTAGGATAGGCTAGGTTTGACCCAGTTCTCTTTTTCTCTCAGAGCACCAATTTGTCTGTAGAACGGGGAAGAAGTACCATTGCTTGATTAGGAATTTTTCCAAAAATAGCCTCCTAGGAATATAGGAGTCTTTAAAAGACCTGTGAGACAAACACATTCAACTGGGGTAGGTTGATCTTAGCCCCATCCCTAATTAGGTTAAGTTGGAACTTTTCCCTATAAGCCAGGGAAGATGATTACAAGACTTTTTGGCATAGGGGGCTAAGGCTGAAGCCACCAATCTGTTAATTGGGCTTCTATATGGGCTTCTGGCCATATTGATGTACCTTCCTGGTCACCTAGAGTCATAAAAAAGGTCCCCCACCCTGGGGATCTTTCACTTTGGGTATGTCCTGAGGTTACCTATGTCACCACAATGTTTCCTGCTAACCAGATTCATTCAGAAGATGTGTGTGGAGAAAGGGAAGGTCTATATGAATTGAATGTGATATTCTTGTTGAATATTCTTCTATGCTATAGTTCAGTAAATCTCCTTTCTTAACTATTTAATCATCTACAAGTGTCTAATTTCATTAGGGGAACTTTTGAGTCAGACTTCACTTGGTAAATGACAGTCGTATGAATTCTGTACTAGGTGGTCTCAGAACCAAAGAAATCCATCACGAACAATAGGCAACTGTCCTGGTAGATGGGCATTACCCAATGGCAGTGGAATCCAACAGTGTACAAAGGGTTTCAGGGGCAGGCAGTTGTAGGCAGGAAATGTTCCCAAGTAGTTGACATATAGAATGAGAACAACAGGCAAAGTAGGCTGGTCTAAGTCGGCCAGTGATTGACTTCAAGGGTGTCTAGCAGCAGAAGGTCACAAGAATCCAGCCTTAGGGTGAAGGTCTAGGGCATGTATCCAGTCCCAGTGGAAGGGGTATATCAAACAAAGCCCTTGGGAAGAAGCCAAGAGACCCAGTTACTAAGTATAAGGTAGAAGAGATCCAGGCAGAGTAGATAATCAGATGTAAAGCTATTGAACCTAAGGTCTTGTTTGTTCCTTAAGTGAATTGTATTTTTTCCCATTTAATAAGCATTTTCTCTTCCTTCTAGCCACCCCCTCTTGAGAAAAAAGAAAAAAAAACAAAATCAATCAGGCAAAACAAAATCCCACGTTGTCCAAAAATGTGTCTCGTCCTGCATAGTCTCTCACCCCTCTGTCAGGAGGCAAGCAGCATTCCTCATCATTGTTCCACTGAAATTATGGTGGTCGTCATTATTTTGATTAGTTGTTAATTTTGATAATAATTATATAGCACATGTTAAATTTCCTCTGTCTTGAGGAAAGACTGGGATCAGATCATCGGTCTAGTTAAACCTGTAGCTGTTGGCTATATGGCCGCTGAACTGAAGAGACTATTGGGATGTAGGGGTGCTCATCATACTTACAGATTTTGATGAGACTATGCATATCTGCCAATTCCATATAATTTTAAATACTGTGGTCTTGGTATGAACAGCTGACAAAACGTGAGTGACTCATTTTGCTCAAAAGAAAGGATGCTTAAACATTTAAAGCCTAGGACTTAGAACTGGAAGTGACATTAAAGATCTTTCATTCCAACCCTATAATTTTTCAGATGAGGAAACTGAGACTCTATGAAGGCAAATAATTTGCCAAAGTAAGTACTACAAAGCAGAAAGAAGATTCGAACCCACTTCTTCTGATACCAAACCCATCACTCCCTCTAGTAAAACACATTTCCTGGGACTTTGGTAAATGATACTCCTCTGTGGGTAGTCACTAGTTTCCTTACAAGCTTTCAGATTCACAAGGCTAAAAATACAAGACAGCTCTGTTTTCAAACTTAAAAACACAGAAAAGATGTGTCTGAGCCTATGAAGAGTCAAGTGCCCTTCCCTCAGTAAGCAGTCCTCCACCAGTCACCTATACATTAGTCTTTGTGACTGACAGAACTACTTTCAGATCAATGTTTTCTTCTCAAAATCCCTTTTCCATACCACATTGCTCTTCTGTCAACAGTGGTTCTCCAGGCATCCCCTTATCCTCACCAGGGTCATCTACAGCCCCTGCTAGCCCACCTGACGATGTTGTTCTTTGGGGCTTCGTTGCTACTTCCAGGTTTCCTCCAGCAAAGGATGCTCATTACTTCCTCTCTAAGGCCCTGGCTCTTTAGCAACTATCCCATGGACCATCATATCTCACACCTCTGGGCAAGAATGCCTCCAATCTTTTGAACTTTTCTGGGTTATCGTTAAACTGGGACCCAAAGAACATTGCCACATGCAGTGGAACTTTTTGTGCTCTCCTTGAATGAATCTTGTTTTCTACTAAAGATCATCACATGGTGAGTGTAGGACAGATAAACACAGAACACAGGAGGGCTGCTCGCACAGGTTCACTCTTGATCCGGTCAGATCAGAAAGACACTAAGAAGAGGTTAATAATCTTACTTTATACTAGTCTAGTTTTCTCAGAAGAGTATTGATGATAATGGGAACACAGACTCCTACAGTGTTCCCTAATCACCCTTCTCACAAGGGCTGGCAAGAAGGGGGGTCAAATACCCCTATGTCCGAGACAGGCACAACTTGTGAAACCCCTAAGTCCCCTCAAGCTTCAATGGGGGGCCAGTTGAGGAACACACAATATTCATGCATTCAACCCTAAGGTTCCCCATTCCCTGACCACTGACCACCTGTTTTATAGGGGCAACAGACAAAGAAGGCATGTTGCCAGCTATAGCCTCCCAAGTTTGCATCACCTCATCCCTGTATCTCACTGTGGAATTGCAGTGGGTGTTCATATTATTTGCCATTATATAATGCTGCGTAAGCATGGGAACTCATATCTAATAAGAGATTCTTATGGCTATGGATCCTGGGAAACTGAACTCTAAGAAATAATAACAAAAATGTACTTTACACACACTGAAGTCTACCTTGCAGTGAGTCAGTCCATTTTTTTTCCTTCTCCTCCCCCATTGCCCTCCAATACCCACATGTCAGGGTGGTATGCCTCTTATTCCAGTCAGTACCTCCCACTAGATCTTAGGCTTTTCAGGAACATTACAGTTTTTTGTTTTGAGGCTGTCCATCTTCCTTCCTGAAGTTGAGCCGGATTATTCAAATTAACCTAGGTTGTCTGCAGAAATGTTTCCAAAGGGAAGCATAGAGAACAGAGGTGTAAGTTTCAGGTACATTCTCCCAGTGCAAGTACATGACTCAAGAATCTGTGATTCACAGGAAAAAAAACAACCCAAACTCTGCCCAGCAAGTGATTTGTATCTTGTTCCATTGACATTATGATTTTGTGATAAAAAATGGCAAAATTTCTGCCTTCATTTTTCATTTTCCATGTTTCACTTTTTAAAATTTGTATCTGAAGTGCCTAGCACATAATAGGCTTTTAATAATGGTTTGCTTCTTGCTGATTGATTCAAGGGTAAAGCCATGCAAAAGTTGTATAGACTTTCTTGTAGGCTAGGAGCCCTGGGCAGAGCTAGCTGAGATGATGTGAAAATTTTTAATATGTGTAGCCTAAGAGATCTGAAGCAGCCAGAGCAGCAAGGTGAGGTGGGGAAGGGTGAGGCTGAGATTGGAGGAGGAGTGGAGAGGAGAAGGAGAACATGGCTATAGATAGCACTCCTATCACAGGTTCAAGAATACCAGCCCTGATTCAGAATCAAAAAGACCAACCATTTTAGACTTATCCTTAATTTCCCTTTCCTAGCCCTGAAATTATTTTAATATAGTATTTTCCTCAGCAGATATGCACAAGTGCTCCAGCCATAACAATTTATAGCATCCCAGCAGAGGCAGGTACTAAGTAATGCTGCAGCCAAGTGCTTTAATAAGTTCCTGTGCAAGCAGTTATAAAAATGTAATTGTTGCTGTAGGCACCCAGAATGAAAATATGGTGAGGGAGAAGTGGCTCTTAAAACCAGCATTCAGCAATGCAGCTTTGCCCTTGTAAACAACTTTTATATACACTTTTTGGAGTGTGTATAATGAAATGACAAACATTTTCAGCTGTAACTGGAGCTATTACACAGCAGTGGAATGTTTTTCAGCTCAAAATCTGTTCGGGAAAAAACATTACAAACTGGTGGGATAGGTGAGGCATTAGGGTCCCTGTCTCCATGCATCTATACATTTCTTGCTGGTTCTAGTCAAAGTTCCTTTCTGGTTCAAAAAGAAACAAGGTAACTCATAACTCCAGGAAAGGTACCAACAAAACACAGCTGGACCTATTCAGGACAAAAGGAAGGCATCTCTTGCCCATTGTACTTCCATGTTCAAGAGCTGAGTCTGATGATGGTGGCATCCTCAAATCAGAAAATGGGTATACCATCTTCTGTGAAGACTGGCATCTTCACCAGAATCTGGCCACTGAGGTCAGAGCCTTAAATCAGTGGGTGTCTGAGTCTGCTGTCAGGGTTTAATTACCTCTGAACCTGATTCGTCCCAATGAAGAAAAAATGGCTCAGAAGATACCCCCTTGTGTTTCCCAGGGAATTTCATTTTGTAGAGTGTAAGTATGGCATGGTAGGGAAAGTGCTGAACTTTGGGTTTGAATATTGCTTCCACCACTTAGCATTTCTTCATCTATAAAGTGAGACAGTTGTACGGAATCACATTAACAGATCCTTCCAGCTTGAGAACTATGATACTGTGAATGCTGCAATACATTTATCAGATAATATTGAGAATTAGCAGCTATCTGTGTTATTATCTTATTCCCCTAGTAAACTATACAGTCAGGGATCCTATCTAAAATTTATAAGTTTGTAGCTCTCTAAATACTTAACACAGTGCCCTAAGAAGCTAAGTGTTTAATAAATGTTCATTGTGTTATATTGTTTTATAGTACATTATGTTATATCATACTATATGACATCGTGTTTTATTATATCATATCATGTTACATTTCATAATAGAGTATCATTTAGTACAGTAGAGTATATAAAGTTGATATACCTTTGATTTAAAACTATGGCCTTGATGACCAGATTCTAGCAATGACATCATTTGATGCCATTATAGAAGACCACATACTCATTTTCTGGCTCAAGGATGCCACTGTCATCAGACTCAATTCTTAAACACTGAAGCACAATGGGCAGGCGAGGATTTCCTTTTGTCCTGAATAGGCACAAATGTGTTTCATTGGTACCTCTTGCCCCGAGTTATGAGTTACCTTGTCTCCTTTTCTACCAGAAAGGAACCTTGACCAGAAATATACAGGAAATATACAGATGTGTGGAAAAGGGGATCCCGATGCCTTATTCATTCCATAAGTCTATGAATAGAATTGAATTGAATAGAATATAGATTAGTAGAGAAGAGTAGAATTAGTAGAATTAGGAAAGTAGAGTAGAGGTTAGTATAATTTAAAAGAATAAAGTAAAGGTTATCAGAGTAGATAGAGTAGAATATAATATGGTAGAATTTAATAGAGGAGAGTAGCATTTAGTAGAGTAGATAGAGTTGAGCAGAGTTGAGGAGAATTTAATAGAGTTTAGTAGCGTTGAGATGAGTAGAGACTGTGTGATATGAATTAATCACTAGAAAGTTCTTCTTTGTGACCATAAACTTAAGGAAAGAGTTCTTAACCTGGGGTCCATCAAAGGTGAGGAGACTGAGGTTCAGTGACTTGATTAAAATAATAACTATTTTAAGTTGCAGAACTTGTATTCTAACCCAAGTCCTCTTACTCCAAATCCCTTTAATGTCCTCTTTACCATGCCACACTATAAGGACAGCCTCACATGGCTCTACTGGTCCTCTTCATCAAGGAAAGATATATAATACAGACCTAAGAAAAAGACATTTAGAAATGCCAGTGGCAACTGTGAATACACCAGCATAGTTCTCAATTTCAAAATATAACAGACTTTATATAGAAGACAGAAGAAAAACATTTATTCAGACACCAGAAAACCAAATCCCCAAACCAGAAAGCCGAATCCATTATAGTAACAAAGAAGTTAATACACCATAACACAGCAGAGAGCCACACCGTCCTTTAACCTTCCACAAACAAACACAAGTCTAGCTGTCTCCTTGGATGCATCCTCTCTTCCCTCTACCTCTAACTGCTCTGACTCCCAACTTCCTGTAGGCACTTCTCTACCCTTCAGCAAACTCCTCCCACCACAGGTTCTATGTGATTACATTAAAGCTATTAGGAGGCAGGAAAGATCTTCAAATTCCCTCAGGCTTATTAAGGGGCTGGGAAGATCTTCCCATTCCCATTCCCATTACATCTTCTAAGCTCTTCTCCATTTGGGAAAGATCATTTTCTTCCATTAGAATTCACATATTCATGCTCAGTTATCTCAGACCAAAGATGTTTCCTTCCCCTTAGAATCATAAAACTTTAGTCTTGGAAGAGAAATTAGAGGTTGTAGTGTAGTTGGATCTATGGAGTGTGCCTCCCCATCTGCATCTCACTCTGCCAGCTTCCAAACCCTCCTCCCTGCTTTGTTTGGTATGTTAGCCACAAATGCCCCCACTATAGAACAGATATTGAGACATTCCTCTGAGCTATGGACCACTGTTGATGTCTTCTCATTGATATAGCTCAATTCTCTACCCTCCTCATTGATCTAATACCTGATTTTCTGAGTAATTTTTCACATGACATTTTTTCTTCTTTGTGCAGTGTGATGAAGGAGAAAGGATACTAGACGTGAGATCTTAGTCAAGTCGGTGAAGTACCTCAAATGTCAGTTTCTTTATCTCTCAGGTTAAAGGATTAGCTAAAACAATCTCTGAGATCCCATCTAGCTCTAAATTTCAATCAAATTGGATTTACCTCAGTTTATCTGTCAGTAAGTCCTAAACCCATCCCTACAGGTCCTATACAGCCTTATGTCACATTTTTTCCCCTTTCCTTATATCCTATGTACCAGATTCATTGTATTACTAGCTGATCTTAGCCTGCTCTTTCCCCTCTTGGTGGATTTACACCGGCCACCCTCCAGGACATGAAATGCACTAAAATGTTGAAATCCTTCTTTTCCTTCAAAATGTAGTTTAGGTGCTACAGTATGTCTTCCATGAAGCCTTTCTGGATCCCCATGCCTCACTGTATCCTTCAGTGTTGCTGCCTTCATCAAATGTTCCTAAAGCATTCTTCTGGATTTTTCTTTTATCCCCAACAATTCCCATCTTATGTTTATTATTTCTTACTTAGCATCCCCTCCTGCACAGCAAGATAACTGAGACTTGAGAGCAAGGACTATTTTGATTTAGTCTTTGTATTACCAATGTGAAAAAAGTGAAACAAATGAAATGGATGCATATTTACAAAATATAAAATATCTAGATCAATAGAATAAGAAATGTAGATCTGAAACAAGCCAATTCCTTACATAGTGTAGACATTTAGTAAATGTTACTGACTTGAATTGAACTTGGGAAGTGATTTTCTCAAGATCACAAGGGTAGCAGAGAATAAAGCTTGCAGTAAGGAAAAATCAAAAGAAATCTCAAAAGAAGAATTCAAAGTGTCTTATGAAGGGCAAATCATAACAGATCAAAATCAAATCAAAACACATCAAAGTACCTTATGAATGCCCTCTCACTCTCCCCCTAAGTATAATAAAGGAGGAAGGAAAAAAGAATAAGTATTCATTTATTTTTTATTTTTTTACTTTTTTGGAGGGCAATTGGGGTTAAGTGACTTGCCCAAAGTCACACAGCTAGTGTGTCAAGTGTCTGAGGCTGGATTTGAACTCAGGTCCTCCTAACTCCAGGGACAGCGCTCTACTCACTGCGCTACCTAGCCACCCCATAAGTATTCATTTAGTGCCTACTATGTGCCAGGCTTTCTGTTAAACACTTTTTATACATATGATCTCATTGGATCCCCACAATTGTGAAGTAGGTGCCATTATTGTCATCCGCACATTACAATTCGGGAAAATGAGGCAAACAGATTTAAGTGACTTACTCAGCATCACACTGATAGTAAGTGTCTGAGAAGGATTTGAACTCAGCTCTTCCTGATTCCAGACCCAGTGTTCTCCAACTATACCACCTAGTTGCTGCTAGGCACTTAAGCCCAATCCTAACTGGAAGGAAGGAAGGAAGAAGAGAAAAAGAAGGAAGGAAGAAACAAAGAAGGAAAGAAAGAAGAAGGAAAGAAGGAAGGAAGGAAGGAAGGAAGGAAGGAAGGAAGGAAGGAAGGAAGGAAGGAAGGAAGGAAGGAAGGAAGGTACCACCCAATCAAGATACTGGGTCCTATAAGCAAACAAACAACTCCTAGCCACCTTTACCCTCAAAACAGCCACTACCCCTTGCTGTATTTTTTCTCCCCTACTTCCCCTGCCCAGAGTTGCTCCAACCTCATAGCCTTTCCTCCTCTAACTGCTGCCCTTGATGTTTGCACTTTAGTCCTAGCTTCAGACAGTCATATTGTCCAAGTCCTTCAAAAAAGGCCCCATTCCCCTAGTAGGCAGCAGTACGTGTATAGAGTCTTGTGGTATAATCTATGCTTCCTTGGTAGGTGTGAAGAGAAAGGAAGCAAGATTTGCAGTGACATGAAACCAGACATTGCCAAGTGACCTACCTCTCTGGGAGTCTGCCAGATCTGCTCTGGGCTAGACTTTCTAATCCCAATCTTCAGGACCCTAGCTGCACCTCCCTCTCCCCACCCCACTCCCCATTTGAAGCTGAGAACTCAAGGAATTGAACAGAGTTACTGATAGGGAAGCTCCTTCTTCTTCTTAAAAGGAAAGAGGAGTCCAGGGAACCATTTCAGTAATTCTCAGGAAGTTACTTGACTAACTTGCTCTGCTTCAGACTCTCATGTTATTAGTCAGTAATTACTTAGCAGACCCTTTCATTTGTCTAAATTTTCCAAGTAAAATGAAAGCTGCCCACAGGCCCTTCCACTGGAAAATGCAAATGGAGACTCTAATGAATGGAAGGGCTTCTCTCATCTACTGCCTGCTTTACTGTGACTTTCAAAATGCACGGAATGCCCTTCTCTTTTTCCCTCAAGTACAGTTCTCTTCCATCCCTGCAGTGTTGATGTGTAACTCATATCTAGTGACAGGTGTAAGGGATGAGAGGAGCCATCTGCCATCTCATTGTTGGCATCATAACTCCCATTTCCATAGTCCTTTACCTAAACAAAATGCTTTCTCCATAACCAAGGCACCAAGAATGAACATTATTGTGTGGATTTTACAAATGAAGAAACAGATTTAGAAAGTGACTTGTCCATAGTGATACAATAAATGGCCAAAATTGGACTCAAACCCAAATCTCCATCTGTAAATTCAGTGCACTTGGAAAGACAATGTGGTGTGCTTTATGAAGTGTTGGGTGTGGAGACTGGGAGTTCCTAGGTTTGAGACCTGCTTCAGTCACTTATCATCGGTGCAATCCTGAGTAAGTCACTCTACCTGTCTGGGCTTCTGTTTCTTCATCTGTAAAATAAGGGGTTGGACTTGATGGCTTAAAAACTCCTTTCCATCTCTAAATCTATAACTGCACCAATAAATCATCAGCCAGTCAGTTAACTAGAATTAAGTGCCAACTATGTCCCAGGCACTATACAAAATGCAGATTAAGAGAAAGGGAAAAAAAATAAACAAAAAAGCAGTGCCTGTGCTCAAGGAACTAACAATTGTGGGGGGACAATATGCAAACATAAAGAACATATAGAAGATACATGGAGAGTAATCTCAGAGGGAAGGCACTAAGATTAAGGAGGACTGGGAAAGGCTTCTTGAGGAAGCTAGAAATTTAGCTGAGACTTGAAGTCAGGAAAACCCGGAGTTGGAGACGAGCAGGAAGACAGTTCCAGGCATAGGGGCATTCAGTGAAAATGCTGGGAGAGGAGATGGTATTTTTCAAGGAACACCAAGGAAGCCAATATCAACGGATCACAGTCTGTGGAAGGGGGTAGGGTTCAGGAAGAATGGAAAGGTGGGGAGGGGCCAGCTTATGAAGGGCTTTAAAATGAGAAAGGAATGCCTGAGTTGGTCCACAATTAGTGCCCACCAGAATTTAACTTGCACTCCATGAGCTGGGATTCAGTTTTCATGTGCCTCAGTTTTGCCCTCTATAAAAAGTAACCACCTTTCCTAATACAATACAAAAGGAGACAAAGTTCCTAATAGATACTTACTGCTTTAGTCACGTCAGACATCTCAGAAGCATCATCTACATCCTGTTTATCTAAAGTCACAGCTTTACATTCACCTTATATAATTTGGGGGGGGGGGGGAACAACAGGGGCAGCACCAGACCTGAAGTCAGGAGGACCTGAGTTCAAATTCGACCTCAGACACTTCACACTTAACTAGCTGTGTGACATTGGGCAAGTCACTTAACCCCCATTGTCTTTCCTTCCTCCCTCAAAAAAGAAAAGAGAAAAAAAACAAGTAGAGAAGATGAGGAATCCTGTGGTGGGTTGAGTATTTGAGCAATAGCTTCCTGTTTCTGGTTTAGAAATAGTTGTAAGTATTCCCATACTTTGGTCTTGCAAGGACCTGTGATTTCCTCAGTATGGACACCCTTTCCACTAAGAACAAAAAAATTATGATAATAAAGCTTTTAAAATATAGGATCATATAATATAGATATAAACATATAAAATATAGATATAAAATAGATAAAATATAGATCATATATCCTATAAAATATAGGATGTATAGCCTATATTTTATATATGTATATAAACTATATATATACATACATATACATGTATACAAACATATGTGTGTATGTATACACACACACACACACAAATCATGCTGTCATCCTGTCTTGTTGTTGGAGTCATCCCAAAGATGCTGGCCCCTTTTCCATTTCCCCTTCTGAGGTAAGCCCAGACCAGTCATCCTTCATTCTTCAGACCTCACTATCATGACTCAGCTGCCTCTCCTGTCCTTGTGGTTCCCTTCTCCCATTGGTGAGTTCTTGAAACCTTCTTTCTGACTAAGGGCCTACACCAACCTTCTTTTATTCTTACTTGCCACCTCACTACACAGTTTCCCAACCCCGCAGCTTTCAGCTTCCATTTTTGTGTTGTCTTCTCCTGTGGGAACATAGGGTTTTTTAGGTCCATAACTGTCTTTCTCCTTTCTTATTTTTGTATCCCAAGTGCTTATGCCAATGCCTTGTACATAAGAAGTACGTAATGAATGCTTGTTGACAGATTGACAGTGCATTTACTAAAGATAAGTTTTGTTGTTCAGTCATTTCAATCATGTCCAACTCTTCATGACCTCATTTGGGGTTTTCTTGGCAAACATACTAGAGTACCTTGCAATTTCCTCCTCCAGTTCATTTGCCAGTTCAAACGAGGAACTGAGGCACCGGTTAAGTGACTTGCCCAAGGTCACACATCTAGTAAGTGTCTGAGATCAGATTTGAACTAAGAAAGCTGAATCTTCCTGATTACAAGACCAGTGCTCTATCTACTGTGCCACCTAGCCGCCTTTAGTGTCAATAATAACTATTAATAATAATAATTTCCTGAATATGCATTGAAGATTTTGAGTATGAATCCAGAGATCAAATTAAACCTATGAACAAAAGAAGTATACATACAAATGAATTGGTCTCCTCCAGGCAAGGCACATGAAGGATAAAGTTATCAAGGAAAAAGCTGTGACTATTTAGAAAAAGACTAACTGGCATCCTGAAATAAAACCTTAATGGGAAGAACACATTTAAAGCAATTAACACCTATGCAATCACAATCTTAATATACACTTTCAGGGCTATAAAATGAAGCATAGCAGATTTGGAAAGTATCCTACCAAAAACCTAGACAATATTAAAAAACATAGAACCCATCACTCTAAGGCACTCATAGGAAGACTAACATGTCCTTGCCCAAATATGGCTAATATAGAAATGTTTTACATGACTTCACATGTAAAATAGATATCCTGTTGATTGACTTCTCAAGGGGGGAGTGGGATAAGAAGGAGGGAGAGAATTTGGAACTCAAAATTCTCAAAAGTAAATGTCAAAATTTTTTATGGTGGGTTCAGGTAGGTGGCTCAGTGAATAGAACATGGGTCCTGGAGTCAGGAGGACCTGAGTTCAAATCTGGCTTCCAACACTTAAAACTTACTAGCCATGTGACCTTGGGCAAGTCACTTAACCCCAATTGCCCTGCTTTCCCCCTTTCAAAAAAAAGGAAAAAAAATTTATGGTAATTGGGAAATATATATATAATATAATATTATATATATATATTTTAATGGGAATTGGGGGAAGGCCTAGATTCAAGTCCTATCTTTGATGTATGTTGACTGTATTGCCTTGACAAGTCAGTTAATCTCTCAGTGGGTTAGACAAGTCTCTAGGACTGTCAGTTGTAGAAGGAATGCCAATCTGATATGATGGAGAGTATTTTCTCATCCCTAAGTTACCTATATCAATGTAATCACAGTTCCATTGCCTATCTCTATTGATATCATTTGTTAATCATGTGTCTCTTTACTGACAGTCTACTGAAGATGAGTCTATATTCCAATATTCTTATTTAATATCAAAAAGTAGTTATTTTATCCATCTGTGCAATAAACCACACAACATGAACTTTCAAAGAATAATAGCAGGATAAGTGATTTGGACTATTTCTATATGAACACTGAAAAGACTGGAAATATACTTTTATTTTTAGTTTTATTTCTAGAAATGCTAGCATTTCTAGAACCATTTGGAATAATAGTGGCGATAGTAGACAGCCTCACTTTATCTCCTAATTTTATTAGAAAGGACACATATTTCTCATTAAAGATTATCTGTCTCTTGGTTTTAGACAAATGCTATTTAGCATAATAAGGAAAAGTCTATTTATGCTTTTTAATGAAAATGAATGTTGAATTTTGTCAAAAGCCTTTTCTGCATCTACTAATATAATTGTGTGATATTTATTTTGTTTACTCTTCTGTTCATGGTTTTCCTAACATTAAAGCAGCCCTTCATTCCTGGCAAAGCTCTAAATTGGTCCTACTGTATTATCTTTTCAAAATGTTTCTATAACTGTTTTGCTGCTCTCAGACCCATTCTTTACTCTCCACATTTCTCCACCCTTTCTACAGCACCTTTCTCAGCTCCCATCCTACATCTTTTGTTGCTCTTCAGTCATTTTTTCAGTCGTGTCCAACTCTTCATGACCCTATTTGGAGTTTTCTTGGCAGAGATACTTAGAAGGCTTTGTCATTTCCTTCTCCAGTTCCTTTTACAGATCCTTTTTTACAATCACACAACTAGTAATTGTCTGAGGCCAGATTTCAATTCAGGAAGATGAATTTTCCTAACTCTAGGCCTAGCACTCTATCCACTGAGCCATGCAGGGTTCAGTAACTCATCTATAGTTACACAGATAGCAAGTATCTGAGGCTGGATCTGAACTCAGGTCTTCCTGACTCCAGGTCCCGCACTCTATCCACTGTGCTGTCCAGCTTCCCCCTACATCTCTAACTGCCTACAATACAGGTCTAATTCAATATTCCTCAACATTTCAAACTCAACCTGTCTCTGATCAAATATATTTTACAACACCCTTTTCTTCCAGAGGTACCAACTATTTACTCATCTCCCATTTTTGAAACATTGGTATTATCTTCATTTGTCCCCTTCTCTTATCTTGAGCATTTACTTACCAAGTCCTACTGAGTCTGTCTCTACAATATTTCCTGTTTTCATTCTTGTCAGTCTGTCTCTTCCACTAATCTACACTTCTGATAAGTCTCCCTGCCTTTACTGTTTCCCTTCTACAGTGCTATCACACTTATTTTTCTTCTGCGTAAATCTGGTTATGGTATTCCTTTGCTCAAAATCCTTCACTGGCTTTCTATTGTCTGCCCAATAAAGTGCCAATTCCTTTGCCTGGAATTCAAGTCTCCCCAAGTTTTCCACAATCTGATACTATGCTACCTTTATAGTTTCATCATATTTTACTTTTCCCATATCTCCTCTGCTCCATCAGTATTGAACCACTTAGCCCTACCCTCACCCCTGTATAATTCCTTCACTTTCCTGCCTTCAAGCTTTTGCTCGAGGATTGTTCCCCAAGCATGGAAAACCTTTTCCTCCCTTTTACTATTGAATTACTACCTACCTCTATTGCTGTGTCTTCTAAGAAGATACCCTAAAATCAGTAATGATCTTTATCCACTCAAACCTCAATTTCATAAACATTTATTAAGCCCCTACCTCATATTGTGCTTTCCATGTCTCTAAACCATTTATCATATATTACTTGATATTATAGTTTCTATATGGCACACACACACACACACACACACATTAGGTTGTAAATTGCATAAAGGCAGAGACCCTGTTATCTAAATTTTGTATCTTCCCCAATGCCTATCACAGTAGGTTCTCAGTCGCGGCATATTGGCTTGAATTTAACTAAAAACCAAGCAAGCAGAATTTGGGGAAAGTAAAAAAGAGAGTCCTTTGGTAGAGCAGCAGGGTGAAGAAATTCTGAGGATCATTTGCTTATTCACATGGGAGGCTTCCAACAATGAATCAAGGATGATGAGGAATAAGTGGGCAAGTGAAGGAATAAGGTGACTGAATGAGTTCAGATCTTTGCTTTAGTCACATACCGAATGATGCATTCACTGGTTAACAGTCTTCTGCCTTTCTTAAATCAACTACTCTCTTTGATTTTGACTCCATGATCCTCATGCTTCTCTTGGATAATCTCATCACCTGAAGGTCCATCACCATGCTTTGATACTCAGCACCTCCTCAGCTGCTACCTCCTATACTGGATGACTGAAAAGAAGAGCAATGAACTCTTCCATAAGCCTTCCTTTATAGAGGGTTTAGAATTTCCCCACTAACTCCATTTACCATCAGTTGTTCTCTATGGTTTTGACTCCTCAAGCATTATGCCTCAACACCATCTAACCCCAGGTCAGCCTTTCCCCTGTTTCTCCTTTTGGCTTGTTTTCCTCCACTCGATTGTAAGCTCCCTGAGGGCAGGGATTGTTTTTCTTTTTTTCTTTTTTGGTATCCCCCATGTGTAGCCTAGCACATAATAGGCACTTGATAAATGCTTATTATAGCATACTAGCATCCTGCTGAATTTTTTTTAATGTACACATCAACCCTTGACCACTCATGGTTTTTGAAGGGTCAACTATTGATTTGCTGCCAACTTGCTACTACTCTTTGCAGTAGGGGTATTCTACAGATAAATCCAAGTTCCTCTTCTCCACTGAACCCAAGTTCAGTTTAACAGTACTGCACTCATAGAGAGAAAAGTCCACTTAGTTTTTCTTGAAACTTTTTTAATTCCTGGCTTGTAGTGCTGTTAGGAAGGGGGCACAAATAATTCCCATGATTTAATTTTAGTGATTTATTTCTACAGGCCATGTGGAAAAATATCAAACTGAGATTCAGATATTTCTTAAATTACATGCTGAAGAGTGTGCCTCTGCTGCTAGTCAATCCAATTTAACAAACATCTATTAAGTGCCTACTAGGTGCCAGGCTCCATACTAGGTTCTGTTCATACAAAAACAGAAACAAAAAATAATTCTCTGACCTCAAGGAATATGTTTAACTGGGAGTATCAACACAGACACTGGAAAGTAAATTTTTATATAAATACACACACATATGCATACATACACAGATACATGCACACATATATATACACACACACATATATATATATATATAACTAGAAAGGAAATTATATATGTGTATCTATGTATTGTGTATTATATATACATATATTATATATATGAATATATAATTTTATATATTATATATGTATTTTATATATAATATATATAGAATATATATATATTTTTTTCTATATATATATATTTTATATATATATGTGTGTGTGTGTTACACACAGAGTAACACATATCCATAAATATAAATTTAATAAGCACTGTACATAGGGACTAGACTTGATTTCACTGAGATTAGTAATGTATGTTGACACCTTTATTGTATTCATGCCTAGAGTATTGAGGCTTAAGTAGCTTGCCCAGGGTTACACAGGTAGTATCTGTCAGAGACAGATTTTGAACTCAGGTCTCCCTGACTTTGAGGTCAACTATCTATTTACTGTGCCATGACTGATTTTCTGAGCCTGAGAATAAAAAGGGGGGAAAAAATTAATGAAGCAATCCCTGCCTTTAAGGACTTTGTATATATCTGGAAAAAGAAGAGGTACATAAAAATACTTAAATTCAAATGAATTTGGAAGGAGAGGGAGGTACTGTCAGCCAAAGAGTCAAGAAGTGCTTTGTGTATATAGTAGCATTTGAGCTAAGCTTTGAATGAAAGTAGGGATTCTGGGAAGTGGAAATGAGAAGGGAGCACCTTCTAGGAGTGGTTGGTTCTAGCTAGCTGCTTGGTTAGTGAGACTTTCTAAATTATAATTGTTATAAAGGCCTCAGACTCAATTCAATTCAGAATTTAGCCTGAGAAGGCTTGCTAAATTTCCCAAACTAGAGTTAGCTGGGTGATAATGAAATCACAGTTTGTGGAGGGAAAGAAGAGAGACTTTTATTGACGATTCTCTAGAAAAGCAGGTATGCGTGTTCCCTCACAGGACAACACACACACACACACACACACACACACACCTATACAGAAGCAGAGCAAGCAGTTATATAGGATTATTTGACTTTAACCCCACCTTATCCCATTGGACATTACTAGACAAGACATCTCTTTTCTTGGACTGCCCTTTACATGTTTACTTCTTCCTGAACATGGGCCAACATGGATAGCATGTTCAGATAATGAGGCTCTAATTATATGCAGAGTGTGTCAGTTAATATGTATGAGGCTAGTTAAGCATGTGTGTTAGTAAAATATCCATGACAACCCTTTGACCCTGGTATGTTTGGGCCTGTTCAGCCAAAACCCCCTTCAAGAACAACTTACAGATTTTTCTAGCTATATGATTGGATATAGTCACTCTGCTCTTCCTTCCCTCATCCTTATTTACACCTTCCTGCATGTCCTATGCAACATCCATTATTCCTATAGAATTTTTGGAAACCAAACTGTTAGCATTTCTCCACTATCCATCAATTAATGGCCAGAATAGGCCATTCCCACCCACCTACCCCATTGAAAGCAGTTGCATAAGGATAGTTGGTTTCCAATAGAAAAAGAATCTGACACAGACATTTAATTTTAAAGATTTCATTGTGTTCTTTGTGTGTGTGTGTATGTGTTAGTAGAGATAAATGTAAGTAACTAACTTTATTATGCTTTCAGAAAAGTATTAGTAGAATATTATAGAAATTGTTCTACCATCTAAGTAAGGAGTTGCAAATCTGGAAACTGGTTATTAAACTGAATTGGATCAGATGCTGAAACTCCATACATGTTGAAGGCTTGTGGAGTTCTTAGATTTCCTTTTAATGTTAGTTTTCCTTTCCAGAAGATTGTTGCACATGTTTTTATTCTGTTTTGTGCGTGTATCCCCAGTGTCATTGTAGTCATCAGTCCAGTTTGGTGCTTTATAAATAACTGTCCTGGAGGATTGTTTTCACACACAAATGGAGCAAGAGTTCTTAGATGGGACTTGTGCATGGATGTTTGTCCCATGTTGGTCCCCATGGATATTGTAAACATGGATCATATAGAGCAGTCTACGGGACATAAACATTTAGATCACTAATTCCTCTAAACAGCTGTTTTGTGTTGGTCTGGTGTCTTCTAGGACTGTCAGTCTCTACTCTGTGCCCATTCTAAGCCTTGGTTTTGTGCCCACTTGTGTTGTGCCAGTCACTTTCTGTTGTCCTCAGCTGAATCTCTAGCTCCATGTTTTGGTTATCATAGAAGATTCTTTGTTGATTTCCTGTGTCTATTTGGTCTTGTACAGATGACTGAGCAGGGCCAGATGTAATAGCTGGACCACTTCTTCTAGCTTTGAAAGTCCATGGTGTTAACATCTATGCTTAACTGACTCAGTATGTTCAGGTCTTAATTCATAGTCAATTCTGATTTCATTTATGTTCTCATTAGTGATCATGATTATAGGTGTTAGTTTTATGGTTTCACTTCTTTTCCTTTTTTGGTTTATTCCAACTGCCTGCCCTGGCATTAGCTGTTTGAATTGATTGACTTGTCCTAGATTTCCTGCTTCCTCAACCCAAATTATGTTTTTGTGGATACAGTCACTGAAAGGAAATGATATGTTAGCTGAAGTGGAGCAGCCAACATCACCAGCTAAGTGACAGAGCTTCTGTGCAATGAGAGATTTGCCAGTGTTTGCTGGACCATTAAGTAAGATGGTATTTCTCTTACCCATTTGTTTGTTTAGGCAGCAAATGAATGCATGCGTGACTTCGTAAGGATTATGATTATTTAGTTCTCACACTTTGAAAAGTTTTGTGTCTTCCAGATCAATCACCTCTTCTGTTGCTTTTTCCGTGATCAGCCCAAAGGCTGTTTTACTTTTTGAGATTTTCAATAGGAACATTTCAGTAATTTTTTACCAGTGTTTCTCTACTGGGTTGAGCAATGATGTGCACATACATGTCTGGGTTAGTTAGCATCCATTGCTCCACAGAGGTAACTGCTTAAGTATAGTTTGGTTCATGCAATCTTTTATGCTAATTTTTTGAGACTTGTGTAAAGTTTCAGGGTATTTTTTTGGTCTGGTTCCTCCTGTTTTAACTCAATTTCATTTTGTTTTGTTTCTTGGTTGCACTTTTTCACCTCTTTTTTTAGGTCTAATGTAGTTGGATGTTCCATGAAGTCAAAAAACTGTGCCAGAGTCAAAAGTCCTTGTTTAACAATTAGTTTCATTGGTGCATTCATTATCTTTGTCAAGGAAGTAGTGAATGATCATGTACTTCATATTTATTAACTTAGCATTATGATTTTTTAGTTTGTGTCTACCCATTTAATATTTCCTGTTTCTCTGAATTTGAATGCTTCTCCAATAGTTAACATTAGGACAGTTAATATGGTACAGTACAGTACGGTATGGTGTGGTATGGTGTGGTGTGGTGTGGTAGTATAGTATAGTATCGTATAGTATAGCCCACGAAAAGCAGGTAGAGTGTTAAGTGTGAGGAACAACAAAAAATGATAAGGCTAGAAAGGCAAATTGGAGGCTGATTATGAGGATATTTAAGTGTACCAAACAGAGAAATCTGTATATTAACCTAGATCATCATAGTAGGGAGCTGTGGGAATTTAGTGACTAGGGAAATGACATTGATAAGACTTGTACTTTAGGACTATCACTTTGGCAGAGAATACAGATTGAAGTGGAGAGAAGCTTGAGGCCAGGAAATCAATTATGTGGCTATTGCAATAGCAGAGGCCAGAGCAGATGAGGGCCTAAATTTTTAGCAAGAGGGAGAGTGCCAACAGCTGGGCAGGAGAATAACCAAAAGAGAAATGTCATGAAAGCCAATAAAGGAAATGGCATGAAGGAGGAATGAGTGCCCAATATTGGCAAGAACTGCAAAGAGATCAAATAGAATTATTACTAAGAAGGTTGTCTGATCAGGCAGTGAAGAGATAGAGGTAGTCTTAGAGAGAAAGTTTTTGAAGAGAGAGTTTCAGTCAAGTGGAAGGAGAGGCAAAGGGACTGGTAAGTAAATCTGGCATCACCTCATAATGGAATGAAATCTAGTGTGGTCCCAACAAAAGTAAATGATGCATTTTATAAGGGGATTCTCCCATTCTTGGCATTCCAAATTGAAATTCCACAGCTGATATGCACCTTCTAACTTCAGTCCTACTCAAGGACATTTTAATATTTCTTGTCATTGGGAATGTTTTTTTTTGTTGCTTTTTGGAGGTCAGTTGGGGTTGAGTGATTTGTCCAAAGTCACATGGTTAATAAGTGTGCTAAGCATCTGAGTCTGGATTTGAACTCAGGTCCCCCCGACTCTAAGGCCAGTGCTCTATTCACTGCACCAACTAGCCACCCCAACAAAGATATTCTTTCTTTCTTTCTTTCCTTCCTTCCTTCTTTCTTTCTTTCTTTCCTTCTTTTTCTTTTGGAGGGGCAATTGTGGTTAAGTGACTTGCCCAAGGTCACACAGCTAGTAAGTGGTTAGTGTCTGAGGCCAAATTTGAACTCAGGTCCTCCTGACCCCAGGGACCATGCTCTATTCACTGTGCCACCCAGCCGCCCCAATGGGGAATGGTCTTGACTCCTGTGGATAGCAGCTTCTAATTTGGAGACAGATGATGGGATCAGTTAATGAATAAAAGTTGGCTTTTCAGAGACCCTAAGACCCAGGGATGTGAACAAGTTAGAAACAACCAAGTCTCATGTGGAATTGGAAGGTAGGAAATATTTGTTACCAAAAAAAAAGGCAAATTGTAAGTCCCTTTGGAAATCTTGGAAAGCACACCTTTGAATTCATGTGCTGTGTCTCTTTGGGAATATTTTACTTGCGATCATCTAATTTAGCCTCCATACTTTATAGGTGGGAGGATTTTCCTTGACCATAAGATCATATATTTTGAAATGAAATGGACCAGAAAAATCAGGGCTTGAAACTATTGCTGAAGGTCACAAGGGAGTAACCAGCAGAGCTGGATGTGAACCCAGGTCTCCTGACTCCAAATCTGGTATTCTTTCTTATATGCCATATATGTTACCTGTCAGTATGATTTTAGATTTCTAGGTTCCACATGACTCCTCTCTGACTTAGAAACATTTAAACAATGACTTCTATTAGAACCTGGACTGCTGGGGTGGCCATGATATTATTTTTGTTTAATTTTATGAACTGAGCATCATCAGCAAAGTCAAAAATTACTGTCACAGAGAAATACTTTGCCAAATATCACAGGGCTCCAACCAATCCAGAAAAATCTGTTTTGGTTCAATTTCCCAAAAATAAGAGGATCTGAGTATAGGGAGAAGGAAGAAATTTTTGAAACGTTAAGTTTTATGAAATCTAAAGGTATTCAATTAATACTTGGGGCTTTGGCTCAATGTCCCTGTTTCTTAGAGAAGCAGGAAATTCATCAAGAGAAACATTCATTGGGCCCAAGAGAACAGCTCCAAGGACTGAGGGTATCTCTGTCAGCATGAAGTAAAAGTCTCTCCACCCCTAACAGTTTGTCAGAAGCATTTTCTGCCAGAATTTCTATGACCTGTACAATCTGACAGCTGGGGCTTTGAATGCCCTATGCACCCTTTCCTCTGCACACATCTGCTCCTGCCTCTTATAGAATCACAGAATCTCAGAGATGAAAATGACCTACCTTAGAAACCGTCTAATCTAGCCCAGATTTAGCAAGAACAGTAATAGCTAGTGTTTACATAGCACTTTAAGGTTTGCCAGGCACTTTACAAAAATTCTCATTTGAGATAACAACACAACAACATTGGGAAGTAGGTACAATTGTTATCCCTTTTTACAGTTGAGGAAACTAAGGCAGACAGAAGTTAAGTGACTTGCCCAGGGTCACACTGCTAGTAAGCTTTTGAGGCCATACTTGAACTCAGGTCTTTCTGACTCAAGGTGCAGCACTAAATACCATGCCACCTAGAATCCCCTCTGTCATATTCCCAAAGAGTAGCCGTGCAGTCACTGCCTGAAGGCCTCAAATGGAAGGCAACCCCTTGCTACATAAGATAGCATATTCCCCTTTGGGAGAGCTCTTCTTTTCAGGGCTTTCACTGGGCCTAAATCAACCTTCTCAGCTTTCACCTAACAGCACAAGGCTAATATTTCCATGTGTGACAGCCCTAGGTCTCCTTTCTTCCAAGCCAAAACCTTTCCATGTGTTGATAGCCTTTGGCCACCTCCTCTGCCAAATTATTCCCTTTTGCCTGTATTTAGCTCTACTTAGAAAATGGAAGTAAAGCTCTAAAAATCTGGGAAACCCACAACTCACTGCCAAGAAGAACAAAGATTCCTTTTTCTAAAGTTTCATCAGTGTCTTCATGTGTTTTACATAGCAATAATTTCCCAATGTACCCTTCCCCCTGCACTATCCCCTGAAGCCTCTCATATTAAACAAAAAAGTCAAGACAAAATAATTCCAGTAAAGTAACCACATCTGTCTATGTGTGTAATGTTGAATATCTACAGGTCATCTACACCATATGCTTCATCATCTCTAATAACAACAGCAGCTACCATTTGTGTAGAGCCTTTAGTGCCTTAACATTAGCAAAGTGCTTGACAAATATTAGGTCATTTGATCCTCACAACAGTACTTGAAGGTAGGTGCTATTATTAGCCCTGTTTTACAGATGAGGAAACGGAGGCAGACAGAGGCTAAGTGACTTTCTCAGGGTCACACAGCTAGTAAATTTCTGAGGCTGAATTTGGACTCAGGTCTCCTTGACTCCAGTTCCAATGTTTTATCCCCTCAGCCACCTAGCTGCCTCTGTCTTCTGGTGTCAGCATTGCATTTAATCTGAGTTCAGCTGCCTTTCTGTCTTAACATTGCTTATATTCTCATAGTCATCATGTATATTATTCTCCCAGTTCTGTTTATTTCTGCCTGCATCAGCTCATAAAAGTCTTACTTACCATGTTTCCCTGAAATCTTCATAGTCATCATTTCTTATAAGTGCAATAATATTTTGTTACTTCATATGCCATCATTTAAGAGTAAGAAATTCTACAGAGAACTGAGTCAAATTTATAAGAATACAAATCATTCCCCAATTGATAAATGGTTAAAGGATAGGAACAGGCAGTTTTCAGATGAAATCAAACTTCAGATAATTTCAGAAGAAAGTAAAGCTATATATAGTAATATGAAAAAAATGTTCTAAATCATTATTAATCAAAAAAGTACAAATCAAAACAATTTGAGGTACCACACCACACCTATCAGATTGGCTAATATGACAGAAAAGGAAAATAATAAAAGTTGTAGACAATGTGTGAAAATTAGAACACTAATGTACTGTTGGTAGAATTGTGAATTGTTTCATCCATTCTGAAGAGTAATTTGGAACTATGCCAAAGGGCTATAAAAATTGCACATACCCTCTGACCCAGCAATATCACTACTAGGTCTGTATCCCAAATGGACCATATAAAAGGCAAAAGGACCTATATGTACAAAAGTATTTATAGCATCTCTTTTAGTGGTAGCAAAGAACTGGAAATTGAGGGAATGCCCAATAACTGGGAAATGGCTGAACAAGTGGTGATACATGATTGTAATGGAATATTATTGTGGTATAAGAAATGACAAGCAGGAGAATTTCAGAAAAACCTGAAAAGACTTACAAGAACTGATGCTGAGTTCAGCGAGCAGAACATTGCGCACAGTAAGAGCATATTGTGTGATGATCAACTAAGATAGACCAAGCTCTTCTCAGAAATACAATGATCCAAGATAATTCCAAAAGATTCACAGAGAACTGTGGAGTCTGAATGCAAATCGGAGCATACTATTTTCCCTTTTTTGTTGTGTTTTTTTTCTTTATCATGGTTTTTCCCTTTTGTTCTGGTTCTTCTTTCACAACATGACTAATGTGGAAATAGGATTAATATGACTGTACATGTATTACCTATATCAAATTGTTTGCTGTATTGCAGAGGAAGGAAAGAAAGGAGGAAAATTTGGTAAATCTTATAAATCAAAATCTTAT
Source organism: Pseudocheirus occidentalis (assembly GCA_028646575.1). NCBI lineage: Eukaryota > Metazoa > Chordata > Mammalia > Diprotodontia > Pseudocheiridae > Pseudocheirus > Pseudocheirus occidentalis. The sequence continues at coordinate 148,221,900 of CM053593.1, forward strand.
AAAAGTGGATGTTGAAAACTACCTTTACATGTAATTGGAAAAAAATAAAAATACTATTAAGTTGCAGGTGGTGGCGGGGGTGGGGGTGGGGGGTGGAGGGCAGAGGGCACAAAGAACAAGGAATTCTAAGACTTCTAACTGGATCATTCTAGTTTCCTCTTGCTTTTGCAAATTTTTTTATTCTCACATTGACTTCCTCCCTAGCATCTGCCATCTAGCAATTAGAATGAGATCAGGAAACACAAACTCAATTTAATATTAGCTGAACTCAAGCATAATTAGGAAGGTAACTCTACCATCAGGAAATTATATATAATGTACGCAGATGCCAGATATAAATGATTTTTTTGCATTATCCTCTGTCTTGAAATAGACACACCACTACTCCCCACTCCCCTCCATTAGTCCAGATAATTGAGAATTGACTCTATTCATGAACTCTCCATGGGATGATCCAAGCTTTAGACAAATAACAACATAGTGGGTACACAAGAAAGAGAAAAAAGATCTTCCTTAACAGTTTTTGCCAGCAGAAAAAGGATTTTGTTGGTATTCATCTGATTATATTATTCCTGGGTTGGTTAAGAGTTTTATCTATTTATAAAATTACTTGGAGCCAAGGATTAAACAGGAAGATTTAATGCAGGAAAGCTGATTTAAGACTCAGAATCTCTTTTTTTCCTCCTTCCTTAACAGTATCCACTTAAAGTAAATCTTTGGTTGACTGAAAACAGATTACCTAACATATAAGGCCTCTGAGAATTATCCTGGGTTTATTATATAACTACAGAAAATATTTCATAGTACTGTATAGCCAACTCATCTGCCTGTCATAGCCAATTATAAGATTTCCTAATTAATGGCATTCAGAAATGTGGCATGAAAATCCATTTAGCCTTTTTTATTTAAAAAATGTAGTGGAACACTGCTCTAATTAAAATAATAATTTTTTACCTATTTCATGGTATAAAGGCAAAGCAGTCGCAATCCTTCCCAGTTCCAGCAGACCACTCTATATAAATGCTATTTTTTCCATATTAATATAACATATGTACAAAACATTGGAGAAGTTTGCCCCTGTTGTGTATATGAAGTTCCCTCTACAGTTAATTGATACTCTAACATTCACTTGCCAGATCTGGGGCTGAAAATGCTGCTTGCCACGATATTTTATCAAAATCATGGAACAGACAGAAAACAGGAAGTTTGCTGACATCTAGGAGTGTTTAAAGATTGGATGAAAGATCTGATCATTGGCAGGCTATGCATTTTACAGCTGTTCTGGTTCATTGCAGCTGCTTCAGGGATTTAGGAGGCTTTCTCAAAAGAATTGGTCTGGCCAGTGAGGCTAAGAGCAAGATGACTTTATTTGGTGTATTTTAACCCTCACAAGGGATGGCTCAAGGCTTAAGAGTACACCAAAGGCCCAGAGGAAAGTCAGGGACAACAAAGGAAGGACACAGCCAAGGGAGTACCAGCTTTCAAATCTTATTATGGTTTCTGGGCCACAGTAAGAGGGGAAAGATTTTTCAATGAAGATACTGCAGGGAGGCTATTCCTTGATTTCAGTGCAAAGGCAAGCTTCAGCTATCCAGTTACTGCTATTTGGACTGGGAAATACCTGGGGTCTTATATCTCCCACCTAGCACCTCCCTCCAACACACACACACACACACACACACACACACACACACACACACACACCAACACAGAAACCTTCTAAATTAGTGCCAACAGGAGCCAATATTCCAAAACTTGGCCTTGTGTGCCAGAAAAGACAGCCCACCTGCTGTGGCATGAATGGAGGAGGACTAGACTGGGTTTTATTGTTAGAAGAGGAACCTTACTCTTACTGAGTCTGGTCTGATTGATAGCACATCTCTGTCATGAAAGCAAGGGAGCTGCCAGGGATTAGTTAGCCAAGGAAGGAGTTCCTAATCAGTCAGCCAGTCAGTAAACATTTATTAAGTTCCTTTTACACACCAGGCACTGGGCTAAACTAAGCACAGAGAAGCTTCCAGAGGTGAATCAGGAGGGAGGGAAGAGATAGTAGGAGCAAGGTGTGAATCTAGAACAAAGACACCTGCAATGACAGGTCTATTGCCAACCCTTTCATGGGAGGGAACTGAGGCTTACAAAGGGGACATTGATAGAAAGTGGAAGAGCAAAGCTAGCAAGGATTCTAACCCAGATCTTTTCAATCCAGTTCATCATTCAGAGTACTGGATGTTTTTAGTTTAACACAGTTCAATTAAATAGATATATTATCTACAAAGCATGTGACTACATTAGAAGCGAATGCAACATTCTATTGTATTGCATTATACATTACTATGTATCATAGTTACATTATATTATATATTATATCATGTCATATGTCATATTACACTGTATCACATCATGTATCATAGCTTATCTCATATCATATTATATTTTACAACATAGTTTTGCTTATTCTATCATCTTCTTTACTTCTTTCTCTCTCTCATCTCATATTCCTCCTTCATTCCCTTTCTCCATCATCTTCTTTCTTGTCAGTCTTCCTTCTCCTTAGCGTCCCATTCTTCCTCTTTCTCTGGCTCTCCAAGTAATTGTTAGAATAATCCTGCCTTTTCTGGAATTCCTTCCCTTGCTCTTTCTCTCCTATACTAAGTCACCTGGACAGCCACAGTAACCCAACCTGTTGAAGGCAGCCGGGTGGTACAGTGGATAGAGCCCTGCACTTGGAATTAAGAGGACTCGAATTCAAATGTAGCCTCAGACACTTGTTAGTTGTATGACCCTGTGAAACTCACTCAACCTTTTCCATATGTAAAATGAAGATAATTATAGCACCTACATCCCGATGTTGTTATAAGGATCAAACGAGATATTTGTAAAATGGTTTGTAAGCCTTAAAGCTCAGTATAAATGCTAATTGTCATTTTTATTTGTTTAATAGGGGAAAGCTTGGTCTCAAAACCCATATCCAAGGGCTTATTTTCTTCCCATATAAATAACAGAGAAGACTACAGACTATTTATTCTTGAATTCTATAGGTCATCAAGATAATAAGCAACTTCAGATATGAAGGAAGAGTAGTGGTTATTTTGGTTGTTTATCATTCATTATGTTCAAAGGTGAGGGAAAAAAATTAAGAGAATTCTGTGATTCCTGGAGCAGTGAGGTGGCACAGAAGCACTGGACCTCAAGTGATATAGAGCTAAGTTCAAAAATGGTGACCTTGAGCAAGTCATTTAACCTCTGCCTGCTTCAGTTTCTTCTCCTATAAAATGCAAATAATAATTAGAGACTGCCTCCAAGGGTTACTGTGAACATCAAATGAGACACTAGTAAAGCACTTGGGATAGTACCTGGCACAAAGTAAGAACTTAATAAGTGCCTTCCTTCCTCCCTTCCTTCTTCCCTTCTTTTTTTCCTTCCTTCTTTCCTTCCTTCCTTCCTTCTTTCCTCCCTCCCTTCCTTCCTTCCTTTCTTCCTTCTTTCCTTCCTTCCTTCCTTCCTTCCTCCCTTTCTTTCCTTCCTTCCTTCCTTCCTTCCTCCCTTCCTTTCTTCCTCCCTCCCTTCCTTTCTTCCTTCCTTCCTTCCTTCCTTCCTTCCTTCCTTCCTTCCTTCCTTCCTTCCTTTCTTCCTTCCTTCCTTCCTTTCTTCCTTCCTTCCTTCCTTCATTCCTTCCTTCCTTCCTTCCTTCCTTCCTTTCTTCCTTCCTTCCTTCCTTCCTTCCTTCATTCCTTCCTTCCTTCCTTTATTCTTTTTCTTCCTTTCTTCTTTTCTTCCTGTAAAAGATTTCTTCACTTCAACTCAGCAAACATTTAGTAAGTGCTTACCATATGACAGGCACTAAGAAAAAAATGAAAACCAAACTTACCTTTAAGGAGTTAGGGATGAGGTAGATGGCAGAGGGGAAGAGGAAAACAAATGTATGTATGTATTTTATGCATGTGTATGCATGCACATATATGTGTGTGCATATGAATGTATATGTGTATGTGCACATGCATGTGTGTAAAGTGGAAATATACACATGTACATAGTGTATAGCTATAGATAATACAAATCATTTGGGAGGGATATAGCCTAACAGTTGGAGAGATCATCAATGGACTCTTGTAAGATATAGTACTTAAGGGGAGTCTGGAAGGGAGCTGAAGATTCTCTGAGGTAGGAGTGAAGAGGCAGTCCATTATAGTCATGGCAACCAACATGTTAGTCATCACTTTGTACAAAGGTACGGAGGTGGGAGATTAAATGTTGAGCATGGGTAATAAGAAATAGGCCAATCTGACTGGAATGTGTAGTGTGTGCACGTGAATAATAGAAAATAATTCTAGGAAAGATAAATTGGAGCCAGTTGTGAAGGACTTGGAATGCTAAGAGAAGAATCTATAATGTTAATGTTATTTTTCTTAGAGGCAATAGGGAGCAAGAACTAGAAAGAGGAATTTTGAGAAGTTAACACAGCTGTGAAAGAAAAAAAGCCCTTCATTTTGATAAAATGGGAGTTTGAATTGAGCCAAATCTGAGACCCAGGAATGGTCAGTAGTGAGGAAGGGGATAAAGAAACAGAAGAGAGATAACCAGGCACAATGGACTAAGCACCAGCTCTGGAATCAGAGAACCTGAATTCAAACCTTGTCTCTGACATACTATCTGAATGACCTTGGAAAAGTCACTGTGCCTACCTGGGCCTCAGTTTCTTTATCTGTGAAATGAGATATTTGAACTACATTGTTTCCAAAAATCATAGATTTAGATCTGTGATCCTATGATTATACAGGGATTAAGCATCAAAGAAACAAAGGATCTCTGTCATTGACTGATTCCAAGACAATGGTGCTACCATCTCTCTCCAACATATCTCCAGGCACATTCTTGCCTTTTTTTGTCTCAGAAGTATGGATCAGTAAAATTTCTCTCTGCCTCCATCCTTTTTTCTTCTTTCATATACTCGCCCCCAAACTCTTACAACAAAGATGTAAATGTTATCCTTTTATCTAGGAGCCATGGGATGAGACATGACTATAATCAAGGATCTTCGAAGTAGGGTATATCATTGTTTACAACTGTTGAGGTTTGTGGTTGGAAATGATTTATCATTAGACATACTTTGAAACTCATTAAATCAGGTATTTCTAGAGTACCCACTATATACGTTCATGGAACAATGGGACTACGCAAATAGAGGTGAAGTCATCTCATATATTCTCACATATTGGGAGACTGACCTGGGAGGCCAAAGGGAATTTAGAAGTAACCATAGAAAGACAGAAACTATTTCCTTTAGGCAACTTGTGCTTTTTTATGTGAGTAACAGCTGAAATAAGGGATAACTAACCTTTTTTTCACCATGGAATATTTAAGGATAATACTTAAGGTATTAAGGTAAAGTGTAAGAACCCAGGATCCCCACACTCCTGAAACAATTCAGAACAACTAAGTGGCACAGTAGATAGAGTACAGGGCCTGCAGTCAGAAGATCCTAGTTGAAATCCAGCCTCCAATACTTAGTAGCTGTGTGACCCTGGGCAAGTCATTTAACCTCATATTTGCCTCAGTTCCTTATCTGTAAAATGAGGACACAGTCCATGGGACTTTGTAGATCTGGACATGACTGAATGACTGAACAACAAAATGTAGGAATGGTACTGGCATGGAGTGGACTGGTGATACATTGGGAACACACCAATATTTTGTAGTCACAAAGTGTTTGGTGAGAGTCAAATGAGTTAATGGTTCATGGTTCAGTGATTGCCACCATTGTGGTTGGTGTCTACAACAGTCTAGGTTAAGAAGTAGCTTAGTAGTGAAGTTAAAGGCTGCACAGTCTCATCCAGCCCAGCATTATTTACATGTTTTAGACATATTAGCTCATTTTCATTGACTGTTCTCTAGAGAAGACATACCATACAGGTACAACACCAGACAGCCAATAACATCAAGGAGTTTACAGTTTGATCAAGGATATCAGGAATAGGAATAGCAAATAGTTGCAGGATTTGAACTTGTTGACTCCAAGACCAGTGCTCTAGTTACTGGGCTATCCAGTTGCCTGGGTAAGACTAAAAACAGTCCTGGAGTCATGTTATGGACTCTGTTGAATGCTGGGTTGAGAAGTTTGGTTTTTATTTGATAGTCTATTGGGAACTTTGACAGTTTTTAGCAGAGCAATGGTCAGAGGTATGGTTAAAGAAGGTAGCAGTTGAGTACATAACAGATTGGGAAAGAGAGAGACCAGAAGCAAGGAGATGGTTTATAAGGGAGAAAGAGATTTGTAAAATAAACCCAAAGGGTGACAAGCTCTGTAGAGAATTAAGAACACACTCTATTACTAAGAAGGCAGTGTGATATAGAGCAGAGGTACCCTAAAACAATAAGAAGTCAGAGTACTATCTTAACCAGATTAAAATGTAATTGGATTGTGAAACTGTATGTTGTAAACTAAAAATAAATTTAAAAGAAAAAAAGAAAAATGTAAGTGGGAAATATTTTCTAAAATAAATAAAATTACAGTATAACACTGAAATAATGTTAATCTGTGGTTTTCTAGCTCAACATGCAGCAGCAGGGATCCATTTCTATTTGAGTTTGATGCCATTAGTATGGTGAATAGAGAACCAGCCTTGCAGCCAAGAAGACCTGAGTTTAAGGTCTGCCTCTGAAATGACTGGCTCTGTAACCTTGGGCAGGTCACTTAATTTCTCAGGTACCTGAAAAATGAGGTACCTCCCTATGGTTATAAAGAAGAAGAAGGAGTTCCCCCCCCACACCCCAGGTATGTCTTTATCCTGATAAAATCATAGGTCCAGTCCTTATCTCCTTCCAACTAACAGTTTTCTGAGCAGTACTGGCCATTTTTAAAAAATTTCAATGATGTGGAAATAGTATGAACTCTGTCCTTGAGGATCTTTAAAAAAAGAAAACAAGCACACCTCTTTTGGACAGTTTGGATATCGACCTGGCTAGAGACAGAGGATCAGACCAAATAAACCTTAAAATATGTTCTTATTCCTGTGATTCTTACTGAAAGCCTATTCTGCAGAATTCAGGAAATTTGCTGAGGCTGGGCCCTGAGAATGTATGATTCTATGAGCTGTCATGCCTCCCTAAGTCAAATGCTTACAATTTTATTATTTATTTTCCTATTGACATATAAATTTTCTTGAAGGCAAAAGCAATTTAACCTGAATGAAAAAAATGTAGATACAATTATGTGTCTCTCTGTGTGTCTATATGTGTTTCATCACTGTCATGAAATGCCAGATCTTTTCCAGGAATTTCTTTTGTGTATTAGCAACAAGTGAACACAGCAGAATTTTGTAATTGTTACTTCCTTAAAATAGATAGATCTGGTTAGTGACTGATTTCTCTGTCAGGTAATATATTCAGTTATATTGGTGTTATGTTTAAATGTTTTATGTTTCTGTAACTCTCTCCCCTTGCATTATAAAGTTATTTTCAACTTGGTTATTCTTTATAGAGGACCCCAGGTATTAAGAGTCATTAATATGAAAACCAAGATAATTCCCCAAGCTCCTGAGTAAACATTTGCCATAGCATAAATATGCCTTTCTCAAAACAAGATCCAGGAAGGAAAGGATGCTTTTTACTAATCTCTGTTTTTTCTCCTCCCTCCCATCCCCATCCCCATTGCTTAGCACATAGTAGGCAGGTACTGTCTGTTGAATTACTTAATGAATGAGCACATTTCCTCATTGTATTTTATTACCAGAAACTATATTACCAGCAGTAAAAAATAATAAAGGAGACACAGGGAAATATTTTGGCACATCAAAAAGAGAAGGGAAGGCATTGTATAAGAATATAATTCAATATTAGCAAAAAATCAAATATTATACTAAATATTATGTATCCATGTATATGTACACACATATTTATATGTGTGTTGTATATATAATATGTATATACATTTGCATACACATTTATATGTATATATACACACATATATGCATGAAATATGTAATACAAATAATATGTGTGCATATAAATGTATGTATATATGTGGGATGGGAAGTATATACGTGGTTTATATATATATGTTTAATATATAAATACAACATGGCATACATGTATATATACATCATATATTGAAGGCAGCTAGGTGGGGCAATGGATAGAGCACTGGGCTTGGAATCAGAAAAACTCATCTTCCTGAGTCTAAATCTGGTCTTAGACACTTACTAGCTGGATGACCCTGGGCAAGTCACCTAACCCTGCTTGTCTAAGTTCTCTCATCTTTATAATGAGCTGGAGAAGGAAATGGCAAACTATTCTAGCATCTTTGCCACAAAAACCCCAAATGGGGTCACAAAGAATTGGAAACAATTGAAAAACAAAAAAAAGTCATATGTATATATGTGTGTATATATACACACATAGGCATACATACATATATACACATACACACATGAAGAGTCAGGCACAACTGAACATGCCATGTATGAAAATGTGCATACACATGCATGTTACATATATACATATATGATTATATTAATCTACAACTATATGTATCTGCATAGCCTAGCCTGTACTCAGATAGAGTGGGATAGACAATGTCATTTAAAATCAGAAAAAGTTGGCCAGGATCAGCTTAACTACATGTATGAATTCATGTATTCATGAAGAGAAGGTAGATGTAGGTTGTATTAAGTAGAGTGGCAGGGGGTAAGTGTGAAAGAAGGAGAAAAACTGAAATTTAGAACCCAAGGAAGAAAAATGAAATATGGTTGTCAGAATCTAGACCAACAGTCAAATTGAGCATTAGAGAGAGTACAATCAACATGCCAAGGAAGTTAGCAAAAATACAAGAGAAAAATTGTAAGCCAAGCCAAATATCCAGAAGGTAGAGATAGAATAAGTGAAAAATGTGACAAAACTCAGTAATGTAGGGGTAATCCAGGAAATCCGAGCTAGAAACTAAACAACAGTTTGCTGTGCTCAACACACATAATTTGACTATTCTTTTATAGCTGGTATAAGCATGAAAGCAGAATGTGTTTCTGCTTCTCAAAGAATTATAATCAAATGCCAGGATCTTCATAGAGAGTCACTGAGGAGCAGATATGTGCTAAAGCAGATTGGGCTTTATTTTGGTGGTGATAATGGGCCATACACATTTCTCTGCATCCATTAGGGAACAATAGATCCTGTAAGAGAGACTGAGTGCAATTCCCTTGTTAACTCATCCTTCTATATCCAGAAGAATGAGTCAAGAAGGGAATGGTACTTGTATATTATACTCAGTCATCCAAAAGGAAATAAATCGATTTTCTATGAAGGGTTTGCCTTCTATATTGTACAAATAGCTTTTAAGCATCCTTGTTCTTGCAACTTTACTAACACCAAATTGTGAGTGTGTACTTTACATAGTCTAACTTTTGTATTTGTTTAGAATTTTTAGGAATCTGAATATTTGATGATAATAATATCTTTTTAGAAGTATGTGTCATTGGAATTCAAAGTCATTATAGAAGAGTCACACCATTGTTGTCATTCTTCCATTTTAAAACATTTTGGTCTTTAGTGTCTGGCACATAGAAGATATAGAAAAATGCTTGTGGATCAATTAACTGACATCACATTTTTAGATTTCTTTGTACTTTTTCCACTGTTCCTAGTTTCATAGGTATTTGTGTACATACTCTTCTTAATAATTTGGAAGTTCTTTGAAATCATATCTATGTTGTAGACATGTATTTCTATGTATTTGTATCCTCAGTCCCAACATAGAACTAAAGAGATGGAGAAGGAAATGGCAAACCATCCCAGTATCTTTGCCAAGAAAACCCCAACTGGTGCCATGAATAGTTGGACACAAATAAAATGGACAAGCAGAAACAAATGATTTTTGTTGCTCAGTCATTTTCAGTCTTGTCTGACTCTTTGTAACCCTATTTGGGATTTTCTTGGCAAAGATACTGGAATGGTTTGCCATTTCCTTTTCCAGCTCATTTTACAGATAAAAAAATGGGGTAAATGTGGTTCAGTGACTTGCCCAGGGTCACATAGCTAGTAAATGTCTGAGGCTGAATTTGAATTCATGAAGATGAGTTTTCCTGACTCCAGGCCCAGCACACTATCTACTATGCCACCTTACTGCCTGTGGTCACCATTAATAAGTATTTAAGTGTTTACTATATGATAAATGGGCAATTAGGTAGCACAGTGGATAGAGTACTGGACCTGGAGTCAGGAAAACTCATCTTCATGAATTCAGATCTGGCCTCAGACATTTACTAGCTATGTGACCTTGGACTAGTCACTTAACCCTGTTCGCCTCAGTTTCCTCATCTACAAAATGAACTGGGGAAGGAAATGGCAAAACATTCCAGTATTTTTGTCCAGAAAATCCCAAAGGGAGTCTCAAAGAAGCAGACACAAATGACTAAAATGTGACAAATGCTAAGGATATAAAAAAGTAAAAATAACCTTCTAGGAGATCACATTATACTGGGGGAGATAACATGCAAACAGCTATGTCCATGCAAAATACAGTATAAATAGGAAGTCATGGGAAAACATTGGGAAAGACAGTTTGAAGTAGGTAGGCTGATACTTTGAGCCAGAAAAGCCAGTAGCCAGAGGAAGAAAGGAATAAAGACATTCTAGCCTTAAGAGTTAACCAGTGAGATGGCATAGAATTGGGGGATGGAGTATCATGTGCACAGAACAGAAAGAAGGGCAGTTTCACTGAATAATGGAATTTGATGAGGGGAATATTTCTGAAATTCTTGAGAACAGTAACCAATCATCTTATTTTATAATGAAAAATAACTGTGCTGACGTACTGATTGAAACTCATTAACACCAAAGTATCAATTAACAAATTGATAAAAAAACAGTTAATAAGCAGAAATAAAAATTGATGTCAGCTTATTTCCTTTTTTGATTATGGAAGGAGGGATGACCTTCTGGGGACAGAGCCAAGATGACTGAAGTATAAGTCAGGACCCAGAGGAACCCTCCGAAAGCCTCAAATCAAATTTTGGAGCAGCAGAATGAACAAAAAGTCAGAGGGAAATATTTATCCAACCAAAGACAACTTAGGAGTTCCACTATAGAGGTCTGTAACATGGGGGTAGGCACGAGTCCAGAGAGGGGCAGGAACACCTGTCATGAACTCTGGTGTGGCCAAAAGCAGCAGCAGCTTTGGGAATTCTCAGCCCAGAGATGGTAAGGGAGCCAGATAACTGGTTAGAGAAAGTATACAGAGAGCCCTTTAGTGGCACTGGGTGCAGCTGAAATTAATTGGCAACTCTATTGCCCATAAACAGTTCTAGTAAACTGCCCACTGTGAGTCCTAGGGTGGAGAGGAGCATTTGTTATTGGTCATAAGGGAGCAGGGTCCCTGTTCGCAGTTAAAGGGCCAAGAGGACTTCTAGCACTTCTAGCTATAGGACAGCAGGAGACCTGGTCACTGTTCCAGACCCAAGAGGAGCGTTAGTACTTGAAGCTGCATGGGAGCAAAGGCCCTTCTTGGGTAAAGACCAGAATGCAGACCAGGAGAGCAATGACCATACCTCTACTGGGAAAACACCACCTTGGATGCATCAAAAGCTTACAGACACCCAGAACTAGCTCTGAAAACAACAGCATGAGAAAGCCTGAAGTTTGGCACCCTGTTTTCCTACCCCGAGATGAACAAAACTCAACATTCAAAGTGAAGAATAGGAGCAAACAAAAAAAAACCTTGACCATAAAAAGCTACTACAGTAGCAGAAAAGATTAAACATAAACTGGATAGAAGATAATAATGAGAAAACAGCTACAAAAGAAGCCTCAAAGAAAAAAATACTAATTGGCTCCAATGCCAGTAAGAATTCCTAGAAGAATTAAAGAAAGATATGAGTGGTAGAGAAAATTTTGGGAAATGAGAGTGGTGCAAGGAAATTATGAAAAGAGCATTAACAACTTAGTAAGAGATATATAAAAATACTGAAGAAAATAGCACCTTACAAAACAGAATTGGCCTAATGATAAAAGAGGCACAAAGATTCACTAAAGAAAAGAACTCTTTTAAAAGCAGACTTAACCAAAGGGAAAAGAGGTACAAAAGCTCACTAAAAGGAAAAAATACCTTAAAAATTGATTATGCAAAGGGTGCCAGGGATCAGGATGATACTAGGTCCCTTAAGAGAAAATGGTTCACTAGAGAGAGAGATTGTTGGATCCTAAATTTATCATTAGAAGAGCCTTAATTCATATCTAATCCTATATCTCATTTTATTGATGAGCAAACTGAGACCCACAGAGTTCAAGGCACTTTCCCAGGGTCACATAGGAAGGATGTCATATACATGGGTCTTTTGACTTGAGATTCAGTGTACTTTCCACTGTACCATGCTAGGAGAAAGGAAGAAGAATGAGATGACTCAACACCAAAGAGAGACTTCTCAAACCTTGTGAGTTTGCCGTGATCAACACTTCATGGAGAGAACTTGGCATTCTTGCAGATCATAGAATAATTAGATCAGAGGTTTAGAGCTGGCAAAGACCTTAGAGGCCATTGTGTCTAATCTCTTCATTTCACAGATGAAAACCTTGAGGTCAAGAGATGTTAAGTAACTTGGACAAGATATGTCATCCTGACTTCAAGTTAACAACTCTAGACAGTGCTATGGTGAACACATGGTTAGTTTGACTTAGCTGAAACCTTGCTTCTAAAGTATATGACACATTTCAGGATGTCTTGTCAATATATACACATACACACATATGCATGTGTGTGTAGATATATAGATAGATAGATGATATAGATATAGATAAGATTTACATTTGGATTTAGGAAGACCTGGATATCCATCTATCTGTCTATCTATCTATCTATCTATCTATCTATCTATCTATCTATCTATCTATCCTCTATATATCTATCTATATCTCTTTATCTGTATCTATATGTATATCTATCTATCTCTGTCTCAGTCTCTATCTCTATATCTGTATCTATATCCATCTCCAGGTCTTCCTGAATCCAAATCCAAAGCTTTTAACCTGAGCATTGCTAATAAATTGTTCTTTAAACTTCCATTTTGAGGTGATGTTGTAAATAAGGCCAAAATCATTTATTTCAGTCCCAAGGCCAACATCATCGACTTCAATCCCTAGCTGGGCCAGTGGGTCTTCTTTTGTCTGTTAGCCATTCATCAGTTTTACACTGACTTGAGAGATCCAATATTATTTGTTGGGGATTCTTTTCATGTATAGATTGGACTAGGTGGCTGTTGGGATACCTTCCAACTCTCAGATTCCAATAATTTTCTGATTCTGGGATTTTATATAATAATAAAATAATCTACTAGCCATCTTTATGTGAAAATAGTACATGCCCAATTTACAGATTGACAAGGGATGTAATGAATGGTCTGAGGTTACAAGGTAAAGAATAGAACCAAAACTGAAATCATGTCTCTTGATTTCCAGTTCAGGGGAGCTGTCTTTGTTAGAAATATATGCTACATTTGGGGGAAAGGGGAACAATTCTTATTTTTACCTACTGACAACTACAATGAGTATATATGGAAAGTCTTCCTGTTTTAGTTTTTTTTTTAAATCAACACTTTATTTCTGAGTGTCTCATTGAATTTCTGTGAGTATTTTAGTAATACATCAAGAAAATAATCATCAGTCCTCATAGAAAATAAGAAACAACGTTCTTTCACTTTGACTAATAACTGCTTTTTGAGCAATCCAAAGGATGTAATTCAGCTCCTCAAAGCAATTAAACAGTGTCATCCCCTATAATTGAGTTAGCACATCAGCCTCCTCCTCATACATTTCTCAGGATTTCTGAGACTGTAATACAAATAGCCAAATTCCCGCAACAGCTTGAATGCAAATACAGGACTCATTTTGAAAATGCATTTCCCATCATGAGCTTCTTGGCGGTTACAGAAAACATCCATGTTATTATGGATCCTAGAAATGGACCACAGAAAGAAATGAGATTAGGACAGAGTTCAGGTGGAATGATTAAGAAGAGGCAGGGATTGTGGTCTAGAAGATTTAGAGATGGAGGAATAAAGTTTGAATTTCACCTCGGACACTTTCTAGGTATGAGACTATGGGCAGGTCATTTAACCTCCCCAAGGCTCTGTTTTTTTCATTGTTTTACCTACTTTGTTGTGAGAATAGTGCTTATAAACTTAAAAGCATTGTATGACTGTGATTTGGATTATTGTTTCTATTTATCCAGTTGAGAGGTATTGTGCTATTGAATTTATTAATTTTATTATTAATTAATTATTATGTCTTAAATAAACATTTCTTAAGAGTCAACTACATGAAGAGCACTGTGCTTGGTGACCAGGAGGATACAAAATTTATATAAGACATTATCATTTCACTCTTGGAGCTTGCATTCTAGTACCAATAAGAAATAAACACAAATAACTATAATATACAATATTACATGATAAATGCATTAGAGATTTGCAAAATAAAGAGCTATAGTGGGTGTGAGGGGAAACATCACTATTGATCAGAGGAGGTCAGGGAAGATTTCATGGAAGAGGTGTTATTTGAATTGTACTTGAAAAGATAGCTAGAAATTCACCAAATGAAGAGGAAACTTTTTGGAAGGCATACCAGATATATGAAACAAACTTGGCCTGAGCAGTTTGAATCTTACTAGAGAAGCAATTGGAAACCACTGAAAATTTTGGAACAAAAGATTGACTTCACTAATTTTTGCATAAGAAAGATTCTTCTGGTGGTAGTGAGGAGACTATATTGGTGTTATGGAAGGTGGGGGATTAAGGGAAATAAGTAGAGGCTAGGAGAACTGCTTAGAAGTTACTACTATAATCCAGATCAGAGCAACCCACAAAACTCGTGATTTCAGCAGAAACCAGGTTAAAATCTAATTGAGAGTGGGGTGGCTAGGTGGTGCAGTGAATAGAGCACCCACTCTGGAATCAGGAGGACCTTAGTTCAAATGTGGCCTCAGACACTTAACACTTATAGTTATGTGACCTTGGGCAAGTCACTTAACCCCAATTGCCCTGCCTCCCTCCTCCATAAAACAAATCTAATTTAGAAGTATTTCACAAAATAAATAAAAATTCAGTAAAACACAGACAATATTACATTTTAAAACTAAGTCAATATAGATCCCATAGGGAACCTTATATATGTTAGTGGTCCCTGTTTCTATTAGAATTTTACACCTTTGATCTAGATAGTCAGGAATGAGGGTCTGTACTAGAACAATGACAGAAGAAATTGAGAAGAAGATGCCAGAAATGTTAGGCAGCTTATTTGTTTCCTAGGGTTATATATTTAGAATGGGAAAGGATGTTAAAGGTTATCTAGTCCAACACTCTAATTCTATAGATAAGGAAACGAAAGCCTAGACAGTTTCAGTGAAGTTGCGAAGGCCACACTAGTAATTATGGTAATGAACATTTATATTATAATTTAAAATATGGAAATCACATTAAATATATTACCTTATTTAAAATTTATAGTAGCTTCCTGAATTAGGTGCTACGCTTATTATTATTTCCATTTTGCAGGTGAAGAAATAGAGGATCAGGGAGTTAAGTCAGCTGCCCATGGTCATGAGCTGTCCATGGTCATGAGCTGTCCATGGTCATGTGCTGTCCATGGTCATGTGCTGTCCATGGTCATGGAGCTAGTAATTTATGGAGCTAGGATTCAACCATGAGTTCTTTAAGTTTATTGTTTCTTTCCACTACACAGCACTGCTTTCTAAAACCATACTCTCTTTTACCAGAGACTTTTTTCCCTAGGTAGCTACCAACTTGTAAAAATCCATTTTTATGTGATATTATGTATATTTATAAATATTTAATATGTACTATATAAATACATAATACTCATATATAGCCTATTTACTTATCTATATAAATAGCGTCCTCCTACCAATATAAATTCCTTGATGATTTGAATTGTTTCAATTTTATCCTTATATCCCTAGGGTCAACCCAGTTCTTGTAGAATTGAATGGAACTGAATGAATTTTACACTGTACTCTTCTCAAAGTTCTCTCTCCTCTCCCCTACTTGATCCTTTTTCCCACCTGCTATTCATGTGGAGGAAAGTGTTCAAATAAGTTGAATAGATTTACTATATATTGATCATTAATAAAAGGGCAAACTTTTTTCCCTCCTTGCTCAAGTACATGGTATTTTCTTGTGTATATATGTTATGAAGATATAGTAAAGAGGATGCAACTTTATTATTGCACAGGTCTGGCAACCATAAGACCAGATTTCTTTGTTTTTCTGCTGACATTGGCAGGGTTTTTATCATCCTGAGTTGTCTCAATCTGGCCATCTGTGTTTCTGAAAATAACAATTCTGGCTTCTTTACGATAATCATAATTCTTTGCACTTATAGGATGCTTTTAAGTTTTTTTCAAAGCATTGTCACTTATATCATCTCATTCCATTTACAAAGGGTTTTAGCTCTTGGGAGAAATGTTTCTGGGATTAATAATGACATTATTCATTAGGATGTTATCCCATGTCTGACCAACAGAGAAAGAGTAAAAATAGCATGCAAAATAGCCCAATTACCAAATCTCAGGGCTGGATGGGTTTAAGTCAAAGGTCACCTAGTCCAAAGGATGCCTGAAGAGGAACATCCCACTTAACAACTTTAGGCTTTGTTAGTTGTATTTTTTCCTCTGTAAAATGACAAAGCTGGACCAATTTCCTCTAAGATCTATTTCTAAGCTCCCCTGATGACATTGCTTCTAATTCTAGAATTCCATGACTTGGTCCAGGACTTAGGTTTTCTCTCATGGCACATGATGTTGAACTCTGTACACTTAATACTTTTGCATTAATTATGTAGTTCTGTCTCTGTGGGTCCCATCTATGTGACTAAAACCTGAGAAGATGAGTATTTGGAGATAGTAAGTCTCTATGAAGACCCAATAGTTTTGTTTTGCTTTTTCCCCCTGGTTTACAGAAATAGCCTAAAAGATAAACAATTGATTATTATCATTCAGACTCATACTTTCATGAGATCTGACCCCTGATCTGGCTACATACCTAATTGAAAACAAAGAAACATGAGATTGGTGTGGACATGGAAAGCACATTCGAGATCACCCATTCCAGTCCTCTATTTAACAAGTAATGGGCATGGCACAGTGGATAGAATGCCAACTCTGGAGTCAGAATTCAAATTGGACACATGAGCAGTGGGACCCTGGACAAATCATTTAACCTTGTTTGCCTCAGTTTCCTCATCTGCAAAGTGAGTTGGAAGAGAAAATAGCGAGCTACAATTTCTTTGTCAAGAAAACCCCAAATAGGATTATGGAGAGTCAGGCATGACTGAAATAACTTTGCAGCATTTAACAAATGAGTACACTGAGGTCTCACAGATTTAAGTACTTGGCCTCAATGGAGAAATTGTCCTTCTCATAGTGAGGATAGAATAGTAGGGACAAATAGTACACATTATCCTGTACCTCTGAGAATAAGAAATCTAACATAGACACAGTAATATTGACAGACAATATATTGCTTACAAAATAATATAGAGAACATAATAAAAGCATCATATAATATATAGAAATAGAAACTACTATACCCACCCCCATGTTTTCTATTCATCAGTCTAAACACCTTCAGAGACAAGTGACTTTATATGAGCAATTATTTTAAGAGTGGGAAGAAAAGAAATAGAAAAACCTAAAAGGCAAAAAGTGAATAAAATGTTAATATGAATGCAATTTTTCCTAAATAAAATGAAGTCTTAGTTACCAGCATTTCAGAAGAAGTATTAACAAAGTTCCGTCATTATTGAATGCATGTAATATTGGCATATCATATTATATTAATATTATGCTATCTTAAATATCATATCATGTTATGTTTATTATAACATATATAAGTTATATATATATATATAACTATAAGTTATGGAGTACATGAAATCACAGGTCTGTTGCAAAAATAAAATTAAAAAATTAAACCAAGTCATGAATGATTATAAAATGATTACATGACAAAAATGTCAGAGATCCATGTGTATTTTAGTAGTCAGGAAGAGGAGATAGAACCTAAGCACATTACTGGGCTAACAAGAGCAATAATAGCCTATGGATACATATACACAAATATACATATATACACACATGCATACACACAAATATACATATACACACATACACATGCACAAATATACACACATACACACAAATGTGCATGTACATGTATACATATGTACATGCATGCTTGCATACATGCATATGTGCATACATAATGTTACTTTCAAATTTCCAAAGTGCTTTATCTCATTTTGAGAAAATTGGTCTCTTCATGCCTCAGAAGGGTTCCATCTTCACACCTAGTAAATGGAGATATTAGCTAATGAGGAGGTCATACATTTACAGTGGTATTTTTTTTTTCCTAAACAAAACCTAGTCTTAGACAATGATAACACATAAGGTAATATAGCACTTATTAAATCCTACTGCTAATAACTGAAAATAAAGCCTCAAATTATATATAAATTATTCTCATGGATCATATGCTCCTTTTTAAGGGAAAAATATGCATTAAAATGATTTGCTCAATATTAAACCTGCCTCCTAGCATCAGGGATCAATGTGGAGTCTGCTTTAGGTCTAAGAAAGAATTGAGACCAAGAAAATGGACTAGTTTGCCATCACAAAAGGATCAGTCTGGGAGGAGAAGATCCTCAGAGTTTCTGGCCAGAATAAAAAACAATTACTATTTACACTCACTCTGAGCCATCAAAAACCAAACAATAAGCAAGAGAGGCTTGGACTGGGACCTATTATTGGCCTTTCAATTAAAGCCAGAGTGATTTGGGTTTAAAGACATAATCTAGTAGCTCTATTTGAATCACAATGGGTTTTTACAAAGCTTGTTTTTTCAGAGCTATGTTTCAAAAAGTCATAAATGAAAACTGCACATAACAAAGAGCTAATTGTCCCAGCTTTTTGGAAAAAACATAATGATAAAATGAATAAATAGAAATTTAAAAAGAAATCTAACTCCCTAACCCCAAGACATCTTACAAAATATAGGTGACCAAGGGCATGATACTGCATGTGGAAAGAGAGACCACACGTGTTGAAGGAAAATGGAAAGAGGAGATGAAAGAGGAGGAGGAGATGGAGAAGGAAAAGAAAAAAGGAAAAGGAGGAGGAGGAAGAAGAGGAATAATAAGAATAAGAAAAGAAGAAGAGGAGGAGGAGGAGGCAAAGAAAAAGGAGGACAAGAAAGACGAGGAGGAGGAGGAAGAAGAGGAGGAGGAGGAGGAAGAGGAAGAGTATTGCCCAACTTAAACTGGCAGATTGGGTCTGCAGAAGAAGTTACTACTCCTCCCAGATTGTTATTCATTCTTTATTCATTAATTACTTGCACAGGAATTGGATTTAAGCAGGATAGTAATTTGCAGACAATCTCTCCTCCAAAGTCATCAGAGTCTAGAGGCAAAACAAAAGTCAAGACAACAGGCAATGCCATTAGACTTCTGTATATCCTGCAAAATAAAGGAAGAGAGAAGAGGTAGAAGGGAGGGAGAAAGCATTTATTAAGCACCCACTGTATACTGAAAGCTGTGCTAAGCATTTTATAAATATCTCATTTGATTCTCAAAATCACATAAAGTATTTCCCCTGTTTCTTCCCATTAAGTATGGGTATGGATGCTGCTACTTTTCTTTAAGAAGGGCTCATGCATAGTCTGAAATGGTAACTGTGGGGTATTTCCCTGCCCTCTCGGCCCTGGCAGAGAGATGATCCTTTCAGGCAAATGGGAGGCAGTACAGGAAGAAGGGGAGGGAAGGGAATAAGCATTTACACAGCACCTACTATGTACTCATTTAGTCCTCGTAACAACCCTCTGAGGTAGGTGCTATTATTATCCCTGATTTACAATTGAGGAAACTGAGGCAAACAGAGGTTAAATGACTTAAAGATGTAAAAAGCAAGTCTAGTAAAGAATATCTGTTGTCCCTGTATTGATGATGAGACTCCATAAAGGTCTCCACACAATTTTACTTTATGAAGTTAAAGCCTCGAATTATATATAAATCACTCTCATGGATCATATGCTCCTTTTTAAGGGAAAAATATGCATTAAAATGATTTGCTCAATCTTAAACCTGCCTCCTAGCATCAGGGATCAATGTGGAGTCTGATTAAGTTGTGCTCTATAGATTTCTGCAGTCAGGTTCATCAAAGAACCCATTTCTCTTCCTCTAATGATGCTGAACCTAAAGTTCTTCTCTAAAGTACTTTAATTTTCACTTGGTCATTACAAGAAGACAGTGACTTAATGAACTGAAAATACGAGAAGAAAGTCACATAAATCATCTTTGCATCCTTTTGGCGGTATTAGGAGAGCTGTTCCTTCATCATTACCACACCTCCAGTGATTTCTCTGTGTATGACGGTGAAAATTCAATTAGAAACCACATTTAGAGAGAATGTAGCACACCAATAAAAGCATACAAATCATTAGGATAAATAGCAAAGATAAATTCATGCCAGTGCCATAGACTGTTATTTTACTCTGTGCTAAAATAATATTTGTGCCACTGATTCTGGCTAAGATGGCCCAGTAGACAGCGATCCTTTAAAACAAAACAAAACAAACAAACAAAACAACAACATAAGATTCACCAAGTCTTCTTCTTGGATGTTGATGCTAGTCAGGCATCTTTTTTATTCTTTGGGAGATAGTTGCCTTTCAAAATGATAAGATAATGAGTTCGTGGCTCAAACACAAGCATGTGTCTTAAAGGCAGAATTGGAAATTAAAGTGAAATGTTAATTAAAGATTAATCAAAGGTGCTAAACTCCAGCAAGTTCATTGCTTTTCTTTGCTTAGTTTTGAGTATCCCATTTTGAAAAGCTATCTCTAACTGGAATTTTTAATGAGTTGGATAGAAATTTGGAGAACAAAAGAGTGCTAGAAGTGAGCAGGGAAGTGATCCTGAGGGTAAAACTTAAAAACACATCAAAGGATGATGTAAAGGGAACTCTTAATCTGTGTCATTTTAGAGGGAAAGAGAGCTGACAAGAGGAAGACAGGAGTGCATTGATTTTTCCCAGACTCAATGGAGTAGTATTATTGTGGTCTGCCAGTGATAACATACAGCTGACTCTCCTTTCAGGACCCATATGTCAGTCAACTAACTCCCAAGAGAAAAGACTGAGGGGATGGGGAGGGATGGTCTTCCAATTGGCTTTGCAGGTGCTCTAACTGCTGAATTTCTTTCAGGTACTCTGAAACTGTACTAAAAGATAGCTGTGCATTGTGTTTTCTCTGGCTACATCCCTCAAGAATGGGGAAGTCATTTTTACTATGGTTCTTCCCTTTTCTATCCAGTCCATATTCTTATGAGATCTGATCAAAAGCTGAAAGGTACCTTAAAGGTGATCGAGTACAATCCTCTCATTTTATAGATAAGGAAACAACCCCAGAGAAATTCAGTGGGCTATCCCAAGTCACATTAGTAGTAAAAGGCAGAACTGGGATTCAAGTACAGGTCCGATGTCCCTAAGATCAGGGCCCTTTCTACTATCCTATATCAAATAAAATGTTTATGAAACACCTCTGAAATAATCCCTACACTCAAGATGCTTGCATTTTACTGGGAGAGCCAATATCTTTACATATAAGTATATAACAATATATAAAGAGTACAAAAAAGCCTAATTTTGGAGTAGGGGCATACTATAAAATTTAGAGATCATATAACCCATATTCCTCATTTTACGGAAGAAGAAACTGAGGCCTAGAAAGGTTGAACTGATTTGCCCACAGTTCCTGAGAATAATTTTCAGTATTTTAGCCTCATTTCTAACTCTCCAGAATCATGATGTTACCTTTTTCTCTTTACTCTATTTTCACCAAAGTAGAGAATGGTGCCAATACAGCAGGTATTGGCACTACCAACTACTTTATTAGCTTCTTTAGTATCAGTAAGTCAAATTTTGCTTTAGAAGCATACTATTTAAGACTTGATATCCTAAAGACAAGTAGACACATTTTCAACTTAAACTAATCATTGCTATCATCAGTAAACTTAATAAATGTATATCATATTTTAGGTACTGTCCTAAGCACTAGGGCACTGTGTTAAACTCAGTTGAAAAATGGAGGTTTCTATAATTTAAAGAAGCTCAGAAAAGATAAAAAATGTGCCCCAACTCAAAGATTTAAGATTAAGAAGGTCCAAGAAAAACAGAAGTAAGCTCCTCTATCCAGTCCAAGACTGGACAAGAATATACCCTAGAAGCTGATGGGTGCTGAGATGTGGGATATTACCAAAGAAATAAGAAGCCAGTCAATTGAGGGTGAGGTACTAACCTTGTAACATTCTTAATATGGATGCTCCAGGGGAGCCATAAGCCTGCTGGTGGTGTGAGTACAGATTTTAAGAGAGGGCTGAAAGCTCACCAGTGTTCTCAGCTGAAACAGGTCAGAGGAACTGGAAGCCAGTGGGGACATCAGCAGTAACTCTGATTGGGCCTGCAGCCAGTGAGATCTAGTTCTGATCTCCCACAAAAGAAGTGAGAAACACAGCCAGCCCCAATAGGTCACTGCATAGAAAGACAGGACTGAATTATACATTCCCCAGGATTGAAGAAAACTACAGGAGAGGATAAACCAGGTGGCACTGGGGTGGGATGGGGGGTTACTGGAGTCCTAAGACCCATAGATATCCAACAGACACCTAAGACTTGTGAGGGCCATAGCAAGGGATCAAACTTATTCTTCACACTTTACTATACAAGGGGAGACAGAGAAGGATCAAGTTCTTCATTGCACTGAGCTTCTAGGACACTGAGAAAAACTAGAGATTGAGGCAGAAAGCTAGGTGGCATATTGGACAAAGTGACAGGCTTGAGTCAGGAAGACTCATCTTCCTGAGTTCAAATACGACCTCATTCACATACTAGCTGTATGACCCTGGGCATGTCACTAAACCCGGTTTGCCTCAGTTTCCTCATCTGTAAAATGATCTGGAGAGGAAATGGCAAACTACTCCACTATCTTTACCAAGAAAACCCCATATGGAGTCAGAAAGAGTTAGGCATGACTGAACAACAACAAAAGTCCAAGCTGCCCTATTCATAAGTACAGCAACATCCAGACAATAAAGGGATCAGGACCAAATAGAATCTGCCAACCCCTTCCAAAAATACGGAAGACAGCAGAGCCCAATCCTCACGTAAAGTCCAAATGCAACAACAGAAGGTACAGATATTAGTCAAAAGAGAAAAGCACTAAACACAATGAAGAAATTGTATAGGTTTAGAGTAACCTAAAAGGCAAATCCAGGAGAAGAAAATAACTACCATATATAATAAGAGACTAGGGAGCTGGGGAGAATGTCTTGGCTGTGAGGACGTAAGTGTCTGGAGGAAATAAGGCAAGAGATAAAAAGGGAAATTATAAGTAAAATATGGGGTTTGCTAGAAAAATTAGAAGAAGAATAAATAGTTTGGAACAGAAGGTGGAAACTCTTAAACAAGTAGAAGAATCCCAAGAAAGAAACAAAGAAACAGGAAATGCAAGAAAAAACAGAGCAAATAAAGTAATTATTCCTTGAGACAACAAAACTATTCTTTTTTTTTCTTTTTTTCCTTTTTTTTTTCTTTTTGGACGGGGGAAGGCAGGGCAATTGGAATTAAGTGACTTGCCTAAGGTCACATGGCTAGTATGTGGTAAGTGTCTGGAACCAGATTTGAACTCAGGTCCTCCTGACTCCAGGGAACATGCTCTACTCACTGCACCACCTAGCCACCCCCCCGACTATTATTTTTTCAAAGTAAAATGAGGAAGAAAGAAGAAGGAAAGAAAGGAAGAAAGAAAGAAGGAAGGTAGGGAGGGAAAAAAAGAAATGAAATATTTTTAATGTAAAAAAGGGAGAAAGAAGAACATAATGGGATTAAGGCATAAAGAGGTATATTGTATTATCTTAATATATACTTTAAACAATCATCTATATACTATGGAAAAAAATCACAGTATCAGCTATCCTCTTTCTGTCCTTTATATATGGAAATTTTCATATTCCTGATGTCGAACTCATAATCAAAAGGAAGGAAATAAAGCCTCTCCCCCTCATCTTGTCCTTCCCACTCATAAGCAGCCACATAGAAGTCAGTTGAAAGGAAAAGAAAATTATGCAAAGTGTTAGATTTGTATTCCTGGACCATACTACTGTACTTACCCCTACTTATCTGTGTATGAATTAATTTTTTCTTCCCCTATTAGGTAGTAATGCTCTTGAGGACAGTGACTACATCATTTTTTAGTATATGCTCCCAAGGGCCTGATATGTACTGTGGGAATTCAATAAATGGCATTTTAAAAAACTTGACCTGCCAAATATTTAGTCCTTCTGTATTTTTCATTTTCAGAAGGCAATGTTTCTTTCATATCCCACCTATGACTCATTTCAAAAGTCTTCAACCTAAACTCACTAAAAAAATAAATGACTTTTTTCCTGAACATGAGTGACTCTGAAATGTTACCCTCCTTTTTATTTTCGCATGAGCTATAGTCTTGAATTTGTCTTCATTACCAGGTTCAGAAGACCATATTTCCAAAACCCTGTTCACCATGTGACCTCCCCTGTTCATGGAGTTGTGTTCCACTCATTCCATTTCTAGTATTGCCTAGAGATAATTCAGTGTAGGAGCTGTCCAAGGATATTTGCCGGCAAGCAGGAAAAGTCGTGTTGTCTACATTTATGTATAATGGTTGTTTACAGTCACTAAGGGCCATAAACTTGATAAAAAAAAATTCAAAACCTTTAAAAATTAAAGGGTAAAACTTCAGGGGGCTGCAGTATGGGGCTCGGAGGACACAGAATGCATCAACGGGTGGCAACTTTTGAGTAATATCACTATCTCCAGTACACACGCTTCATTACTGCAAAATAGCTTAGACTAATAAGCAGGGCTTTCAGTGTGGCTGGGAGGAGATTTTGGGAAGCCTGGCAGCCAATTCTTGGAACTGGTGTGATTAGGTTTCCAGTCCCTTTGTTCACATCTAGTTGTAGCCCTTTAAACTTTCCTGCTGTTTCTGCAGAGGGAATTCTGGGAGCAGCAGGTGGCTGATACTGACACAAGTCTTGTTGGAAGCCCTGAAAACATAGCCTTAATGATTAGAAGAGTTGTTTGCGTCTGTGTTAAAGAGAGTGGTTCCCCCAGCCACCAAAATACTATAAGCTTGAAGAGATAAGCCTGTTCTCTTTATGGATGATGAGCTATAAAACTTACATTAAAGAGAACTGCTCATCTGAAAGGGGTTTTTTTTAGGGTTTCCAAGTATAGTTACACATAGGCTTCTTTTATGAGCAAATGATTGAGTCTAAAATGTCTGTTTTTAAAAGTTTATGGGTGGGATGTATTTTTTGCTTCAAATATTAAGTATTTTGAAATTTTTTGATTCTTTAAAATAAAAATTTTAGTATTATTAACAATTATCATTCAGTGTAATTCAACAAAACTTTATTGATTGCCTTCAAGGCCGATCCAGTCAACAAGCATTTATTAAGCACCTACCACATGCCTGGCAGTGTGCTGCTAATATAAAAACAAAAGTTAAACCAGTACAGGATTTTGCCTTCTACTAGGAGACACATGTACATGAGGTGATGGAAGGGGTCACTGGCAGTTGTAGGGATCAAGAAAAGCTTCTGATAAAGATGAAATAAGTCTTGAGTGAAGCTAGAGCTTAGAGGGAGAAGTCAAGAGGTAGAATGTTCCTGGGATAGGGCATACATAGCCAGTACAAAGACACACAGACATCTTGTATGAGGTATTGTGGGAGGACCAGTGTCATACAAATGAAAACTCTCTGTCTTCAAGAACCTCGTATTTTACTGTGTAATGATCTATATAGTGTATCTACAATCTTGGTAGGATGGGGAAATCTCAAGAAGAGAATCCCCTACACCAATGCTATATAGATCATTACCCATCTGTGGTTTGGGAGACAAGTCCTAGAGAATGGCCTGAGGAGCATTAATGTTTAATTTTCCCAGGGTCCTAGAGATTATAATGGTCAGAAGTAAAACCTAAACATAGGTCTTACTGGCTCCAAGCTCAGGACTATGTTGTAATGCCTCCTACAACAGAGAACAGCATGTATATGTGTATGTGTATGCGTATGTATGCATACACACAGAGAGAAACATCTATACACATGCACATGTGTATACATTACATACATCTGTGTATACATATATGTGTACACATATGGGGCAGTGGTGCCATATTGCATGGAGTACCAGACCTGGAGTCAGGAAGACTCATCTTCCTGAGTTCAAATGTGAACTCAAAAACTTATGAGCTATGTGATTCCAGGCAAGTCACTGAGCCCTGTTTGCCTCAGTTTCCTCATCTGTAAAATGAGATGGAGAAGAAAATGGCAAACCACTCTGGTATCTCAGCCAAGAACCTCTAAATGGGGTGACCAAGTCAGACATGACTAAAAAACACTACTAAACAACAACAAGCATGTATACACACGCACACATGGATAAGCACGTTTATTTATATGTAGTAATTAGCAAGGACTCTTGTGACATGCGCATATACAGATGTGCATGTGTGTGTGTATATATAAACATGCATGTGTATTTATGTGTATGTATATGTGTGATACGTATACGTGCATAACCCTGTCCCTATTGTGAACATGTATGTATACATGCCTATACGTGTGTAGTTAGGTAGATACACACATAGATAGATAGATAGATAGATAGATAGATAGATAGATAGATAGATAGATAATATAGATATAATAGAGGGTTGTATAAGTCTCTAAGGAAAGATTGAGACTCTCTAGTAAGAAAAGATCCTCAGAGAAATGATCCTTCATCCTCCAGAGTTTTACCCCCTCCCCAAAGGAACAATCCAGTTTTCCAGATCATAGCATTGTAATAACTAGTAGGCATAACACATGTTTATGTGATGTGTCTAAGTTTGCAGTTCACCTTCCTCATAGCAGTCCTTCTTGAAAGACTTGTGTATTATGTACCATTGTCTACTCTCTAGTGCCTTCCACATATTAGGAATTCAATTAAGTTTTACAGGGAGAGGCTCAGATTATTCTGTGGTATGCTGTTAAATGCCGGAGCAGCCTGAAGGTGGTTAAGTTCCAGTAGAACAACACCACCACCACCAATACTCTGCCTTCCTTTTGCCTCTCCCACATTCTATTAGGGCATCCAGGAGGTAGAAAGACCTGCCAGGTCTCTTCTCCATAGTCTAGGTCTCTTCCCAACTCTAGTCCTCCTATATCTTTGGGGACACCCTAGTGAGAGCAATATGGCTGTTAATACCATTCAGATAAGCTGGGAATCATCAACTTATGTTCTTCTGGTGAGATGGAGGTCCCTCAAGTTTGATCATCTTCCCTTGTGTTTCCCCCTCCAGATCCCCAGGCATTGCCATTGGACCTAATAATATACCCGAAGGACCCTTGGGCCTGACCATTCATCTCACCACTTCACTCTTATGACTTGTGGACCCTTCCATCCACCTTGTAAACAAACTTTCTCATATTTCCCCCAATTCAAGTGTAAACTCATTGAAGGAAGGGATGGTCATGCATTTTCTGTTTGTATCCTGAGCATTTAGTAAAATGGTTGTTATTTAATAAGTGTTTCTCTGTCATTTAATTTTCCTTGAAGTACTATAAATATGTGCTTACTAATATTTTAAGAGCTTTTAAGAAATATATAACCTAATTATATAGCAAAAGTCTTAGGCATATCAAACACCGCCATCATTATAGATTCCACCAACATACCTTTTCATTCTTGGCACTTCTTTGTTCATGACTTCTCAAAAATCCTCCAGAATACTCATATTACTGGAGACTTTCCTTTATGTCTTTGAACATTGCACAGGTACCAGAACAGATCTCAGGCTATCTGTCATCCATCCATCTCTCACCCACCTAACTTTCTAATTATATATCCCCTAATCTCCTCTATAGTACTTCCCTGGACATGCCATTTTTGGTAATATGCTGCAGTTTACTTATACCAATCATGTTTTTCTCCATTTGCCTCACTTACTGTCTTGATTTTTCAGAGATTAGAATGTTCCAGTACTCACATCTATCCATGTAGGGCAGTAGAAGGAATATTGAATTTAAAGTCAGAAGATCTGAGATGAAATTCTGGATCTCCTAATTAGTTTTTACTTTGGGCAGGTTATATAACATCTCAGCATCAGTTTCTCTCATTTATAAAACAAAAGTTGAACTAGATAATTGATATGTCCCTGGAATCTATGGTAGAAAAAATGCTGTACTTGGAGACAGAACAACCATGGTTTTAAATCCCAGCACTGACATTTACTGACCGTGTGACCATGTCATTTCACTTCTTTAAACCTCCATATCTTCATATGCAAAAATGGTCATAATAATCCCTGGAATCCCTGGAATCTTGGGAGTTGTTTTGGGCTCTGATGTTTGTATGGGCTGAAGATTTCATTTTCTGAAACAAGGAAACACCTTCTATCAATGTAGATCCAGCTTGGTGCACTGAGAAGTTATTTATGCAGGATGTATCCAACTTGAACTGTGGCCTTTCTAACTCTAATTAAGTCCTCTATCCATTAAGCCCTGTTGTCTGCAAGTGTAAAATGTTTTGTAATCCTTAAAGAGCTGCATAAATGCTAGATTTTGTTGTGGTTATTATAACACTAAGTCCTCTGGGAGCTGGGCCTAAATAGAGAGAATGGAAAGGGATATAGAGAAAACAATTAAGGTATAATAAATAATAATAATAACAATAATAATAGCTATCATTTATATAGAGCTTATTATGTGCTAAACACTATACTAGGTGCTTTGCAATTATTATCTCCTTTGATTCTCATAACAATTTTGGGAGGTGAGTACTATAATTATCCCCATTTTACAGATGAGGAAAGTGAGGCAAACAGAGGCTAAGTGACTAACTAGTGCCTGAGGTCACAATTGAAGTCAGGTCTTCCTGACTTTAGGCCTGGGGCTCCATCCAGGCCACTATCAAGTTTTTATAAAAGGGTCTTTTTAAAAAATCTGTATTTAATTGGTTTTACTTTTTAAAGGTGATGGTAAAAAAAATCATTAGATGTCATTTCACAATAAATAAGGCTTCTACCTCACTTCCAAGCTATCAGATACAAATCATACTATAACATGCACTGTCTACAGCTTTAATTTTCCAATTCCATTAAATAGTGTCTTTTCCCATTAAAATGTAAACTCCTTGAGCACAGGGACTGTCTTGCTTGTGTTTGTGTTTCCAGGTCTTAGCATAGTTCCTAGCACATAGTCCATGTTTAGTAAGTGCTTTATCTATCTAAAAAAAAACAGTTAATTGTTAAGTCTTTGGGTGATTAGTTCGTAGAAGGCAAAACAGTAGAAGGTCACAAGTCCAAAGTCATGACTTTACATGGATGTGGGACAGTCAGTCTGTTCCTTTCCAGTTTAGCCTACAGATAGCCTGAGATAGCCAGGTTTACAAACATCCCGTGGAAGATGTGTTGGTCAGTGAAATCTTTCTTGAAAGCATATTATATCTATGAATATAAGTCCCTTGAGGACTAGAAATGTTCTTTTTAAAAATTTTGTCTTTATATTCTCATTTCTGAGCTTGCTTCATAAATGTTTGTTGGGTTGGGTTGTATTAGATTGGGTAACTATAATGTTAATGGGAGTTGAAGATCTTCCCCACCCATTAATAGGCCTTATGTGGAGCCCAATCAGAGAAGCTTGATTAGGGGAGACTTGTTTTTTCAGGAAGACTCACACCTTTTGTTACTTTGTAATTAGGCAAAGGTTCAGGAGGGTTGTGATGCCCTCTGGCTCTGAAGAAGGGTATATATACTCTGAGGAAAGGTTTTGCTTTGGGGCTCACTCATTGGATGAGTGTTCATGTGCTCTGGCCAGATGAGACTCTGAGTTGCCACTAGTTAAGGAGCCCCCAGTTTTGAAAACCCAGATGTTGGTGCTTCTCTCTCTGGTAACTATGCTTTGGTCAGACAGCTAGAAGCCCTGTCTGTTGATTTGTGTTTTTTTCTATGTTATTTTTTTCTGTTTATAATTTCTGTTTGTGTTTTCTCTGAAGTTCAGGGTGCTGACTTTTTCCCCTGAACTAAGTGAATATATATACATATATATACATACACACATATACACATATTTACACACACATATATACACATACATACATATATACACATATACATATATGTATTGTGTGTACATATATGTGGGTACACATATATGTACATAAAGATTGTTGACCCCTTTAAAATTACTTTCCTTTAGAAAAGTATTTCCAAGAACCTGTGTTAGCAGCCATCCTGTGTATGCTAAGGTGCTTGTTGTTGCAGCAACCAGATGTTGTGATGGGCAATATAAGAAATACAAAATCTAATGAGACACAACTCCCACTTTTAAGATGCTCCAACAGTACAGATCACAATCTGTACGGCACGTGCACTTCTGATCCACATCTTCCCTCAAACCCACCATAAGAGGTCCTTCCAACATACTAAGGCTGTCTAATAGATGTCTTGATTTTGAATGAACACTAATGGAGAATTTAGACAATTATTAGTTTATCCTTAGCTACATAACTGTCTGATCTTTCTCTTCTTGTCATACATTTCTTTTATGACATCCTTTGCATTGTCTCTCTTTTATGACATCCTTTGCATTGCCTCTACACAGTTCTTCATTTGTAATGACAGCCATATGTCCCTCCATTGCCCTTCCTGTGAGCCTTACTTTCAGTTCTTTAAAGTTTGCAGTATTCCATAACTCATAACGATACACCACCATTAGATGGCATTTGGCTAGAAAAATGCGTGTGATTAAATGCCAGTTGGGGGGTTGGGGAGGGGCTGTGCAAATAAGACTTCATGGAATCAAGGGACCTTAGAGTTTAAAGGTATCTTGGAGTTCAACTCAGAGATTAACTGGATGAGGGTACATGAGAGCTGAATGAGTGAATATAAGGCAGCCTGGATAAGCATCCAGTAGGTAGACAAAGATATGAAGGATTGTATAGAATCAGGAAAGAAAATTATCTAGATGAGATGGATTGGCAATACATCTTTATGTATTATAGTAATGCTATTTTTATAATAGAATATATTAACAGCACATTTCTATAGTAATAGCTAGTATTTACGTAATACATTAAAAGTTTCCAAAGCATTTTACAAATATTTGATCCTCATAGCAAACCTGGGATGTAGGGGCTATCCCCATTTTACAGATGAGGATACTGAGGGTATAAGGATAGTAAATGACTTGGTCAAAATCAACACATCTAATAAATATTTGAGGCTGGATTTAGGTTCAAGTATTATAGTTCCAGTCTTGTTGTGAGGAAGGCACATTTATAAAACACATAGTACTGTAGAGGCAGCTAGGTAGTACAGTGGACTTATTCTCCTTCAAGTCACAAATCCAATTAGCTGTCAAATCTTTCATCTCTACTTTCATAACTTTGCATAAATCCCTTTCTCTCCATTCATAGTCTCTATCCTACTTATCTCTCACCTACACCATTGAAATAGCTTTCTAGAGATCAGCTGCACTGGAGGCACAGTTACCACATTTATCAGGCCAGAAGAAAAAAAGGCTAAGAGAAAGGTCAGTGGATTTTGCTAACTGGGGAGGAGAAGAGCGGGTCCGGCCAAACTGCTCCCAGGGCAAGGA
>CM053593.1:148254132-148271259 GCA_028646575.1 Pseudocheirus occidentalis
CCAGTTTTTTGCCACCACAAAGAGAGCTGCAATAAATACTTTTGTACATATGAGACCCTTTCCCACTTCTGTGATCTCTTTGGGATACAACCCCCAAAGTGGTATTACTGGGTCAAAGGGTATGCTATTATTTATAGCCCTTTGCAATGCCCTCTTTTTACAGTTGTGGAAACAAAGGTCAATAAAAATTAATTAACTGGCCCAAAGTCACCCAGGAGTAAGCAATGGATGTGAAATTCAAGTCTAGGTCCTCTAACTCTAAATGCATTTCTCTTTCCCCTACACCAAGGTCCAAGACCAACACTCAGATACACTACTTTTTGGCTATAGTAAGTAGGTTTATTATTACACACATCTTATAACACTAATGAACTATCACTAGAATTGTAAGAGATGAGGAGGGCGGTAGATCACTTTTGGGAAACAGTATATGGCTTTTAATGACTCCAAGCTTCTTTTTGAAATAAAATTCAGTCTTTTTAATACCAGTATTTTCCTGCTGATTTTTCATGGTTGGGGATTATGAAATTCCATGAATTCCCATTTCTTGGTTTTAAGAAAATGTTCTCAGGGAGTAAAAGATGTTTGGCAAACAATGAATAATGCCTCCTCTTAACTGTTTTGTTCATTATTCTTAAAATATAATCAATGGAAAAATATAGAATTTTACAAAATTAAAAAAACACAGGAAAACAACTGATCATTGATTAATAAGAATTTGTTATTCTATCATTAGGTACTAGGTACCAATTTAATAAAACAAATTAGAAACTTTGGTGGGACTGGAGGGATGGGGCTGGGTGGGTGGGGAACCAAACACTTCTCTCTGCCTCCTTCCTTCATTTGGGTAAGCGTGTGTGTGTGTGTGTGTGTGTGTGTGTGTGTGTGTGTGTGTGTTCTATGTGCTCTAATATGTAGGTCTTCAAATCTCTAACACTGAATCTGACTCCAGATTTTTTCCCATATATTGACTCACTGATGCTGGCTTGTATCATGTTGACTCTGATTAACCTCGAGGCTCACTTTCTTCCTTTGACAAACTGATATTCCTCTACTTGCCTCTGCTTCTTCTCCCGTCCTTTCTGCCCAAGCTAAACAGGTAGTTGGTACTTAACCATTTTATGGCACTTTAAGGTTTGCAATATAGTTGCATATGTTGTCTCGTTTAATCCTCACTGTAACCTCGTGGGGTGGGTGGGTACTATGATTATTCCCATTTTACAGACTGGGGGAAACAAGGTCCAGAGAGGTCATATCACTTTGCCTAGGGTTATACATCCGGTCAGTGTCTCAAAGAGGATTAGAAATCAGGTCTTCCTTATTCCAAATCTGGACATTAGGTCAAAAGCAATTTGACACTTACTGGTTGTTTGACCTTGGGCAAATCTCTTGACCCCATTGCCCTTCAGTTTCTTCACCTACAACAGTGGTTCTCAACTTTCCTCATGCCGTGACCCTTTAATACTAGTATTAATAGTAATAATAATAATTATTATATATTATATAATTAATAATAAATAAATAATACTAGTAGTAATAGTATATGGGTGGACTCGCCTGGAGATGGACATAAGAACAGTGTTTCAATTCCTAACACCATTGGAAATTTGTGTTTTCCAATGGTCTTAGGTGACGGCCAAAGGGGTCGCAACCCACAGGTTGAGAACTGCTAATCTACAAAGAAGGAATAAGGTTGCATTCAGTGCCTTCCTTTGAAAGGTCATTTTGAGGAAAGTGACTTGTGAATCTCAAAGCAACCTAGAAACATGCGCTGTTGTTAGTATTCAGGGCTCAGCTCCAGTCTCTTCTTCTTTCATACAACAAACGTTTTGTTTTTTGTTTTTTGTTTTTTGTTTTGTTTGGAGGGGAGAAGGCAGGGCAATTGGGGTTAAGTGACTTGCCCAAGGTCATACAGCTAGTAAGTGTTAAGTGTCTGAGGCCGAATTTGAACTCAGGTCCTCCTGACTCCAGGGCTAGTGCTGTATTCACTGTGCCACCTAGCCACCCCAACAGACATTTATTAAAAACTTTATATATGTCAAGTACTGAGGACACTAAGACACATACAAAAAGAAAATCCCTGCCTTCAAGGACCTTACAGTCTATTGGAGAAATATCATGTACACATCTAAATAAATAGAAAATGCTCTTAAAAAGTAATTTCAGGAGAGAGGAAGAGTATAAGGTCTAATATGAAGCTAAGTTTTTTGATAACAGGAACTTCCAATGACACAGTGGAAGGGCAGTGAAGACAGAGAGAGGGATATAAGATTGGTGGGGCTGACGGAGTTGAATATGATGGAGTAGAAAGTGCTGATCAGGGAAGGGACCTGTAGCCTAGGCAGCCCACAACTGAATTCTCCATGAGTCTTTTGCCTCTCCCTCTATTGCTTTTCCTCTTTTTTCCCCTGAATATCTGTAACACCTTTTCCCCATCCCATTCATTTTAGCACTTAATATATAGTGCTTTGTATAGTTACTAAGATGTTTAGTCGGTACCTTCTAGTTTTCAAATCCTATGAAATGACTATGGTATACATGTCTTCTCTTGATGGTGATACATTGTAAACTCCCAGAGAGGGTAGGGTCTATGTTGTATAGGCTTAGGATAAGAACTGGTCCCATGGTTTCATTGGTAAAAACTTCCTCTACCCACACAAGTTGGTACATGCTTTGCAAATGATAATCTTAGGAGGTTCCTAGATCAGTAAGAGGTTAAGTGACTTGCTCAGGGTCACATGAACAGTTTTTATCACTGGTAAGATGTCAATCCAGGTGTTTACAGTTTCAGGGCCAACTCTCTATCCAGTGTACCATACTATTTTTTCTAATATGCCCTATATCCATTTTATATCAATCTCCTAGATTTCCAGAGTTATGCATATAATAGACAGCCAGTACATTTCATTCATTCATTTATTCAATAAATATTTATTGTCTACCTACTATGTGCCAGACACTGTGCTAAACTGTGGGTATATAAAAAGAGAGAAATGACCATCCTTGCCCTCAAGGAGCTTACAATCTAATAGGGGAGACAGTATGCAAACATATACAAAGGAAGGATAAATAGGAAATAATTAATAGGGAAGGTGCTGGAATTAAGAGGGGTTGGGGAAAGCTTCCTGTAGACAGTGGGATTTTAGTTGGAACTTAAAGGAAGTCAGGGAGGTCAGTCATCAGACAGGAGGAGGGAGAGCATTCCAGGCATGGAGGATGGCTCCAGCCCAGACTTGAGAGAGGAGTGTCTTGTTTGAGCAGCAGCCAGAAGGCCAGTGTCACTAGATTAGAGTACATGTTGGGAAGTAAGGTTTGTGAAGAATGGAAAGACAGGAGGAGCTAGGTTATAAAGGCTTTAGATGTCAACAGAGTATGTTGCATTTGCTCCTGGAGTTTACTGAGTAGGATAGTGACATGATCACACGAGGGTATGGGGAAAATCACTTTAGTGGTTGAATAGAAAATGTAGTGCAGTGGGGTGAGATTTGAGGCAGGCACATCTATCAGCAGGCTACTGCAATAATTGAGGCATGAGGAGATGAGGGTCTGTATTAGAATGATGGTAGTGTCAGAAGAGAGAAGGGGAATATTGAGGAGATTGTGCAAAGGTGAAATTTGTAGGCATTGGAAACATCTTGGATATGGGGGGGGTAAGAGATAGTGAGGAATCAGGGTAACTTCTGGTAGAGTGTCTGAGGGACTGGAAAGATGTTGTTTACCTCCAAACATTCATCTAATAAGTGAGTGAGTGAAT
The DNA here is from genome assembly GCA_028646575.1 of Pseudocheirus occidentalis. NCBI lineage: Eukaryota > Metazoa > Chordata > Mammalia > Diprotodontia > Pseudocheiridae > Pseudocheirus > Pseudocheirus occidentalis. The sequence continues at coordinate 148,257,887 of CM053593.1, forward strand.
AAGAGTTGAGTGTATCAGGGAACTATGCAACCAGTCTCATGAATCAGTCTTATGTGATAAAAGACCAGTGAGATCTTAGTTATGTCTGGCTATAAGGGTTTCCTGAACCTACATTGTAGGTAAATACTAGTTACTTTTCAGATTTAGTAGTTAAAAAATTAATTCTACAACATATTTTTTGCCCAAATAGGTATTAATTAATACCCTATAAGTAAGTAATCCTCTCTAAATACTGCTCTAAAAATGTGTCAGATATCACATGGAGAGATTCTACATTTGCTGCGTCTTCCCTCGAAGTGCTCCCCAGGTTATTATGTATTATGCCCTTACCTCTGCCTCTTGGGATCCCTAGTCACTTTAAAGATTCAGCTTAGTGGATACCTCCTGCATAGATCACAGACTCATAGATTAAGAACTAAAAAGTTATTTAGTCTAATATTTTTTTAACAGTTGAGGAAACTGAGACTCAGTAAGATTGGTGAATTTCCCAATGCCAAATACGCAATAGATATCAGAATCAAATTTCAATCCAAACTCTATAACTCCAGAAATGGTATTTTTCTATGATATTATGTTTCTGGTAGAACTTTTCCTGACTTCCAATTATCAGTCTCGATAGTATCCCCGCTGTTAAAATCACTTTGCATATATTTTGCATTGGCAGTTAGGTAGTGCAGTGGATAAAGTGCTTGACCCAGAGTCAAGAAGACCTGAGTCAAATCCAGCCTCAGACACTTAATATCTCTGTGACCCTGGGCAAGTCATTCAACCTCTATTTGCTTCAATTTCCTCAACTGTAAAATGAGAATAACTTCCCAACTTAATTGTTGTCATGAGGATTAAATGAGACAATGAAGTGCTTAGCACAGTGTCTGACACAAAATAGGCATTTAATAAGTCCTTTCTTCCTTATCTCTTCCTCCCTCTATTTGTTCATTCGTTCATTCCTTCCTTCCTTTTTTCCTTCCTTCTTCTTTCCACAATCTGTGTAAATGTCCTTCCCCTTAACCTTCATAAAATGTAAGCTTCTTAGGGTAGACTGCTCTGATCTGCTTTTGTCTTTGTCAATCAATCAACATTTATTAAGTGCCTGCTAATTGCCAGACACTGTACTGAACAAAATAGGCAATTAGTAAGTGTTTGTTGGATTGAATGGAATTGGATGCCATACCTGTAGAACATAAATTACACCTATGGTTTTACTATTTTGGAAGGGCTTTAGTTTGGGCTTGGAGATGAACTTTGTGTCTGTCATCCTGGGACCAGTTTAGCTAAATTCACAGAAGCTCATCACCAGCTTGGTTATAGGTGATAACTTTCTCAGACAGAGCAACTTTCAAAGAGTATCTACTAAGTTATAGAAGAATTCTCAGTTCCATAAGGATGTGAGGTGGGGCAGGGGGAGTACCCAAACAGAGAAAAGTAAGTATTGAAGTAATTACATCCATCATGCTCTACAGAAAAAGATAAGGTTGTGGAAGAGCAATAGGAAATCTTTGTTATCTGGTTTGGTGCCAGTTAGAGTATTGATTCATTTAATTGTCACTACTCAATAAGCTCTGAAGTTTTCTACTTCTGGGTTTTCAACATTTAAAGAAAATGTTTTTGATCTGAGAGAAACAAATGGATTCAACCTGTTGGTATATTTTACCCTGTTAGCCAAGAGATAGTGAAGTAGGAATGGGGAGGACACTGTTGGTATTATATTTATATTTTAAAACTTGGTATTTTATGGTCAGCTCAATAGATTTCAGTCATCTTTGGCTCTTCACATTTCTAATAAATGTATATTAATGGAATAATATACTGAAATTGAGAAGGACAAGTTGAGGAATATATAATGTAGAATCCTCTCTGGGATTCTCCCAACCCATTGAACTCACCATTCATATTTGCTGATTGGGTTCTCAGAGTGGCTACATCAGGTTGTAGGGGCATCTCATGGGGTCACCTTTTTATAACTATAACTCATATGCCCCCACTAGTGTGCCTTCACTTAACAGTCAGCCAGAGGACATGCCAGAGAACAACAGCTAGAAAGCATTCTTTCTGCATACTCTGACACAAAATACACATAGCAGTCATGGAAAAAGTAAACAGAAAACTTAATAGTACATAGTGAGGTACATGTGTAGAGAACATGTGTGACCATAAAGACCTACAGTTCTGGAGCTTCAGTACCCAATGTGCTTTTTCTTCTAGTGTACTCCTCAAAAAGTTTTCCCACTAATATAGCATCTCTGCTGGAAGGGCCTCTCATCTAAGCAACTAGGGACTACTCCTGCTCATATTTTGACTTTTAAGCACCAGGGCCAGTCCCATTTTGAGTCTATAGCCAGTCTTCTTTTATGTTGATAGAAGTCTTGTTCCTTGAGGATGTTTCTGGTCCTAAGTGACTGCCTCTCTGTATCTGTGTCTCTACTCCCTGCTGGATACAGTTTCTCCTACTGGTGAAATAGCTCCCCTTCAAAGATACATATTGATTTGGACCTGTGGTTTTATAGGCATTGACAACTCTTGGTGAAGAAACTGCCACTACAACTGTCCTGCAACTTAGAAGCAGAGATAGTTGACTGAAGCATTAATGGTCAAATGACTTGCTAATGGAAGGCCATACACCTAATGTGTGTCAGACACAGGACTTAGACCCAGATTTTTTTGCCCTAGAGGCTAGCTGTCTATACTACTAAACAGTGAGACAATAAAATAATGTAAGGCACAAAAAGAAGGAGAAGAAGAGAGTATGTAACTAACAATAGCATCATAAGAAGACAAATGAAGGAGAATGGACAATCCTTTTGATGACTTAAGGGGGAAGTAAAGAGTTATGATATTTTATTCATCAGAATGGATTCACTGAAGGATAAATGGTTTCAAAGCATTTTAACTAGTTGGAGAGATGTTTAATGTTATGTTTATAACAAGCCATTTTAAATTTGTTGTTTCTGTGTTTTTCTTCAATAATTAACAAGCTATCTCTTGAATATCTCCTTTGAGGCCAGAATTAGGCTACACCTGAGGGGAATGAAAGAGAAGTAAAATGCAGAGAACTATAACAGAATTACAGTAGTGGGAAAATGCATATTGAAAGAAACAATAAAATAACAAAATAGAAAGTAGATAATTGGGTTTCCATTTTGTTGTGGTACACAGGATCTATCAATCAAAAAATATTTACTAAGTACCTGCTACTTGTCAACACTAGCATAGGTACTAGAGATACCAAGACAAAAATGCAATGTACCTGTCCTCAAGAAGCTTACATTCTACGTAATAGAAAATGTGCATACATAATACATACAAGACATAAACAAAATAAATTCAAGGTGATTTTTATAGAAACCTTAGAAGGTAAGATAAAATGAGGGTATCACCACATCCTTCCTTTCCATTTTTCCAGCGGTATTTCATCTGATTCTATGTTCTAGGCAAGTTAAAATATATTGACTATTCCTCATAAACATATTGTGCTACCTTTTCCTTACATATTCCATGACTTCTGTCATCTGTACTTTTGCTTTCACTGTTTTTCTAGTTTGGAACATTCTCTCTGCCTCTCTTTACTTCCTGAATTTCCAGCTATTCTCAGTAACAATAACCAGATACTGCCTCCTTCAGGAAGCCTTATTTGATTGTCCCTGTCCCTTGGAATGACCTCCTTCTGATCCATCCTATTCCCCATCAGATTTTACAGAGCATGTTATTTGTAGCTTTTTTCGTATCTTTATCATGTATTGTCATTTGTGTATGCTTTGCATATCCCATTGTCCTTGGCTTACTTCTCAATATACAGCAGTAGCTTCATGAATGATTGCTGAATTGAAAGGAGAAATCAATATCAGCTAGCTTTGAGGAAAGTAACCAGATAAATGCTATCATTCCCAGTAAGACTATCTTAATAAATTGTCTTATGACTCCATTCATCATCCCTCAGACTTCTTTGTTCAAACCACACTCCCCTGGTCATCATTGGCTTATGTATGATGTTTTCCTCAATTAGAATGTAAGCTCCTTGAGGCCCCAGATGATGTTGCTTTCTTGTATTTGTATTCCCAGCTCTTAGTACAGTTTCTGGTAATTAAGTAAGTGCTTAATGTTTTTTTCTTTCATTGATTCATAAGCAGTTGGGGGCATCAGAGAACCTGAGAAAGGCTTTAAATAGTGGGAAGTAACATGTACAGCCTGTATTGAATTGCTAGTCTTTCCAGTGGGGGTGGGGGACAAGGGAGGAAGGGGAAGAATTTAGAATTTAAAGTTCTATAATCAAATGTTAAAATATATATGTATATATAATAATAATAATTATCATTATTATTATTATTATTTACATGCAACTGGGAATTAAGATATACAGACACTGGAGTAAGGAGATCCATCTTGCCTTACTGGAAAGGCAGAGAGGTGATGGGGGAGGATAAATGAGAGAGAAGATTGGGGGAGGGGGTGTACAGTGGGATCGTTGTTTTGGGGTGGTGGGTAGGGGAAAGATGGGGAGAAAATTTGTAACTCAAAATCTCATGGAAATGAATGATGTAAACTGAAAATAAAAGTAAATTTAGAAAAAATATATTAAAAAATTTAAAAAAAATTAAGAAAAAAACAAATAGTGGGTAGTATTTGGATAAGTTGAGATGAGAACTACACATTGTTAGGCAAAAGGAAAGACGTAGAAGTGAGAATGAGCATGATGTAAATGTATAAAGCAGGGGCCAGTATAGAAATGGGGATGGAGAGAGGGGGTTAGGTTAGAGGGGGATCATATTACATGGTGGGAGATAAGATTGCTTAGGGTAGAGTGTAATAATGGAGGACATCAGATGCCAATAGATGGCATTTATCTTTAATCAAGTGGGGGATAATAAATTATTGTGAGATATTGAGGAAGATTTTGACATGGTAAAAATCATATTTTAGGAAAGTCATGGTATTGGACCATGTTCTTGGTTCAATGGTAAACACTGCATCTCTCTGAGCAACTGACGTGCGTTTATTTCCCCGTTGATGATCATAGGATCTCAGACTTCAGGCTTGAATTAACCTTACACAAATCACTTCACCCCTCCAAGCCTTAGTTTCCTCACCCATAAAATGAGGGGGTTGGACTAGATGACTGCCAAGGTCCCTTTTAGCTCTAAATCTAAGATCTAGTGCACTTCATTTTACAGATGAAGAAACCGAGAATCGAAGAGTAAGGGAAATGAGAATCTATGTGTCACTACAGAAAGAGGGAAAAATTACTCCTGGTAGCAAGATGATGGCACTGACAGGGCTGGCATCTTATGGACCATTTAGAGGGATCCTTTTACTTCTCCCACCTACCAGTGAGGGAATTTTCTGGGAAAAATATTAGAAAAAAACATTAATAAACTAAAATGCTGAGTAAATATAAGGCTTAGTCCTAATGCCTCCACATACCTGTTGGCAGGAAAGGGACTATTCTTAGAAGAGGTTCCTATGGAGCTGTGTGAAAAGTAATAGGAAAGGGGTCAGAGGAGCTATTTTTGTGTTTGCTTGCTACCTGTATATTTGTGGAGTTTAGTTTCCTTTAAGTCGAGGGGCAGAGTGGTATAGTGGAAAAGATGTTGAATTTGGAGTCTGAAGCTCAGGATTCAATTTTTTGGTTTTGCCATTTACTATCTAGAAGACCTTGGGCAAGTCACTTTAATCTCTAGACAGTTTTTTCATCTATAAAACACAAGGCTTTTCTGTTGAGTACTGATGGGACCTAGGACAGGTCAGTTAACCTATCTAGAATTCAGTTTTTTTACCTGTAAAATGAGGGGCATGGACTAGATAAACTTTCATGTTCATTCTGGTTCTAAGTCTCTGATTCTTGGAGCCCAGGATTAGGGGATCTCTAAAGCCCCCTCCAGTTATATATTCCACAGTCTACGAGTTATGACCCTCCTTGAGGAAATCCTTGAGGGGTACTTAGCCTAGAGAAGATTCAAGTTGGGCATGATGGAAATATTCAATATTTAAAGGACTAACTTATAAAGGAGGGATTGGACTTGCTTTGCTTTGCCTTGGATAGAATTTTAGGTTATATGTCAGGGAAAGAGAAATTTCCTTACTATCCATTACAAATCCTTTCTATCCCATAGAGCTATCCAATAGCAGAATGGCTACCTTGGGAAGTGATGAACTTTCCCTGTTTGGAGGTGTTAAAGCATAGACTGGATAACCTTTTATTGATTATCTTATAGACGGCTCCTTAGATCATAGATTTAGAGCTAGAATGCATGAATCTTAAGGACTGCTGATTCTAGTCCTTTCCTTTTACAGGGAAGGAAACTGAGGCCTGGAGGAGTTGAATGACTTTCCCAGGGTCACTCAGTTAGGAACTGTCTGAAGTGGAATTTGAAGCCAGTCCTCTTGATTCCAAACCCAGATCTCTGTTTCAGATTCTTTTCAAATATAGATTGGATTAGAAGTCTGCTTAGGTCCCTTCTCAATTTCAAATCATGTGATTCTTTGATTCTTTGTAACCTTGAGATTCCAGGTTAGAGAATCATCAACTTGGTCCTCATCTTGATGATTTATTCTTGCTATAATAGTTAGCATTTATATAATACTTTAAAATTTGTAAAATATTTTATAAATATTAACTTATTTTTTTTCCTCACAACAACTATGGGAAGTAGGTGCTATTATTATATCCATTTTTACAGGTAAGGAAACTGAGGCAGACAGAGGTTTAAGTGTCTCTTGCTCAAGGTTACAGAGACAGTACAAATCTGAGGCTGGATATGAACTCAGGTCTTCTTGACTCTAGGTCCAGTGCTCTATCCACTGTGCCACCTAGGCACCTATAAACTAAAGAATGAAACACTATGATGAAGTTCAACAAGACTTAAGGAAAACACTGTCAGTGAGTTCCTGAAGAATTCAACTTAGTAATCCTCTATATGCTCTATCAGGGAAGGCTCATTTGGCTTTCCTAAACACTTCATCATGCAGAACCAATAACTGAACAATTGGAACTCTTTTGCCTTTGCTTCAGGGACTGTTTAGAAATAAAGATGTGCAAAGTTTTGCTTTCTTTCTTAAAATTTCCAGTCTGCTTTAAAATTTCACTAAGACTAAATCGGATAAGAGCAAAACACAAAGGCAGAGAGGAAAGATTTAAAAGACAGTCATATATAACAGATTAAAAATTACACCACTGGGAAAGGCATAAGAGGGTTGGTTTGTGTGTGTGTGTGTGTGTGTGTGTTAAAGGAGGTTACTTCCTCAAGTGATGCTATCTGGGTGCATTAATAGGCCAGGGAATTAATGGTTGTAAAACATTTGAAAAACATAAAGCATTGCATCGGTGCTAAAAAATAATTATGCCATTATATCAGAATGGGGAGCTTCATCCCCCCCACACATATCCAAAGGGATTTTGCAAATGGGTGATGTTGCTACTGAATCTCTGGTGGGAAATCTGAATGTCTCCACCTGAAACATCAATACTTTCTAGTGTGAATATCTAGATCCATGCCCACTGTTGCCACTTTACCAGCTACAGACACACCAAAAGGAATACCTGCATTAGCACATGGATGGGGGAAGACGTCCATCTCTTCCTCCTTCCACAATTTAATTTGACAAGCATTTATTAAGCACCTATTATATGCCAGGTCTTATGCTAGGTGTTGAGGATATAAAAACAAAGGCAAGATATGCCCTGTCCTCAAGGATTTTATCTTCTACTAAATATTCCGAACTCATTTCAAATGTATTTGTCTTACTCACAGGATCTTAGGTGTTAGAGTTAAAAAGAGCCTTAGAGATTATCCAGTTCAGAAGAAACAAGGAAGCTCAAAAGGGAGAGACTTGCCCGTGTTCATAGAGGTAGCTAAGTATCAGAGGTAGATTAGAACCCAAGTCTTCTGATTGCATCTCAGATAGCTTCCCTTTCTACCCTACTGGGATAGCACCATCTCATGTGAAATCATCAATTACTATTTTCCACTACAATAAACATTTTTTTTCATTCTCATTCCTTCACTTTAGTTTTAGGGGAGAGAGATGAGCCTTCTCTTTGCCAAGGTCTCTTCTTGTGTTCTTCTACTTGTATCCTTGAGTCTATCTGTTTTTATAATTAAATGCTAATCATATTAAAGATAATGAATGGACATCTCTTTTGCTGCAGCACCCTAAGGATCATGGGATTTTTCATCTTGGTTGCAGCTGAAACCCTCTATGTGTGCTGTCTCCCTCAGAATGAGAGCTCTTTGAGAACAGAGATTGAGTTACTTTTCTGTTTTCATCCTCAGTGCTTATCAGAATGCTTTGCACATATTATTACAATTATACAATTAACAAATATTTCATTCATTCATTCATCACACAGTTCCTTACTTGACAAATCCCTCCACTTTTTCTCTTTGTATCTTCAAATACTCTATGCACTTGCTCTTTCCCCTACTCTTGCAAACATGCTCAAATCTTCTCTACCTTTAAAATACCTTCCTATGATCCTGTTACCCCTTCAAAGTCTTGATCTTCCCCCTTTAAATGTTAAACTTTTAGAAAGAATAGTACAAATGTGCTGTCCTCACTTCCTCACCACCCATTAACTCCTTAGTTTTTGGAAACCTATCTAATGAGTCTACCTCATCCAGTGTTACTTATGGCTATCTTTTCACTGATTCCAATAACTTTTTGAGTAACAATATTCTCTTTCTTTAGTATTTCATGTTCAACCTACCCTTTTCTCAGTACTCTCTCTTCACTTTGCTTCCATGACTCAACATCCTCATGGCTCTATTGCTACTTCTTGGCCACATCTTCTATCTCATTTGCTGGCTCATCATTCTTCCTACTCAATCAGTCATTGATTCTCAAATGTTTATTAACTACAGGGTATGTCAGGCACTTTCCTAATTTCTTGGCTAGAAAGAAAAAAACAAAACAATTCCTATCCTCAAAGTGCTTATATTCTAATGAGGGAAACAAATATAGATTTTATACAAGATACATTTGAAGTAGATAGAAGATAACATTAGAAGGAAAGGTACTGGCATTTGGGGAGAGCCAAGCAAGGACTTCTGCAGAATATGGTATGTGCTCCATCTTGAACGAAACCAGGGATTCTGAGAAGTAAAGGAAGGTGAATGTTCATTCTAAGCATGGTAAATAGGTTGCACAAAGGACCAGAAACAGGAGATAGAACACTGTATGAGAAAAGCAGCAAAGAGACCAAAATTGCTAAATTATAGTGTGTGAAGAGAAATAATACATAAGAAGACTGGAAAGACAGGAAGGGATCAGATTGTAAAGAGCTTTCATTAACCAATAGAAGAGTTTTCATATAATTTTAGAGGTAACAATGAACTGCTAGAACTTAATGTGTAGGAGAGGCTGATACAGATCAGCACAATTGCTTCTTTGGCCATGTGTCCATCTGTGATCTTCACTGGGTCTTCTATTCTCTCCCTATAATTATTTGGCAACCTTACCCACTTCAAACATGTGACCTACCATTTTTATATAGATGAATCTCTTACTCATCCATTTAGTCCCAATCTTTCTATAAAGCACAGATATTTTTATGGTTTGCTATAGAGGATCATGGGCTTCAGAAATATGATATTATCTTATCGGTTAGTACTTCAATGGACCTGTGGTCTCATCCATGTAGATCGCTGGTTCTCAACCTTCCTAATGCCATGACCCTTTAATAATTGTATGTGGGCATATCTGCATGTGGGCCAGTCCCCCCCACCCCCTGAGACAGATAGAGGAGCGGTGTTTCGATTCCTAAGACCATTGGAAATATGTGTTTTCCGATGGTCTTAGATAACCCCTGTGAAACGGTCGTTCAGTCCCCAAAGGGGTCACGACCCACAGGTTGAGAACTGCTGATGTAGATATACACTCCAATGGTTGTGGTCCCAACTCATCCATGCCTTCTCATCCTGTGTTCATGTCCCCCCATTAATCCTCCACAGATGTGCCCCCTGTACTCCACAGGTTATCCTTGATTTTGTTTAGCCATTCTCTTACTATTACCCATTTTTTTTTCAGGAAAAGCTCATTAATATAGATAAAATGAGGGAAGGCTGTTCTGAAAGTGAAAGATAATGGTGGAAAGTATTTTACAAAATATAAACGCACACTAAACAAACACTTGTTGTATACCTACAATGTAAAAATTGTTCCTTCCAAAAGAAAGTTCACTTGGCACTAGGCTAACAATGTACTCCTTAGTAAAGGTTCACATGTAATTTGCTTTAATGCTCCGATGAAAAGCATCTTATTAGTGTCAGGAGAAAATAAGTAAGATATCCCACCTGTTGTACAGACTCCCTATGGTAAACTCATGGAGGTTACATAGACCAGAGTTGTATGGGAAGAGTATGCATGAACAGGTAGCGATTAACTTTTTAACAACCAGATTAACAATGAGATCTGACTTATTAAATTTCTAACCTATCCCCTTCAATAGAACACGGTAAGTAGGAGAGGGTAGTCAAATGGGGAGGTTACATCTTGAACTAGGATGGCTGGAAATAAACAAAGCCTGGGAGGACTCAGCTCTGCCGCTTTCCAGAAGCGAGGAGGGAGAAGAAAGGAGTGAGTACCTTTTGTCCATTGTACTTTCCATTGGTACACTTAGGATATTGTATTTACATCCCACATTTCTTACAAAATAGCAGTACTCACGTACCACAAAATCATTGGCCAACAGAAACATATGTTCTTTGTTTCCATTTTTTTATTACCACCAAAAAAATGTTACTATGACTATTTTGGTAAATACAGGTTTTCTTTCAGTCTCTGACTTCTTTGGAATAATTATATACCTAGTAGTAGGATTTTTGGTCAAGGAGTATTTAAAAATCATTTGTAATTACTGTACCATGTCATTTTTTTGTAAATAAATGGGCTCTTTGAAAATCAAGGGTACTTGAAAAGTTTATTCTATTAGTTACTCAGTGTCTCAAATTTACCAGCTACTCAGATACTTCTGGATTAATTGATAATTTTAAGTATCATCACACCCTCCAATCTTGCTTTCATTACTAATCAGCTTAGAAAAAGTGACCCTATAGATGGTAAAAATGTAGACTTTCCACTACCAGGAAAGCCCTTATTCATTTCATTTTAACACACGTTTATTAATTTCCTACAGTACAAGATATTAGGAATTCAAAGACAAAAAATGGAAAAGTTCCTGTCCTCAAGGAATTGAATTTTGCTTACATTCTACCACTCAGATGATGCTCTAAATCAGATAAATTCTAAATAAGCAATTATAAAATAAAGAGGTTTTGCTGCATTTAAAGAAATATCTAACGTGTCCTTATGCTATAAAACATCCATTTAATTAAATTTGAAAATGCATTATAAACCTACTTCATGCAATAGTAGCCCCTGAGATGAATATCTCTATGTATTTATACATGCACACACATGCATGCATGTACACAATGTAACTGCACACAAACATATATGTATATACACATGCAGGTGCATGTATGAGTATGGATTTATACACACATGTGTATGCTATATATAGAGATTATTGTGTATATACACATGTGTATATATGTATATATGTATGCATGCATGTATATGTGTGTGTATATTACACATTTCCTGACAATCCAGCAGGAATACAACTATGATAACTAAAAAACTTTAAGTGCTACAATGTACTTTTAAAAAATGGTCTCATTTGAGGCCAATAACTACTCTTTAAGGTAGATTCTTACAGTCATTATTGCTCCTGTTCTACAGCTGAGGAAATTTGAACTTGTCTCTGTTCACACAGATAGGATGGAAGATGGGATTAGAAGTCAGGTCTTCCTCATCAAAGTCTCAGAATATTATACCATCATACACTATATCCAGTTTCTAAATTAAATGGGAAAGTAGATAACTATATTCATTAGAATGAGTGGTCTTCACGGCAAACCCAAGGCATCATCCATCTTCCCCAAAGCAACTATTTCCACCTGTGGCAGAACAAGTAAACTTCCACCTCTTGCTAGCGGTCTAATCTCCCAACTGGGATGTGGAGAACTTCGCTTTGGCCTTTGACACTGTTGATCCCTCTTTCCCCCTGATACTTGCTTCTCTCTAGGTTTTTGGGACACCACTCTCTCTTGGTTTTCCTTTTACCTGTCTGACCAGTTCTTATCTTTGCTGGATCTTCCTCCAGATCACACTCTCTTACTGTAAGCATCCCTCAGGATTCTCTCCTAGGCCTGCTTCTCTTTTCCCTCTATGCTATTTCACTTGGCGATCTCATCTTCTCCCATGGATTTCATAACCCACTCTGTGTTGATGAATCTCAAATCTATCTGTCCTGCCTAGAAGTCTCGAATTTCTAATTGCCTTCCAGAAATCTTAAACTGGATATTCAGTAGACATTTTAAATTCATTATGTTTGAAACAGAACTCATTCTCTTTCTCCTTAAATTTTACCCCCTCCTACTTTCCCTATTATTATAGGAGGCAACACCATCCTCCCAGGCCTTCAGGCTCCCAAACCTAGGACTAATCCTGAATTCCTCACCATCTTTCACACTGCCTCCCCCTCCCACCATGTCCAATCTGTTGCCAAGGACTGTCAATTTCATCTTTACAACATTTCTCCTCTTTCTCTTTTATGACAATGCCACCACTCTAGCCTAGGCCCTCATCACCTGGTACCTTGGTTACTGCAATACAATAGCCTGCTGGTCAGTCTGGTTGCAGGTCTTTCCCCACTCCAATCCATCCTCCATTTAGCCACAGAAGTGATTTCCCTTAGTTGATTTATGTTGTCCCTCCCCCACCCCACTTAAAAAACTTGAGTGGCTTACAATTGCCTGCAGGAGCACATACAAAATGCTCTGTCATTCAAAGCCCTTCATATACTGGCCCCCTTCCAGGCTTTTTTAACACCTTATTCCCAGACATGTGCTCTTAGACTTAGACAGTCACACTTGACTCTTGGCTGTTTCTCAAATGAGACACTCCATTTATAAGCTTCAGGCACTCTCTCTGGCTGTCCCCCAGGCCTCCAGTACCCTCCCTCCTCTGCTCTGACTCCTGGTCTCCCTGGCTTCCTTGAAGTTCCAACTAAAATCTTACTTTCTCGCAAACCTTCACTAATTCCCTCTAAGTTCCTATGCCTTCCCTCTGTTAATCATTTCCTCTTTATCCTATATATAGCTGGCTTTGTATAAATTCCCATCTTGTTTGTCTATTAATTTTTTTTTAAATTTTATTGACTTGTTTGTTTACTTTTAGGTTACAAGATTCAGTTCCAGAGTCACTTGAGTTTCAGATTTTTCTCCTCTTCCTCCGGCCCCACCATGGTGGCATATAATTATGTATAGGATCTGCAAACTCCTTCACATTGTACAACAGTCTGGTTGTATAGGTGTTAT
>CM053593.1:148271759-148284018 GCA_028646575.1 Pseudocheirus occidentalis
AAGAGCAGAACCAGGAAAAATTTGTACACAGTCACAGATACATCATATGTGTGATGACCAATTTTGAAAAACTGGACTCTTCTCAGCATCACACAGTTAAAAGGCAACTATAGAAGTCTCAGGATGGAAGAAGACGTCTACATTCAGAGAAAGATCCAGAAAGATCAGAGTTTAAAAGGAGACTGAAGCAATGCATGCTATCATTCTTTTCGATGTTTGGCTTTTGTTTCTCTTTTCTCATTATTCACTCCATTGACTATAACACCTATTCAATCAGACTAGTATACAATGGGAAGGAGTTTGCAGATCCTATACATGATTGTACACCACCATGGCAGGGGTGGGGGATGGGGAGGAAGGGGAGAAAAATCTGAAATTCGAGTGATTCTGGAACTGAATCTTGTAACCTAAAAGTAGACAAATAAGTCAAAAAATTAAAAAAAAAAAAGAGGGCATTGGACCAGATAAGAGGAATCAAACATGAGGCTGTTGGCTGTGTGCGGCCCATAATACTTCTTAATGTGGCCAAATCAAATTAAAATGTAATGGGGAAGTATTTAACAAAATAAATAAAAATAAATTTATAAACAGATAATATTAAATCAAAAGGCAGCTATAGGGATCCTTATGTACAGATCTGTTGTTGTTGTTCAATCATTTCAGCCATGTCCAACCCTCTGTGACCCCATTTAGGGTTTTCTTGAAAGAGATACTGGAATGGTTTGCCATTTCCTTCTCCACCTCATTTTGCAATTGAGGAAACTGAGGCAAACAGTTAAGTGACTTGCCCAGGGCCACACAGCTAGTAAGTGTCTGAGGCCAGATTTGAACTCAGGACTTCCTGACTCCAGGCCTGGCCCTCTATCCATCTAGCTGCCCTATATGTGCAGATAAGTGACCCTGCATTTGAGTTTGATACCACTGGACTAGATGTGCTCTGAAGACTCTTCTGGATCTAAATTCTACAATTCTAGGATCTAGGTATTTAAAAGCAAAGATTTATAACTGGAAAGAACCTTAGAAGTTATCTAGTTCAACCTTCTTAAAGAAATTAAGTATAAAAAGGTCATTATTTGCCCAATTACACTGTAATCTGGTTGGGATTCTAATTTAGCTCCTCTAACTCCAAATACAGCCATCTTTCCATTATACCACATGTTTCTATCCAGTTCCAATATCCCTGCAAGTCTTAGTGCTTCCAACATCCCTCTAGGTCAGGACTTATCTAGTACCTGTAGGCTTCCTTCTGCCACAGTGGAGGGAATTGTGTCCAACTCTTCATGACCTCCATGGACCATAGCATGCCAATGCTACTCATGGAGTTTTCTTGGTAAAGATATTGTAGTGGTTTGCCATTTCCTTCTCCAGCTCATTTTACAGATGAGAAAACTGAGGCAAACAGGGTAAAGTGACTTGCCCAGGGTCACACAGCTAGTAAATGTCTGAGATTGAATTTCAATTCAGATCTTCCCCAGGGTTCTATCCACTGAGACATCTAGCTGCCCCTAATTATTAGTATAGGCATCTATTATTAGGCCAAGTTCCTATTTTATTGATGAGGAAAGTAAATCTCAATTTAAGTAACTTGCCATAGGTCATGTTGTTTATGAGATGGAGCCAGGCCTCTAACTTGGGCCTTCTGACTAAAAGTCCAGAACCCTTTGTGTTATAATACACTGCTTCTGCCTGACTACTTATATTAAGGTTAGGTTCAGAAACATGGAGATCTTGGACAAATCACATGCAGCAATTAAAAAACTGATCAGGGAACTTAGAAAACCAGGTTTGCTGGCTGAGTCACTGTCAAGATTAGAGAAGAGGCAGATCAGGAAGGGTAGAACAAACACTATAGTTTGGGTTCATGGAATGAATTAGTATTGAGAGAGTATTAGAGAGAGCAGGCTGATCACCAGCAAGGATGATTGTGCCTGAGCATCTTAAATCCCTAAGCATTCTTAGAAGTGTCTCAAGAACCATTTAAGGAATTAGTATTGCTAGCTCATCAGCTCTCCTGAATGACTGGAGAAAATACTTAATGGACCCCAGACCTGGCTAGAGCTGAAAGCTGGAGTTGGCATAATATGGCCATGTGTTATTATTACTACTTAGTCAGCTGTAGAATAAGCAGTGACAGCAACACAAGCCAGTTTCCATATTTCAGGTCAGAGCATGATGGTGAGAACTCTCCATCTCAACATGAGAACACTCCATCTCAACACACTGTTATCAAAGATTTTATGTTATCACCAGATGAGAGACTGTTTGTAAAATATTGGTCCTCGTGCATCAAATGCTTGCTTTTTATCTTATTGTAAATGTCTTGAAGTTATAATGTAAACCTTAAATCATCCAGTAAAAAACACCCCTGATGAACTGCTAAAATCTAAACATCCATGATGGTTCTCCAAGCACTATGTTTTAAATTTTATCTCTGAGAAATATGGCTTTCAATAACTTTTTTTTCTTAATTGCATTTTTCCCCCAAGAGTGTTCTATACCTCATACAAAATTTATCTGTACTAAAGGTAGGGCTAAAGGACCGGTTATTTTTCCCCTAAAGCTGAAACTTAAATTCACATTTATTCCATTACAAGAATAAAGGAGCAATTGTCTAGGATGAATCAGGAGTGGTCTCCCGTCTCATAGAGGAGGCTGGTGAATTGTCAACCAGAGAGAATAACTCATCTAAGGTAGTAGATTTAGTGACACTGGGAAGATGGATGGATGGATGGCTCTTTTATTCATTTTGTTGTCAGTCAGTCAATATTTATTGGACCTCACTCAGACAGAAATGAACATGTATGTGTTTTCTCCTCTCATTCTCAAAGGAGTCATCCATGAGAGGCCAGATATCTTTTGGTCACAACAAAGTATTTTCTGTGTCCATCTGAGTCACAAAGTATTTCCAGAGAAGTGAAGGAAACTTGAAGGGCTTCGCAAAGAGTAAATGACTTCCATCCCTTGAGGAAAGGGCACTTTCATAAAATTAGTATGTCATGCACTCTTATACAACAATCACACCTAAAGAATAGATGGTTAGGAGGGCAAGAAACTGTCTAGGGTCAAGTATCATGCAGAAAATTTAGAAGAATAAAGTAGAAGAGCTGAAGCTACAACTTGGTTTTCTTATCCTTGTTTAATTAATAGATGTTACTACAGTGCTTATGTTTAGAGCTGGAAGAAACCTTGAAGGTCATGTAGTCATTTTAAAGATAAAGAAAGTGAGGCCCCAAGAGGTTAAATAGGATATAAACATTGAGAGTGGGTCTGTTTGGTTGGTTTTTTCCCCTTGTGCCTTGTATGTAAAAACTTTTTAATAAATACTGATTGGGGGCAGCTAAGTGGCGCAGTGACTAGAGCACCGGCCCTGGAGTCAGGAGTACCTGAGTTCAAATCCGGCCTCAGACACTTAACACACACACACACACAAAAACTAGCCGTGTGACCTTGGGCAAGTCATTTAACCCCAACTGCCCTCCAAAAAGAAAATAAATAAATTAATAAATAAATACTGGTTGGATTTCCTAAGTGATTAGTCCAAGGACATCTAGGATCTAAGTCACAGAGCTGAGAATTGAACCCAAGTGATCCTGACTCCTACATGCTCCATATTTTATTTGGCCTATTCCATGCTCTTACATGATTGTGAATATTAACAGCTAAAGATATCTTGATTTATGGTGGTAAATTCAGGAAGGACAATATTGAATAAAAGTCCCAGTTAGGAATTTAGGCAAATCTGTGGGATACGCTGGAACTTAAGAGGTCCAAAAGATACTAGTACTGATTGCTCCATCCAAGGATTAGGAGCAGATAAAAGCTCCCTACACAATGAAAAATAGTAGAACCATTAAAATGAAAACTTAAAACAACAAAACAACAACATGTGTGGATAAAGCTGTCAAACAATCATCCATCCACATCTTACAGGTATCCATTTTGGAGCTGAGGAGGCCTCATTAACCAGGCAGAAAAAATTAGGACAGCTAGGTGGGGCCTGGAGTCAGGAGGACGCATTTTCCTGAGTTCAAACATAGCCTTAGATACTTAACTTGCTGTATGACCCTGCACAAGTCACTATTTGCCTCTGTTTCCTCTTCTGTAAAACGAGCAGAAGGAAATGGCAAAACACTCCAGTATCTTTGCCAAGAAAACCCCAAACTGGATCACAAAGAGCTGGACATGACTGAAAAGACTGAATAACAGAGAACAGTGAGATAGAGAAAGAGGCTTCTCCAAACTTTCCCGATTTTTCTCTTCAGTCTCTTCCATTTCTCCATTTCCTCTGGATTGTTAAGAGATTTGAAGCTGATGAGTTCTGAAACACTCTTTTTCCATTCAGGATTTCTTTTTATGACATTAGCTTTTTAAGTATTGGGGGTGAGAGTTAATTGGCTAGGAGGAAGATGGATGAAAGGAATCATTCCTACTGCTCCTCTCGATTAACCCTCTACTCTAGCCTAGTCAGTTTGCTCATTTCTCCCTGCATATGGCTTTCTCCTTCCCAATGTAATAGCGCTGAAACAAATTTGTATTATCACAGTCTTTGAGCCAAGAGGTGGGTTTGAGTCACATGCTACTCCTATTCATGCCTCAGGTCCTTCCTTCAGTCTTCCCTTTTGAAAACCCAATGTCTTTTTTTTCAAAACTCTCAGATGTGATACAAGTTCACTTCATGTTTCAAAAATTATAATAGCCTAAATCTCTGTCAAAGCTGAGAGGGAAGCCTGTCCCTATGGACTACAGTCCCAGAATCCCAATCAGTTTACAATCTTATTTTATACCACTTGAATGAAAATGAAGAGTCAAAAGTAATGAGTAAAAATAAAGAGTCACAGTTCTGAACTTGAGTGACCAGAAGGATGATAGTGCCCTTGATGGAAACAGAAATGTTTGGAGGATATGTGGGCTTGAAGGCAACTACTAATCAGTGCAATTTTTGATGCAGTTCTCAATCTATCCAGGTCTGTTCTTCCTGTGTGACTCTTTCTGTCCCTTCCTAAAGGAAAAAAAAAGTTTGCTGAGATTCTTACTCAGAGGTCAGTGCCCCAAGTAGAGAACCTACCCTTCCCAGAGGCACATGTGACAAGTGATCTGGGATCTGGGGGGGGGGGGGGCAGAAAGTAGATATGCATGAGGCAGGTGGAAGGAAAAGAGGGAGATTTTCCCCTTTTTGTAATAGAGTTTGGTTAAGTAAAATAAACTGATTCATCATAATTTATCATGTATGCTTTATTTGCACCTATAATCATCCACCATTCTGATAAAGGAGTTGGACATTCTTCACTGACAATTGTCTAAAATCAGAATTGTTCTCTTTATTGAACAGGTCATGATTACTTTTGATTTTGTTTTTCCTTATATTATTTCAGTCATCATGCTGTCATTGTCTTCTAGGTTCTTTTTCCTTTGCTATGCATCAGTTCACGTAAGTGTAATGCCATACACGAGCAGCTTCCCAAAAGAATGCTACTGTGAACAGCTTTTGAGGTTCTGATTGCACAGTATAGTGAACACTCCATTTATTCCATAACAAATCAAGTCAAACTTTCTCAGAAAGTCAAGGTATAGTATAATATTCACTACATCACATCTTATCACAGAAAATCACAATAGAATATTCACAATAGCTTAACATTAGAATAGCCACATAGTTTTCACCAAAGTGGCCACAGTAGTTGAAACAAATAACAAAAGAATAATTATCTGGTTTCCCTAAGGGGGAAATGCTCCTTACTTAATCATTCAATTGTTTCACAATACAAGTCAGTCTTCCACTCAGGGGGCAATCATAAGTTAACTTAATCAGTCACTTATCCAGATTTACAGTTACTAAGTATCATTAATCACTAAATATAATCATTAGAAAATTACACAAACCCTCCACCCCTCCGGTGTCTTGACTTGGGGTGGTCTCTCAGATTCCCTGGATCCCCTTCCATGGTCCCAGCTCTTATCTGAATCCACCGACCAGTTACCTGGATTCAGAGGCAGAGACCTCCCAGGTTCTTGTCCAGTCCTCCAGGCAGTTCTTGTTACACACTGAAGTTCACAGGGTCTAAGCACATCTCAAAACCTTCACAAATTATGTTACCAAGAACTCAAGAATAAACCAAGCCACAAAC
Source organism: Pseudocheirus occidentalis (assembly GCA_028646575.1). Lineage (NCBI taxonomy): Eukaryota > Metazoa > Chordata > Mammalia > Diprotodontia > Pseudocheiridae > Pseudocheirus > Pseudocheirus occidentalis. The sequence goes on from CM053593.1 coordinate 148,277,885, forward strand.
AAATAAAGCCTTACCCCAGCCGTGCTTCTTCAGTCTTCCAGCAATTCAGCTGGCCCTAGGACCCAGAAGGAATCCCAGCCTTCCAGGCAGCAGCAGCTACTTCAGCCTTCACCAGATTCCAGTCTCATAGAAAACTCCAACTCAGTTCTTAATCCAGCAGCTCTTCTTCCAGATGCTGTGAAAATTCTGCTTTCTTCATTAGGAGCCACCATTCTTGATTCTAGCTGTCTCTCCTCAGGGCTCTTCTTAAACACACACATGTACACACACACACACACACACAAACACACACACACACACACACACACACACACACACACACACATACATATATTGGTTTCCTGTCTAAGCCAACCCCTTTCTGTTATGTCAGCAACAGGAAACAGAGTTCACACCTTCTGTTTCTTTCACAGAAGTACTTAGCCCTTAGTTACTAAATTAATTACCATTACATTAAGTCTTCAGTTCCTCTGAATTTTTCATAACCATCATTTCTTATGATGCAATAACATTCCATTGCATTCATATGCCACAATTTGTTCAGCCATGGCCAATTGATGGAAAACCACTTTACTTCCAGCTTCTGATATGAAACCATTTGATAGTAGTAAGGATTTTGTGTTAGAGACTTTCTTTTCTGGGTCTTAATAGCAATAAATGGCTTCAGAGAAATCAAGGGCTATAGTACCTCAGAAGGAGAAACGGTTGCCAGATTTCATCTCCACAAAGGAAATGCTCCCCTAGATAATGTTTAAGGGGAGTGGTAAGGGGCAGAAAAGGAGTAGGTGGAGGCTATTGCAAGGGATCTTTACCTTCCCTACAAATCTTTTAACAGTTAGCACTTGGTGGTGATGGTGGCAGAGATGTGATGGTAAATGTTTAACAACTATCTCTTGGAAGGGGATGTATTTGGAACACGCTTTTAAGTTTAATCCAAATTATTAACAATGTATAAATCACTTTCTTAAATCTAGACAATCAGTAATAACTCAAACCCTGATTTGTAGCGATATAAATTCCCACATTAAAATTTTAACATTCAACTCTAGCCTATAGCTGCACGCCTCTGGTGGTAGGAATGATGGGCCCCTTCTCAGCAGGAGATTGTTCCCTGAATGATGACTCTAGTGGCTAGGCAGGAAGCATATCAGGTGATCTGAGGTAAGGAAGGTAGGAGGAGAGACTGTTACTATACTCAGGGCTCTTAAAGACCATACTAACTCAAATGGAGCATTCATTTAAGAAAAAAAAAAACAGAGCATGGCTACAGCCATATGCTTTATGGCTGGAAAGTATTTTACTTTTAAGTAGTTCCTCTTTTTAAAAAATCCCCTAATTTTACAAACTAGGAAACATGGACCTTAAATGAATTTCCCAAGGTCACAAAGACAGTAACTAGTAGAGTGAAGATTTTAAAAAATTATCCCCTGGCTCCAAATCCAATATTCTCTCTAATATATCATACTACTTGCCTTCCTTGAGAGGTTGTACTTGAAATATACAATTGGGACAAGTATGCCCATACAGATGCTATCCTTCAATGGCCCAAGTTCCAGGAATCCTCTGCTTCATACTAGTCAAACTCCCTTTGGAATTTGTAGTTTCATGTAGAGAATATCTAGAGACATGGAATCATTTAGGATCCTTCCTTTGGGGACAAAATGGTCAATTTGGTATAGGATACTTTCGAGGAGTAAGGATTATGGAGGCTCAAGAAGGTTTCATTCACTGTTTGAGAGGCAGGAAGGAGAAAGGTACTGAACTGCCCTAATTTCCTGCAAGACTCAGCTCAGGTGTTATCTGGTAGATGAGATCTTGTTTTATCTCCCCCATTCCCAGAAGTCCTTTGTATTTATTTTGTACTCGTGTTGTATTTGCTTGTCTCTATATATCTTTCCCCCTCCCCACCAACAAATAGACATCATCTCCATGAGGAAGGAGATGATTTCTTTTTGGGGATCCCAAGTGACTAGCACAAACTTTTATTAACAAGCTTTTATTAAATGCTTATTGTCTACCAGGCACTAGCACACCAGTGCTTGACACATAGTAGGCATTTAATAAAAATTTGTTGAATGAATGGATGGATAGATGGATGGATGGATGGATGGATGGATGGATGGATGGATGGATGAACTACTGCAATGGTAAAAATGTCCAGGGTAGTTGTCCCTGGAAAAATTAATTGAGATTTCTCTAAAAGGCCTGGATTTAAATGGCGAGGCTTGGGCCAGAGAAAGGCAGAAATGTTTGTATAATGTATTGTCAATTCTTACAAGATGATCCCTCCCATATGCAGACCTGGTATGAAGGAATGCTCACTTGTCTGCGCACAAGTGTCAAGAACAGGAATGGGGAGAACTGCAGAAATGTGATGTAAGACCTGTTCTCTAGTGAAGGCTATTGCCAGATTTTTTGCCTCCTTACCTGTGAGAACCTCGACCTCCAGTACTGCATCATCAGCTCTTTCCCTTGACCAGAGAAAACCTGCTTCATCATCCTCATTTGTCTTAATCCAGTGTTTTCCAATTGTGTCAAAGTGCTAACAACCAGGCCTCAATTCAGACCCCAAAACCACCTTACCTATTTCTTGGGATACATACAAATTTCTTGACAAATTTCCCCAGTCTCTAAAAGGACCAACAAGAGCATAAGCACAAAGAGAATTGATTTAATTTGCCACACACCCTGCGCTTTCCCTGGATCTGGTGACTTTGCAGAGGTGGGTCACATGGCTACTGGTTTTATGCAAACTAAAAGGACTCTGAAGAACCCATCCCCCATCAGGTTATACGGATGCCCAGGATCCAAGCAAGCTCAGGCGTTTACAGGCAGATGGGAGCACAGCGGGTAGATAAATGATAACCTTGCACTCATTGAGCAGTTGACAAAGAAAGGTCAAAAATGAGATACTAAGGAAAGAGAGCACAAATAACATAGAACATCTGTCTAAGACACAGGGGAGAAAGAAATTTTCTTTACTCCACAAATACCATGTGGGACTGTATACTAATTTACCAATCAGCATCTGCTCAGTGTTTCTTTTGACCAATGTATGGGAGACAAGTTTATTGCCAGATTCTAAAGTTTAAGAATTGGCCCCAAAGTCTGTAATTCAATCCCCCAGTCACTTGTGCTTTTTGTCTTGGTTTTCTTGTCAGGCCAATGATTGTAATAGGAGCAAAGTCTCCGAGTTTGCTTATGTGGCATAGCCCTAAAAGAGAGAATGTGGCAAATCTGTCTAGAGTTCAAGATTGTCAAGAGTTATGACTCCGGCCTTAGCCCATAACTCAGCCTTGTTGCAGACATGTAGAATTTTTTCTTCCTCTGCCCAGAAGTGACTTTTCAGCCTTAATATATTTGTGCAATGTGGCCAGGTAATGGTTGTAGAGGGACTCATAACTTTGGAGTCCCGACTCCAGTCGACCTGAAATCACAACCATGATGTTTCATTAACGTGGCATCTTTCTTTTTATCTCTTCGATTTTTTTTTAACAGTGAGCTATCACTCACCCAAAGGAAAGGTGTGCTTTCCAGCTATGCTTTTTGCAGAAGTAAGGAAACACCCAAAGTTCTCTCTGTAGAATACCAACACTTTTCTACTTCTGACTCCAAAATCACCATATCAGATGTGAAACATCTAATCAAATCTTTCCTTACTTAAATTTTAGGAAAAAATATAATAGCCCTGAATTCACCTCTTCAAACTCAGTTGAGTAAAGTGTAGCATAAGCATTTATTAAGTGCTCACCATTTTTAGGGCACTGTGTTAGGCACTAGTAATAAAAAGACAAAACAAAAAAGAGTTGTTCATAGGTTAAGTGAGATGATTACAAAAGATATGATATATAATTTCAGTTATATGAAATTGAAAAGTGTTTGCATGAACACAATGCAATTAGGCTAAGGATTGAGGAGGTTGCCTAGGGAAAATCTTCAAATCAGATATCACTGATAACAGTCCCCAAACCAAGATATATATATATATATATATATATAGTCAACAAAAATATATAACACCAAAAGTCATTCCCTAATAGACACGTTGTCAAAGTATATAATAATAAGAGAAATAATCCTCAAAAATTATAGTAATGGTTCTCAAAATATTAAAGTTTCCAAGAGAATTCCAAACTATTAATAGCCATATGAAATAGTGTACCAAATCATTACTATTAAGAGAAATATAAATCAAATCATAGCAACCAAATTGAAAAAGATGATTCAAAAGGTAGGCGGGTTAGAGAAAGATAGGTACACTGATACACTGTTGGTGGAACTGTGATTTGATCCAACACTACTGAAAATTATTCCAGAATTCTAGAGTTGCCTGATCCAAATACCTTCTGCCCACTGTTGCTGGATTTGCTCTCTGAAGTCAAATGGAGTATATTCAATCTCTCTTCCATGTGACAGACTCTCAAATACTTGAAGATAGGTGTCATGTCTTCTCTAAGTCTACTTTTCTCCAGACTGAACATTCCTACTCCTTCAATTGATTCTCATGTGCCAAAATATCAAGGCTCTTGATTATCTTAGTTAACCTTCTTCCAGATAGACTACTACTTCTTGACATCCCATTCTAAATTGTGGTATCCACAACTGAACAAAGCTCTGCATATGAGTTCTGTAATTCTGCACAGGGCAAAATATGTTTGCAATTACCTTTTTTCCCCTTGAAGCTAGCTAAGTCTCTCTTCAAGAAGAAGATCACATTACCTTTTGGAATTACCATAGTACACTCTTCATAAGATATTTCAGGACCCATAAGAAAAGTCTGGTCTTTGCACATTTTCTCAACACCAAAAAACATCGAAAGGATTATGTCCACTCTTCAAAGCTGTGAGTGGTGTCAAAAACTCTCCACCTTACTTTTAATAAAAGTTTAGGTTTCTCTGTTTTTTAACTTTGACTCTGACTTATTCTTTTCCTTTTGGCTAATATTGTATGTACATGCAAACAGTGATCCATGATTTACAGTCACTCATCCAGCTTTCTTTACCATTCCTCAGAGACATCTCTCATCTCAATGCCTTTGCACAGGCTATACGTATGCCTCAGATACTATCCATCCTCATCTCCACCTCTCAAAATCCTTGGTTTCCTTCAAAGCTTAGCTCAGTGTCACCTTATACATGAATCCTTCCCCTAGGTGCAAATGCCTATTTGCTCTAGAAATGACAATGTCTTTAAGGGAAAAACAAGGGAACAAGTATTTGTTAAGTACTTGCTATGTCTCAGATACTGTGCTAAATTCTTTACAAACATTGTCTCACTGGATTTTGTATTTATTTTGTATATATTTTCCATAATATGCAATATGTACTTGTACCCCCAAAAGAATGTAAGTACCTTAAGGGCAAGGTTGGTTTCATTCTTGCCTTTGGATTCCTAGAATCTAGAACAGATCTTGGCATATAAAAGATGTTTAATGAATCCTTGTTTATTAATTCATTGATCTGTGTAACACAGACCTTTCCTTTTGTTGTAGCAATGCTACTGTGTCTGTCCCTACTTCTTGTTCATGTATGAATACGCATAATTAATAACCAACATTCAATTTGCTTTTGATTTGATCATAATTAACAAGCTTTGGTGATTGTATTGCATATATCTACTAAATTGGTCCACTGTTTTCTTTCATTAATTCAATTTTTGCTTCCTGTATAAGTAAATTAAATTCCTGTAATGGAGTTATTCCTGTAAGCATATGTTGTCACTTATCTTCTACTGCTGCAATCCATGGGGTTATTAGAGACTATTTGATTGCTTTTGCATATTAACAAAATGTCCTCTCTTTCTCTGGGACTATCAGATAAATTGATAAAATTACGGAACTCATTGCTCTGGGTATGTAAGAATTTCACAATACTATACTGAAGTTGGTCCACCTCTCCTCAGTTCATTTGGTGGGCTCTTTTTGCTAATGATGCAGTAGCCATGAGCTTCCATACCTTTATGAGCCAATTAGTTTCTCTCTGTCATGTGAAGAGAAGGTGCACCTCTAACCTAGACCAGTCATTTTCATTTTTTTAAAATGATTTTATTCATATCTTTGATCACCTACATATCACCTATATTTCTCTGTGTACTTCCCGCTCCACTCTCCCAGAGATTTGTTCCTTATAGCAAAG
>CM053593.1:148284118-148389246 GCA_028646575.1 Pseudocheirus occidentalis
AGAGAGAGAGAGAGAGAGAGAGAGAGAGAGAGAGAGAGAGAGAGAGAGAGAGAGAGAGAGAGAGATCTTTTTATATCTCTTCTTTGGGACTAAGTTGGATTTTAATAATTCCTGAACATACCCTTTCAGTTGTTTTGTCATAATTGTTCCTGAAATTTATATTGTTGTAGTCATTGGGTAGATTGTTTACCTTCACTTTGCATCAGTTCATCTAAGTCTTTCCAGTGCTTCTCTGTTTTTACCATGATCGTTGTTACAGTCCAATAGTATTCTATTACATTAACGTAACACATCTTATTTTGTCTTGCATCAATTGGTAGGTTTTTTGCTTTTTTCTAGTTCTTTACCACAAAAAACTGCTGCTGTAAATATTTTGGTGTATACATAGAACCATTTTTTCAATGACCTTCTTGGAGTAAATACCTCATAGTATAATGTCTGGGTCCAAGTATATGGACATTTTATATTGCGTTATTCCTAATTGTTTTCTAGACTGGTTGTAATAATTCACAGCTCTACCAATAATACCCTAGTGTCCTTGTGTCTCTGTAACCTCTCCAACATTGGCTAATCCCATATTTTGTCATCTTTTTGTTGTTGTTCAGTCATTTCAGTCATGTCTGACTCTCCATGACCCCATTTGGGGTTTTCTTGGCAAAGATGCAGGAGTGGCCTGCCATTTCCTTGTGCAGTTCATTTTACAGATGAAGAACTAAGGCAAACAGGTTTAAGGGACTTGCCCAGGACTGCACAGCTAGTAAGTGTCTGAGGCCAGATTTTTTTTAACACAGGGTGATAAGTCTTCCTTACTCCAGGCCTGGAGCCCTACCCACTGTGCCACCTAGCTGCCCTTTTGTCATCTTCACAATTGCCAGTTCTAAGGTGAAACCTCAAGATTGTTTCTCCTTACATGTTTCTTCTCATCATTAATTATCTGGAGAGTTCTTTCACATGATTGTTAATACCTTGCAATTTTTCTTTTTAGAACTATTTGTTCATACCATTTGATGACCTCTCTGGTAGGGAATGTAGGTCAGTCATTTTCAACTTCATCATCATGGTCACAGAGGGGATGTCACAGTCTATTGCAGTTGCTTTTCTGGAGGACTTAGAGATTTCCACAGAAGGAGCCAGCCAATTATACTAAAATCAATAGGCCTTTATTATAAATTCCATTTACCTTGGAAAAGGAAAGGTGTTTAATTTTATACACTTTGTGAAGAATGGACAGAGGGATAAGAATATGTAAGAATCAAAAGACAAGAACATCATCAGATCTCCAAATGGGCAGGATGAGGAAGTATGAGCCTTAGGTGATAAGATTTTAGAGCCATGATTGGAGAAGAAGGAGGTTAATAATGCTCATCTGAGAGGTGACCTCTGGATATAATGTCTAACTTATGCTAAGTGCTCACCCATCCTCCAAATTTGATACATGTATGCCTATATTATTCTCTCCCAAAAGATTCATTTAGAAGTGCTGGAGAAGGAAAGGTATTGTACAGGGAGAGACAAGATCTTCCCCATCTCATTGGATTCCCATCCTTGATGCCACAGGCAAGAAAGTATGGGTCAGCAAGCATAGAGCTGACCCTATGGCACATATCTGGAGAATCATCTATCATGGGATTTTTCTAGATCATTGCAAGAGAAGAAGGGAATGAGAGACAAGAGATGAGAATGTCACTAGGATAGAGACAGGCTATTACCAAAAAATCTAGTCCCTCAAAAATGGAGGGTTTTAACCAGAATAGGAAGATGGGAGACTGTGAATAGAAAAATTACCTGAAGGGAGTCATTATAATTCAGGAGACTAGACCACTATCTATGAAATGAACATGAAAAGGACAACCATACATTTCAATAAAATGGATGGGATCATTGTTTTACCGCAATCAGGAGGGCAGTGGTTATTTACAATAACCAGGGCTGTGCTGGTGATTGTTATAACAGCTGCCTCTCTACTTGACACTTTAAAATTTGATCTGCATTCCTAACATTTTCTCCTTGCTTTCTTAAGTCTCAACAATCAACAAAATAATAACTCCTTCCCTTTTCTGTAGCATCTACCCATTTCCAAATCACAAATGATCACAGTGAAAATTTAACAAGCAGGTAAGAGCTAGTTACCAATAACTCCAGCGGGGACAGCAGGCTTTCCTTAACCTTCAGAAGGTATGTATAGGCAACTTATGGAAGAACAATTAGCCCAGGCTTCTAAGGCAATGTTTTTAAACTATCCTTCTATATTGTAGAGCTGATAATGTTGTCAAGAGCCAGAGTAAGATAGGCAAGTGAGGCCTCTATGTGCAAATCTAGCACATGTCTGGGAAAGCCAGTGCCTGGGTAGCTTTCCTTCCCTCTGAGTCTGTATGTGTGTTTCTCTGTGTTGTATGTTTGCCTTGGGCAAACAGGTGTATTACAAGTTGCTGAAGGTCATAATTCACAACAGATTCTGAAAGATTTGGGCAGTAATAACACTGTGTCCCAAGGTCAGTGATGGCCGGATTTTTGCCAACATCTCTCAAGTTTATACTTACTGTCTTGGGGATGTCTATGCCCCAGGCCACAGGACTCTAACAGTCAGAAAGGTTTTATAGGTTCCAACTACATAGAATACTAGAGATGGAAGGGGCATTAGAAATGTTTTATTCTAACCCTCTTCATTTTGCGCATAAGGCCCATATTAATATCATATAATATCAAAAATAAAGATCAATATCAGAGTAGGATTTGAACCCAGACCATGTGGTTCCAAAATTTAGTGCATACATAATTCAGCTTGATCACAGAATCATAGATTTAGAGGTAGAAGGGATCTGAGGGGCTAATTCCAACTCCTTAATTTTATATGTTAGGAAACCAAGGCACAGAGTGTTCAAGTGACTTGGCCAGGTTCATACAGCCAGTAAGTGTCTGAGATATGTTTTGGACCCAAGTCTTCCTAGCTCCAATATTCCAGTGTTCTGTCCACCACACCAAGCTACCTCTCATTGCTCAGCCATTGATAAAATACTTACAAATATAAATGGAAATGTAATAACATATTAATATGAGCTAAAATCCCACTGCTAGTTAAATAATAATAATCAACATATGGCATTTTAAGACTTGATAAGAGCTTTATAAACTTTATTATAGTTGACCCTTATTATTCCAAAGAGTGTTAGTGGAGTGCCCTTTGATTGTACTGACTAGTATGCATTTAGAAAAAAAAAAACTGAATTTGAAAATAGCCAAATCGTGTCTTTGTTCAAACCCTATAAGTAGATTTTGAAACATTATGCTGGAAATTTGAAACTGTGATAGGAAAGATGTAGAATACAATGATTTTTGCATATAGTAGGTGTTCCATAAATTTATATTTAATTCTTGTAAAAATCGAGGCCGAAATGCTCAGCACCATAAAATGCTGCTAACAATGATCTATGCATCAGAATGTTGTGAAGAGTAAACAACAGAAATTTACAGTCACCCAGATTGCAATGGGAAGAATGATGCAAATCTTTTCCCTTTGTTTCCCATATGTTCCCATGACAGTTAAGGAGCCTGTAAAAGTTTAGAGTATTGAGTGTACTGGAGTTAGCTTATTATGAAAACAGATAATTAGTGGGTTATGTAGCAAGAATAGTATATTTAAGGGGCAGCTAAGTGGCACAGTGAATAGAGCACTGGCCCTGGAGTCAGGAGGACCTGAGTTCAAATCCAGCCTCAGACACTTAACACTTACTAGCTGTGTGACCTTGGGCAAGTCACTTAACCTCAATTGCCCAGCCTTCCCCTTACAAAAAGACAATAAAAAAGAACGGTAAATTTGGTACTGGGTAAGAAATAGAGTGGTTGATCAGTGGAATAGATTAAGAGCACAAACAGAAGCAAATTAACACAGTTAACCTCATCTTTGACAAACGCAAAGAAAACATTTTGGAGAATAATTTGGAACTGTGACCAAAGGGTTATAAACCTTTTTATTCCACCATACTACTACTAGGTCTCTACCCCAAGAAGATAAAGAAAAAGGGAAAGGACTCATATGTGCAAAAATATTTATAGCAGTTTTTTTGGTGGTAGTAAAGATTTGGAAACTGAGGTCATAGCCATCAACTGGGAAATGGCTGAACAACTCACAGTATATGAATATAATGGGATACTATTATGCTATAAGAAATGGTAAATGAGATGGTTTCAGAAAAACCTGGAAAGACTTAAACGAAATGATGCAAAGTGAAGTGAACAGAACTAGGAGAACAAAGTACATTGTAATAGCACATTGTAAAGATAATCAGCTGTGAAAGACTTCACAACTCTAATAAATACAATGATCCACCACAGTTCTAAAGGATTTGTGATGAAAGATGCTATTCATACAGATAGAAAACTAATGGACTAAGAGTACAGATTGAGGAGCATTTTTTTCAATGTGGAAATATGTTTTGCATGACTTCATATGTATAATGAGAATTGTATTTCTTGCCTTCTTAATGAGTGTGAGAGGAATGGAAGGAAGAAAAGGAGATGGAATTTTAAATTAAAATTAAAAATTATAACTAAGGGGAGGCTAGGTGGCACAGCAAATAGAGCCCCAGCCCTGAAATCAGGAGGACCTAAGTTCAAATCCAGCCTCAGAAACTTAATACCTACTAGCCATGTGACCTTAGTCGTTTAACCACAACTGCCCTACAAAAAGCAAAAGCAAAAAAAAAAATACATACATATATATATATATATATATATATATATACACGTATATAAACAAAAAAGTAAGGGTTGTAGAGAATAGACAGCCTATCCTATTTACAGACTATAGCCTACCAACACAGGTATAACTAGGGCAGGGTGACAAGAACTTTGCTGCACGGTGCTGAATTTAGAGCTTAAAAGGCATTTGCAGCTCTTCAGCAGCATAGAAACAACAGAGCTGTTAATAAGCCAAAATAGGAAAGTTCCAGATGGATCTCATGAGCAAATTCTTTCCCTATCACACGCATCCTTCTCAGCAGTGCCCTTGGGTATATGTCACATGGCCTCTGCCTCTCCCACACAGGCTGATGTCCCTCCTCACCCCTATTCATTTTAAACACATTTTGCACTACTTGCTTGTGGTATCTTCCCTGGGTGCAATAATTCCCAGCTATAGCTTTACATTGCAAAACCACAAATAGCCAGTCAGAAGATTAAAACCTCAATAGGCTTAGCCAGATATCCAGCCATTCCTGGAGAAATGGAAATAGCAATCACAGCATTGACAATTAAGATTTTCGCTGTGTCAAACAAAACAGTAAACAAATGATAAAGCACAAATTCAAAACCTACCTACTAATGTAGTACATCTATGTGTTCATGTGTAAGTATAGTGTATATATGTATGTATACATACACACATGTATTTTATGTGTATATTGAATGTATGTGTATACACATGCATACATGCATATAACATAACCATTTTAGGCTAAAAAACTTTTAAATAGGAGTTATACAGATACTTATTTACTTGGAAAATAGGTAGGAAAAAGTAGTATAGAAATTGGTACATTCACTATTTGTCAATTCACAATAATGCATAAAAATTTATGATCAACAGAATGAACCTTTGCTTTCATAAACTGCATACTCTAATTGTGTCCTCATCATGTCCCTTACAAAATAAATCTGTTGGTTGCTAACACATTTATGCAATGTTATTAAAATATTCTGAATAAGAGAGGGATACTGGTATAGCGGATATAGATTCCTCGACTTGGAATCGGGAGTATCTTGGTTCAAATCCCAGTTCTGTCTCTTACTCCCTTTGTGACCCCAGGCAGATCATTTAATCTCTTTGAGCCTTTCACAGCTCTTTAAAACTATAAGTTATCTTTAGTCATTCAATCAAAAGAGTACTAGAGCTGACAAATCACAGCTGACTGGTCTGTAAAATCAAGTATAAAGCTGACTGGTGCCAGCTATTTAGCCATACAGGATTTTAGAAGAGAGTGATATTGAGGGGCTGAGTAATCAAGGAAGGCTTCAGAGATGAGACAGCTCTTAAAATGAGTTTGGGGAAAAGAACTCTATCCTGAATTTTGAGCCAAGGTTTCTCAAATGCCTAAACCATTTTAAAATTAAATTTCTACTATTTGCCATAGTCACACAACTGCCACAATTCCCCCCCCCCGACCCCCGTCTGTCTATACGTCAATGGATCCGTGATCAGATCAATGTGGGCATTTCCTCCAGTGGTGTTAACTACAGCACATCCTTCCCTTTTCCTCATGTGTGACTCTGTCCGTACATCCTGCATAGGTGGCCCACACACATTCTGTAAGCCAGCTGTCTTCTGGGTCTCTTGATAGTACATAGATTGTATCAGATTATACAAGCAATTCATCAGTTATCTCTTGCTCATTATATGATAGGCCCACCAACTTTACAGTTATACATTTCTTTGATAAAATATTTTATGCTGCTTCTCCTGAGAAATATATAGTTATATGCTGCAGCTAACTTACCATCAATGTCATAATTGTCATTTTAAAGCCTTAACTTAAAACACAGTAAGACTTTTTGGGAAATTTTGTGTATTAAGGTTTACAATGTACTTAGGTAAACTCAGTTTCTTTGAATATCACTCTTTGGGGCATTACATAAGTTATTATACCTAACTACTCTCCCTTTTACGGGTAACAGTCACCAAGCATTTATTAAAGTGCCCACTATGTGCCAGGCTCTGTTTTAAGTGTTTTGATACAAATAAAGGCAAAAATATTTTTGCCCTCAAGAAGCTCTCATTCTTTTATATTTTTTTTTGCTTTAAATAGTATTTTTCCCACAATTACAAATCAAGTAAAATTTTAGCATTCATTTTTATAGGATTTTGTGTTTCAGATTTTTGTCTCCCTCCCTCCCCTCCAACTCTTCTGAAAAGAGTAGACAGTTTGAGACAACGTGTGTATACACTACCATGTAAAACATTCCCATATTCATCACAGTTATGAAGGAAGAAACAGATCAAAAGTAAAAACCACCATGAGAAAGAATAAAGTAAGAAGGGGAAAATATGCTTCAATCTGCATTGAGTCCATCAGTTCTTTATCTGAATATGGACAGTACTTTCCTTCATGAGTCCTTCGTACTTGTCCTGGATCATTTTGTTGCCGAGAAAAGCTGAATCATCCATAGCTGATCATCACATGATATTGCTAATACTGTGTACAATGTTTTCCTGGTTCTGCTCATTTCACTTTGCATCAATTCATACAGGTCCTTCCAGGTTTTCTTTTACTCTGTGTGTCTCTCTCCTTCAAGTATGTTTCTTTTACATAAGCAACATATTATAGGACATTGAGATTTCATCCAAGGGACCTTATGTCCTAAGGGGTGAGATAACATGAAAATAACTAGGAGACATACAAGCAGGGGTGAGCCAAAGCCATCTTATCATCTTGAAAAACAATTGTTAAAATTTCGATGTGAGCACTTATACCTCAGAATTCAGCAAACATTCAGTTCTGGTTTCATTTGTTGTTTTGTTTCCATTAAATTGTGAGCTTATCCATTTGACTGTGAGCTCCTTGAGGGCAGGAACTGTCTTTTGCCTCTTTTTTTCAATCCCCAGCACTTAACACAGCGCTTGGCACGTTGTTGTTCAGTCATATCCAACTCTTCATGACCCTGTGGACCAAAGCTCTCCAATACTGTCGATGGAATTTTCTTTGCAAGGATACTAGAGTAGTTTGCCTTTAACCTTCTCTGGTGGATTGAGGCAGAGGTTAAGTGAGTTGCCCAGGACCACAGAGCTAGTGAGTGTCTTCCTGACTCCAGGTCCAGAGTTCTATCTACTGTGCCGTCTAGCTGCCTCTGTATACCTGGCATATAGTAGGTGCTTAATAACTGTTTATTGACTGATTGTTGCTTGTCTAAACTTAGGAAAGTTATGAACAACTCATTAATAATGCTAATAAACTTAAAAATGTGTCCTGTGTCATTCATCTCCCAGAGCCTATTATCAGTTGTTAAGCATTTATCAGTACATCCCTACATACAAGATCATTTACAGAGTAAATGTAAGGCAGTCTGAGAAAGGGAGGCACTCTGGTGATGGTGGAGGGGTATGATCAGGAAATGCCTCCTGGTAGAAGATGAGATTTGAGCTGATTCTTGAAAGAAACCAAAGAGCCAGGAGGCAGAGGTGAGAAGGGAGGACGGTCCAGGAACAGGGGACACCCAGTACAAAGTTCAGAGTCAGAAACTGGAATATGTTGTGCAAAGAACAGTAAGTAGGGCAGTGTCATTGGATGAGTACTTGGAGAGCTATAAAATGTAAGAAGTCAGGAAAAGTAGGAACAGGTCACTCAGTTATCTTCTGGGTGAATTGCAACTTAAATTCTTTCAAGATTATAGGAGGCCATGATTTACAGCCATTCAGCATCATCTTCCCTCTGTTTGGGACAACTAGGTGATGCCATAGTGCATAGAGTGCCAGGTCTGGAGCCAGGAACACTCATCCTCCCGAGTTCAAATCTGAACTCAGACATATACTAGCAGTTTAATCTTGGGGGAATCCTTTACCTTGTTGCCTCAGTTTCCTCATCTGCAAAATGAGCTGGAAGGAAATGGCAAACCATTTTAGTATCTTTGCCAAGAAAATCCCAAGTGGGGTCACTAAGCATCAGACAGGACTGAAATAATCAAATAACTCCAAAAATCCCTCTGTTTCCCCCACTGTTGTCTCTATTTTCTTTTAAAAGGGTATTAATACAAGATACTCACTTACAAGCTGAAACCTAGGTTGTAACTCTATATATCTAAATATCAAGAGCAGGGAAAAGGGATTGCTTCAGTGAGTGGAAACGTGTCCCTTCCTCTGGCCCTGACCTGAGGACTGTGTACCTGCTTCATTTGCCAGCTCTGTAGCATCTGACCAAGTTATCAGAACCAGTCATTTCTAAGAATTAACCCCCAATCTTGTATGCTCCATTGTATTCTGCTAGCTTGCTAAGGATCATAGATCTATAGAGACTCTGGTCTGAGTCCCCAATTATCCAGACTAGAGACTGAAGATTGGCTATGTCACTTGCCCAAGATCACAAAGACAGTAAACATCAGGGGCCAAATTTGAACTGATGGTATGACTCCAGAAGCATCTCTTTCTGTAGATTTTGTCTTGCCTAAAGGAATGACCAAAAGGATGATCCCTTGGCCGCATTCAAATAAGAAAGGAATTAGTTTAAGTGTCTAACCTTGCTTTGGAGTTCACTCTGCAAAGTCCATACCTCAATAAGGCAAATCTTCCTGAGTTAGCATAATAAACCCAACCCTGTTTAGTACTTAGAGTCAAGCACCAGGCATAGAGTCAGAAGAGAAGGGGGTTAAAGCCTGGCTCTGCTAAATTACTAAGTACGTGACCTCCCTAAATCACTTAGACTTCATCTGTAAAACAAAAGGATTAATCTAGAGAACCCTTAAAATCCCTTCTGACTCAAAAATCTGTGATGCTATAATCCCATTGCCACAACCCTAGGATAATCCCTCATTATCACCTGTCTCTACCGTTGCACTGACCTCTAATAAAATTTCCTGACTCTCTTCTCTTCTGTCACCTATTCATTCTTCAAATAGTTACAAGAATAGTCTTTCTTATGCACAACAATAAATGAGGAATGCAATGATATGGCCACATCTCCCCATCTGGTCAAAAACCTTTGGCAGCAAATCTTACCTCAAATACTTACTAGCTGTGTTACCTTGGGCAAGTCACTTTACCCTGTTTGCCTCAGTTTCCTCATCTTTCAAATGAGCTGGAAAAGGAAATGGCAAACCACTCCAGTATCTTTGCCAAGAAAACCCCAAATGAGGTCACAAAATTACACAGCAAAAATGATTCAACAAAGGTTCATCTGTTATTACACCTCTCCACATAACATTATGCTTCTGCCAAAGAGGACTGCTCTCCCTCCTCCAAACATGCCTCATCCCATTCTACCACCACACCTTTGATCGTGTTGTTTCAAATGCTTGGGATAGCCCCTATTCTTTGCCACTTGAATTCTTGCTTATCATTTAAAGTCCAACTCAAAGTTACATTTTCTAACACTCCAGCATTTCTAATTTCTAATTTTCTCGATTTCCCTTTCAGGGGAATTCATTTTTCCCATTCACCTACCACTGGCCCTCATGTGGCCTCTTCTTTGGTAGACGTCAATTGCTTTTTAATTTTTTTCAATTTTTAAAGTATTTTAATAAAAATTTTGAGTTCCAAATTCTCTCTCTCCTCCCTCTCTGAGACAGTAGGCAATCAGATATAGATTATGCATGTGTATTCATGTAAAGCAATTGTATATTAGTCATTTTGTATAAAACTCAAATATAAAAGAAGAAATGATAGAAAGAAAATGAAAACTAGCATGCTTCACTCTGTATTCAATCAATATCAGTTCTTTCTGTGGAGGTGGATTGTGTGCTTCTTTAGTCCCTTGGGATTGCCCTGATTATTGTATTGAGGAGAACAGCTAAGTCATTCACGATTCTTCATCAAATTAAGTTGCTGTTCCTGTGAACAATGTTCTCCTGGTTCTGTTCACTTTATTATGTCCTAATTCAGGTATGTCTTTCTAGGTTTTTCTGAAATCATCCTGCTTATCATTTCTTTTTTATTTTTATTTTAAATTTTGCTTTAAACAGTATTTTAATTTTTCCCACAATTACAAATCAAGAAATTTTTTAACATTCATTTTTACAAGATTTGGAGTTCCAAATTTTTCTCCCTCTCTTCTTCCCTCCCCTCTAATAAAAATGGTAGTCAGTTTGATATAATGTATACATATGATACCATGTAAAACATATTTTTGTTATTCATCATAGTTGTGGAAGACCGCTTATCATTTCTTATAGCACAATAATATTCCATTATAATCATATACCACAGCTTGTTTGCCCATTCCCCAATCAATGGGTATGCCTTTGGTTTCTAATTCGTAGCCACCAGAAAAACAGGTGCTATAAATATTTTTGTACAAATAGGTCCTTTTCCCCTTTTTGGATGTCTTTGGGATATAGACCTAGCAGTGGTATTGCTGGATCAAAGGGTATGCAGTTTTATAGACCTTTAGCTATAGTTCCAAATTGTTCTCCAGAATGGTTAGATCAGTTCACAACTCCACCAACAGTGCATTAGTGTCCTAGTTTTCTCACATCCCCTCCAACATCCAACATTTTCATTTTTTGTCATATTAACCACTCTGATATGTGTGAGGTGGTACCTCGGAGTTGTGAGGCTGGCTGCTACTACTGCTGTTGGATCTTACTCTCCTCCCACCCCAATGAGACAGACCTTTTCTGCAGGGTTGATAAATTGCTTCCCTGCTCCTAGATCAGTTGTGAGGCAGCTCTTCAGTTGTGGGGAGAGGAATTTGGGAGGGTTCCAAAGGGTTCCTTCCTCACTCTGCTATCTTGGCACCAAAAATCTATCAGTTGCTTTTATAATATGCTTCCATCTTATTTCTTTACTAAACTGAAAACGAGGCAGATGCCTGGGTGTCACAAAATGGATAGAGCACTGGACTTGGTGTCAGAAAGATGAGTTCAGATCTGACTTCAGATACTCACTATGTAACTATGCTAGTCGCTGAACCTCTCTGAGACTCAGTTTTTTGTCTGTAAAATGGAGATGGTAACAATAACACCCACCTGCCAGGGTTGTTGTAAAGAAAAAATGAGATGACATTTGCAAAGGGTTTTTAGAGCCTTAGGTGCTAGCTTTTATTATGAGGGCAGTGACATTGCCTTATCTGAGCTTTCTATTTCATTTATCACCAGCATAATTGCACACATTATTGGATGCAAAAAATGACAAATGTTCATTGATTCATCCATACATTCATTCATTCAGCTACCATTTATTGAGCACCTATCACATGCAAGATAGGACTTGGTACTTAGAGGGATGCAAAGATGGAAAAGACGTGATCTCTACACATAAAGAGTTTACTAGAAGAGATGAAATATATAGTAATAACTATTGTACCCTTGTAATACAGAAAATAAGTATATGAGGGAAAGAAAAGCAAGGAAGTATGGAACTCACTGGAGGAAAGATGGGGAGAATATTATGAATATAAAGGAAAGGCTTCATGGTGGAGGTGTCACCAGAACTGAGCCTTGAAGAGTAGGTAGTATTTCAACAAGCAAAGATCATCACCACTCTTCCCATGCCCCATTTCCATGAAGAATCCAGAGGTAACAGTCTGGTGATTTCTGCATCAGTGGTTTTATACAACAGACCTAATGAAAGCATTATTCTCAACTTGACTAAAAGGCTGATCCCAGGCCAGTCGCAATGAATCAGGCACTGACCTCAATGACTTCCCCCATGATTCAAAGTAATGGTCTCTGGGAAATTCTGTAGCATCAGGGTTACTCTACAGAGAATCAGCATTCACTTTGGAGCTGGTTTGATAAAAGAATCCAGCTATTAGTATGATGAATGGTGGTGAGACATTTCAGGCAGCTGTTCCAACACTACTTCGAACAGTGTTTTGTTTTGTTTTGTTTTGCTTTGTTTTGTTTTGTTTTGTTCTTAAGCATTTCTGTCCTTCCCATATTTCAAAGGTGAGTTCACCTACCTAAAGGCTGTATGTATAAGTGCTCTGTTTGAAACTCCCTACCGTCCAGCCAGGAGAAAAAGCACCTTTCAGGTCAAGTCAATAGGTATATATTTAGTACCTCCTGAGTACACATCACTATGCCTGGTACTATAAAGAAAACCAAAAGAAGTAATTCTAGGATCTTGTCAATGCCTTATCGTCTTCCTAGGGAGATAAGATGTCATTACATGAAACCACTGTTCATTATTATAGTGTTAGACTACCCTTGGAATTAGAGGGCATACACAGGTGTTCATAGAGACTGAGTTAGATGTGCTGGCACGCTTGATAACAAGCATTATTAGTGACCCTTCCCCCCAGAAGAAGGGGAAGGGTCTCTGGTAATGCCTGCCCCAGAGTGTGTGTGTGCTAGTATACTGACCTATACATAGTCCACATTTCCTGTACACCAGTGGTTCTCAACCTTCCTAATGTCATGACTCTTTAATATTCGTATGTGGGCGTATCTGCATGTGGGCAGACTGGAGATGGATAGAGGAGTGGTGTCTCTGTTCCTAAGACCATGGGAAAGATGTGTTTTCTGATGGTCTTAGGTGATTCCTGTGACCCCTGTGAAAGGGTCATTCAATCCCCAAAGGGGTCACAACCCACAAGTTGAGAAGTGCTGCTGTACATCGATGAGTACAGTAACTATGCATTTCAAATTAGGTGGTAAGCACTCAGCACCGCCTACAAGAATTATAACCTGCTCTTCAAAGGTACTTTCTCAGCAAACAATGGGTAATATTTGTCTGGGATCACTAAATGAAAAATAGGAATACACTGTGGAAAGGAGAGTATTATTGGCAGGAACACACTGAATTAGCAGTATCGGAAATGGACATAAGAATTATTCATCCATAAAATGGGGACACAGAATTGGGAGAAGAGTTTAAGATATAGGAAATGGAAAAGTATTCATGTAAATTAAGCACTTTTTGTTCATTCATTCAGCAAACATTTATTATGTATTGGCTTTGTATCAGATAGCATGCTGGGATCTACAGGTACAAAAAAAATGTTGAAATAACACCAACCTGTGAAGAACTTTGCATTCTATTGTGTGAAATAACATGAAAACATGTGAAATGCAAAATGCCGTCACATATTTACACATATACGTGTGTGTGTGTGCCCAGCTTGGTATTGGCCCTCTTTGTCCAAACAGCCAGGTGTCTCACAGGCATAATTTAAAAGTTAGAGCAGCATGTTTTCTTGCTTCTAATAATAGCTAGCTTTAAGGTGTGTGAAATGTTTTACCCATATTATCTCATTTTATTCCTACAATGACCCTGTGAGGTAGGTATTATTATTATCTTGGCAGTCAGGACAGGCTTCATATAAGAGGTACCATTTGAGCTAAGCCTTGAAGGATGCTGGGAATTCTGATAGATGAGAGTGAGGAAGGAGTGAAATCCAGCTGTAGGAAAAATCCTGTTCAAAGCCATGAAGATGGAAAATGAAATACCATGTAAAGGGAACAATTAGTGAACCAACTTGATTGAAATGGAAAGTGTGTGGAAAAGCAATACCATAAGTTTAGAAAAACTGGTCAAAGTTGGAGGAGGAAGGACTATAATTGAGAGAGGAATTTAGGGGCAACTAGATGACAGCAGGCGTTCCTAAACAGGGGGGATAACCCAGGAGTGACATTTTTCTGTATTCTTTTTTGTCACATCTGGATCAGCCAATGAGAAATTATCCGATTTAAATTGTACTAAGCTGGGTTACACTGGGTTAAGAAATAAAAGAAAGCCAGTTAGCATGTTAAGCTAAGTTAAGTCAGTCACCATGAAAACTAGTAACAGAAAGATAAAGAAGAATAATCCTTAGTCCAGTGGGCTAGGACAGTGTCTGGGAAGTCCACAGAGCAACATCCTGGCCTAGATTCAAAGAGTTATCAGAACAGTGCTCCCAGAGGCAATGGTGATAACAGCCCCAATAAGTCCATTGGTGCAATTTCTCTGACAGCCACCAAGGAGCTCCTGTTGCTTTAAAATAGATGTCTCCTTGTGAACTGGCCAGCTTCCTTGGACTTAAAGAACACTCAAGTCACCTCTAACTAGGCTCCCACACCTGCTAGTATACTGTGGAAAGAAGCCTGTGTAGGTAAAGGAGACCTCCACACGTCATGTAGGATAAAGACTCAAGCCCCTGACCTCTTCTTAACTGCTGTCTTGACTTGTTTATTATTGTTTGTCCTTCATTCTTGAAGAGGACCAATGACATCAGGAGAGTGATGTCTTGACTTGCCAAAGCGAATTGGATTTAAGTGAGGCAGAGCTTTGCAAGGTCAGCAGCCTCACTCTTTCCTCCAGAGTCATCAGTGGTAATGTATAGGTCAGGATCACTGGCAGTGCTTCCCTCTTGACTTGTATGTCAAGCAAGGAGTCCTAAGGATGGGCGCCCAAATGATGTGAATAATTTTGTTTCTAAATTTTAATAATTTATTTTTTTTGGAGTGAGGAAGGCAAGGCAATTGGGGTTAAGTGACTCTCCCAAGGTCACATAGCTAGTAAGTGCATCAAGTGTCTGAGACTGGATTTGAACTTAGGTCCTCCTGACTCCAGGGCTGATGTTCTATTCATTGTGCTACCTAGCTGCCCCTAAATCTGTATAATTTATTATTTATGTAAAACCCACATTGATTAATTGTGGGTTTGATATGGCAGAAAAATTCTGAAAATTAAATGAGAAGGCCTGGGTTCAGGTGTCAGTTCTGTGACTTACAATGTGATCTTGGGCAAATCATATTATATCTATGTACCCCTGTTTCCTCATCTGCAAAATGGGGATAATACACTACCTACCTTTTGGGGCTATTGTGAAGCAATTGCTTCATAAACTTAAAATATCATAGAAATACGAATGTCTAGAATGGGGTTCAAATCCTTCCTCAGGAACTTACTTGGTGTGTGACCCTGGACAAGTCATTTAATCTTAGTCTCAGTTTATTCATCCATAAAATGGGGAGAATAATAACCTCTACCTCACAGGGTCATTGTAAAAAACAAATGAGATAATAATGTAGGTAAAATGCTTTGCACACCTTAAAGCCACCTATTATTAGAACCAAGAGAATGTGCTGCTCTCACTTTTAAATTATGCCTATGAGACAAGTGTCTGTTCGGACTGTGAAGGCCAATACCAAGGGACCCCCATCCATCTGGTGGCAGTGTATTCTATTTGTAAGCAAAAAACCCTGAAGAAAAGAAACAATTTTAAAACACTAACCTTAGGAAGGCAACCTATGAAACAGTGGCAAAAACACAGCAGCCATTCCCTTGGCTCGCTTTTTCACAGCCCCCAGCTACATCCCCATTTTTTAGAACACAGTCACACAACTTCCTCTTCTCCAGTCTTGCACACATCCTTTGCCAACCCACAGCAAAGACTGATTGTGCGAGCGTTCCAGTAGTTGGCTCAGGGAACTTCCACTAGGACTTAAACACCCCCTAAGAGCTAAAGAAGTCCGTTGTAACTATCTTTTGAAAGAGTGAGTTAATCAGTCACCAAGAGAATGAGAACGATGGGAAGTTTGCTGGAGGGAAGGCATTTATTAAGTCCTACCGTTCTGGCTTCAGGTAGGACTCATTTGCACACACCTGCCTATTTTTCCCCAATTTTCCAGCTTGCCCCTCTGTGAATAATTGCAATTTTGCTAATTGAATCTGAGAACACCTGTTTCTTAATCAATATTAATGCATCTTATGGTCTCAGAATTCTTAATGATTTGCACTGAGAAAAAAAAAACAGCTACCATTTGTAGCCTCATGACTTCAGGGTCCAGAAAGCCTTTCTCAGAAAAGGAATTATAGAAGGGCAGACAAGGCAGAAGCCAAAGGAATCCCTGTTCTCAACCCAGTAGTCCAGTCCTGAAAAGAGTGGCCAACCTAGGAAAAGGATGACCTTTCCTCTGCCTAGTTCACTCCTCTCCCTTTGGAACAGGGCCAACAGAGACAGCATCTCCCAAGGCCCAGTCCTGACCTCAAAGTCCTCTAGGAGAGTTTTGCCCTGGCCCCACTAGTTTCAAGTAACCTCATTCCCCTTTCTCTGAATAAATGTAAGGAGGCTGGTGAAAGGTCAGATATGTGTTTTAGGAATATTATTTCAATCTCTGTGTAGAAAGGCTGGAAATGGGGAGACTAATCAGGAATCCATGGAGGTAGATCAGGCAAGAGGTGATGAGACCCTGAACTTAAGTGGTGACTGGGTGAGTGGAAAAAAGAAGCAGATACTCGAGATGATACAGAACAAAATCAGCAAAAGGTTATTACAAAGATCAAATAAAATCACACACAAAAAAAATGCCGCAAAGTAGCAAAGTTAGGGAATTTGTTTGACTCTGCTACTGTAGTACCAGGTCATTCCTTTTTTTCTTTTAAACGCATTTTTCATTTGCATATACAAAGAAAGGAAGAACACCAAAGTAATGCTAGTGAGCCGTGAACGTGACTTTGGATGCTGTAAGGCCTCCTTTATATGGCTCCTTATGTGGTATAGAATAACAGACATAGAAATGGGAAGGATTTCTTCCAGTAGAGTTGGGGGAGTTGACCTCTACAATCCCTTCCAACTCTGAGATTCTGAGATTTTAGTGACAGTGTAGTTGGTGAATGTACTTTAGCTAGCAGACTGACTTTCAAAATAGGAAGAGGGGATAAAAAAGTCCAATTAAAAATGTGCTAAAGCCCTTTGAAAATTCATAAAGAGGGGCTAGAGATCTTGTCTAGTTCTTGAATTCTGACAGCCTGACAGCTTCATTGGGCGAACTCTTTTGAAAAAGTAACTAAAACTTGTAACAATGGCCTCTTTTATATTCTGCATCTCCCTGACAGAACAACATGAGATTATTCATGACTTGCCGGGTCCTTCTTGACAATGAGAACAGATTAATTTCATTAGTTTGGGACCAAATTAAGGAGGAACTAGCAAATATGAAAGACAGAAGACAAGGGAAAGCACCCTCTCTTCTTCAGGATAGAGAAGAAAATATGCTTTGAAATGTGCTGCGATCCAGGTGTTTCTTCTGAAAAGAATGACAAGTGTCCTGTGGCTGACAACTGACGCATCTTCCTCAGAGCCCTGAAGGAGACAGA
The DNA here is from genome assembly GCA_028646575.1 of Pseudocheirus occidentalis. Lineage (NCBI taxonomy): Eukaryota > Metazoa > Chordata > Mammalia > Diprotodontia > Pseudocheiridae > Pseudocheirus > Pseudocheirus occidentalis. The sequence goes on from CM053593.1 coordinate 148,301,841, forward strand.
GGGAAGGGCTGGTCTCTCTGTAGACATCCCTGAGATGACTTTGATTTCATCTGCAATGCTGGAAACTATTGGACATCTAGGTTAAGACAGGAAGACAAAGAGAACAAAGAGAGGGAGGTGGAGGAGAGAGGTAGAGTGAGGATGAGAGATTTTGGGATTACAAATGAAGAGGAAAGTATTCATTAAAACAAGGAAGGGGACTAAAATAAGACTGTAACTTGTATAATCAAGAGGACCCCTTCTTTTCCACTTATGATCTCTATAATTTTGGGAAGACATTTTCATCTTGCATAAGTTTTCTTAGTAAAATGAGAGTGAACTAAATCAGAGGTCATTAGCCTGGAGTCTGTGATCTTTGATATTTTGATAACTATATTTAAATATAATTTGTTTTTTATTACTCCTATGGATTTTATGCATTTAAAAACATTCTGAGAAGGGATCCATAGGCTTTTCCAGATTGTTTAAATGGTCCAGGACACAAAAAAAAAGGCTAAGAACTCCTGGAGTAGATCACCTCTAAGATATCATCCAGATATAAACCTTTTCAAAATGTCTATAGGTGCTTTACCTGGATTATGAATCATTAGTGGACAAGAATCATGTCTTCTACTTCCGAATCTCCTTAACTACCTAGCATAGTGCCTAGCATCATAATAGGTGTTCAACATATATTTCTTAATTGATGACCACCAATGTTAAACTGTACCTGTAGTGTCAGGTGAGAATGGTTCAAAGTGAAATCTATAGCCAATCGTGATCTTTGATGGATTTGATCCATTGCAGAGCCGTAACTAGAAAACTTTGGATCTAGGTAGGTATCATAAACCATGCCTGGGAAAAGTTTCTAGAAGCAAACCCTTCATTGAGGGAGGGAGCAGGAAAAGATGGGAAAAGAATTCACTATTTGTAGCCTTCTATTTTAACAAATTAATCTTTCTAAGTAAATGCCAAAATATGAATGGCTTCATATGCCAAACAGAGGCATGTCCATTTAACTTCAATTCAGAAAGGAGCCACAGGAATTTCTCAAGCAGGGGAGTGATGTGGTCAGACTTATGGTTTTAGAATATCACTCTGGCACTTGAATGGAGGATACACTAGAGTGGGGAGAGACATATGGCAAGGAGAGACCAGTTAAGAGATGTTACAATAGTCCAGGTGAGAGTCCTAAACCAAGTTAGTAGTTGGATGGATGTAAAGAAGCAAATGAATCCAAGATATGTTTGTAGGCTTATGGATTTGGAGCTAAGAAACCTTAGAAGTGACTATGTCCAATCATTTCATTTTACTGATGAAGAAACTATAATGCAAAAATAAAATAATAAATAACTTCACCAGAGTCACATAGCTAGCAAGTGTCTGAGGCAAAACTCCAACCCAGGTCTTTTTGGCTCCAACCGTAATGGACTTTCTCTGTCTCTATGTCATTGAGGTAGACTTGGTAGGTCTTGGCAATATATGAGTTATGAGAAAACAAGGAGAAAGAAAAAGTCAGGATGACTTTGAGGATGCAAAGCCAGGTGACAGGAGAGATGATGATACCCTCCTTCTAAATATAGAATTACAAAGAGGAATTCCTTTAGGGAGTTAGGTGGATTTAGATCAGGGGTGGGGACTTGAGACCTTGAGGCCACAGAAATTTGGATTCAGTCAAAGGGTTGCACTTGAGGACCTACAAGGTCACATACAGTCTCGAGATCAAAGGTTCTCCATCTCTGGTTTAGATTCATTCATTCAACAAGTATGTATTAAGCGATTGTTATACAGCTAGGTGGCATGGGGGATAGAGGGCTCGAGTTAGAGTCAGGAAGAGTGAATTCAAATCCTTCCTCAGACACTGTGTAACCCTGGGCAAGTCATTTAAACTCTGTCCTCATCAGTTTTCTCATCTGTTAAATAAGAGTAATAAAAGCACTACATCTCAGGCAGTAGGATCAGATGATATTTGTAAAGTACTTTGCAAATGTTAAAGTACTATGTAAAAGTTAGTGATGATTTTGATGGTTGTTATGATGGTGCTCCTGGTACTGCAGGAGACAATAAGGACAAAAAGAGAAAAATGAAGCATTCTCTGCTTGTAAGAAGCTTACATTCTATTGGAGAGAAGTAATCTGAACAAAGAAGAGTAGTTATTACTCTACAACAGTGAAAATTTTAATAACTCACATTTAGGGTTTCTCCCAAATCTTTTTTTGATCCTATGGAATCCAATATTGGGCATATGTCTTAGATGTGTGCCATTTGTGAATTTGATTAGCAAGTCATCTATGCTTTTATCTGAATCGTTGGTTACCAAAAGCTAAAGAGCCCTGGGACACTCTACTGGAGATCTCATTCCAAGCTTACACAGGATCATCAATTATTATACGGACCAAATAAAACATCATATCACTTTTGTTTTCTCCTTTGCAATCTGTACCATATCATTGAGCACTTGATTATATGCTATCTTGTAATGGCAGTTAAATATTTTACGTATGTATGTCTAGTGTTCCTTCTCAGACCTTTGTGACCTCTGCCTTCTGCTTCTCTTGTACCAGACATCGTCTAACACAGAGCTGAGCATGCAGAGTCATAGAATCCTGGAACTTTAGAACTGGGAAGGCCCTTAGAAACCAGTTAGTCCAACCCCTATTTATCATAGGGGAGGAAACTGAGGGCCAGATCAAGAAATATGCCCAAGGTTATATCATGAGGTGTGTAACAGCAAGCACCCTAGCATACCTAGCATGGCTGCTAGCACAGGTTCTTTGATCTGCTTTTCTAAAGGAAAGCAACTCAAAAACGGTTAACAATCTTACTTTGATCAAACATGTGTGTGTGTATGTGTGTGTGTGTGTGTGTGTGTGTGTGTGTGTGTGTGTGTAATTTACTTAGTTCAGGGCAAAAAGTTAGCAACCTGAACTTCATAGAAAATACAAATAGAAATTACAAGCAGACAAAAGATACAGACAGAGAAAATAATACAATTCAACAGAGCAACAGACAGGGCTTCTAGCTGTCTGATTATTACATACACACATAGGCACTAGAGAGAGAAGCACCAACATCTGGGTTTTCAAAGCTGGGGGGCTCAGTGGCTGCCCAGAGTCTCATCTGGCCAAATTACACAACTCTTCCCATAAGTTATATATATACTTCTTCAGGGTCAGAGGACATCACAACCTTTATGACCCACTGCCTAATTACAAAATAACAAAAGGTGTGGGTCTTCCTGAAAAACAAGCCTCCCCTAAGCAAGCTTTACTTCTTGGGCTTCCAAGTAGGGCCCATTAAGGGGCAGGGAAGATCTTCAAATTCCCTTACCATTACAAGGTGGTAGCTTAGATGGGACTAAAACTCTTGGCAGGCACTCAAGAGTAAAGGCCAATTGATTCTCAATCCATGGAAAGCATTAGATCTGGGAATGTTCTTGTTCTGTGGTACAATTGAAACTGGAAGGATGACTGAAACCAGATGCTTAATGTACACTCTATAGTATGGCAGGGGGGAAGAACATTCAGAAGCACTCTGAAGACCTGGATTCTCACAACCCAGTTGCACCACTGCCTAGCTGTGTGCCCTTGGTCACGTGGGTTACAATGGTAGAGTGAAGAGTCCTGAAATGTGCAGCTAGAGTATCAGGGTTTAAATTGTATGTCTTCCACTTATTATCTTGAGCAAATCACTTAACATCTCCTAGCCTCAGTTTCTTCATTGTCAAATGAGTGGGTTGCATTAAATGACTTCTAATGTCTCTTTCATGTCAAAATCAATGATCTTGTGGTGCCATAATACACAGACCTCCTTCAAGAAAACTCAACTTCCTGAGTACAAATCTGGCCTCAGACACTCACTAGCTGTGTGACCCTGGGCAAGTCACTTAATCTTCTTTGCCTCAGTTTCCTCATCTGTAAAATGAATTGGAGAAGGAATGATAAACTTTCACTTTGTATCTTTGCCAAGGAACCGCCAAATGGACTCACAAAGAGTCAGACACAACTGAAAATGACTTAACAAGAAGAAATGACTTATCAGCATCAGTTCTTTCATCTGTAAAGAAACAATAATATCTATAGTTACATAGATCATGCTATGTAGATTATAAAAATATAGTCTACATATGTAGTTTACATAAATATCAGCTGTTACACATATTATATGGGCCTGAGCACATTCATTTGAGCCCACATAGGTGGCAATGCCCATTTCCTGCCTCCATACCTTCTCTCATCCTCGCCCCTGTGTCTGAAATGCCCTCTCTCCCTACCAGTTCATTTTAGTATCACTTCAAAGCTAAGCTCAAATGTGTTCCCTGTATGAGGCCATTCCTGATCCCGTCCCTACCCTCTAAAGTCCTTCTTCTAATAAAACTAAAAACAAAACAAAAACTCGTGTTTACTTTTTATATATTGCATTTTCTTAGAATCATAGTTCTAAAGATGAAAGGAATATTACAGGCTATCTAGTATAGCCCTCTTATTTTTACAGATGAGGAGACTGAGGCCAAGAGAGGTTAAGTGACTCAGCCAAGGTCACACAGGCAATAAATGGCAAAACAGGATATACCTCCTGTTTTGTGACTCCAGGTTTAGCACCACTTTCACAGCATGATATTAACTGTATAAATTGTCTTCCCCAATGCAATGTAACATCCTTGAGAATAAGGATTTATTTGTTTCTTTTCTTTTTTTCTTTTTAATCTTTGTAGCCACATAACCTAGCACAGGGTCTGGCACATGGTGGAAACTTTGGTTGAATGCCCAGCTTCCAGCTGCACCACCCCCAAAGCAAGCCATGTTATCTCAAAGAAAGCCATTCATCCATGGAAGAAGATGAAGGATGGTCTAAATACTAATCATCCAAATACTATTTTCTCATTGAATTGCATTAACAAATGGCAAGAACAGATGGAATTCCAAGACATCTTGTCATTACAAAATGTGTGACAGTTTCTCCCCTCTAATCCCCCAACCATAAAAAGCATCACCATCAAAACCATACCAACCCAAAGACTATGTCTAGGCATTTAATAAATGTATGTTCACTGATTGACTGATTGACCCAATGCCCACTCATAAATGATAGCTCTGGCCACGTTTTTCTGGTTCTGCAACATAGCAGTCCTTGGAAAGCTGGCATGGAGAGGGGGAGGGAGGGAAACATTGTCCTTGCACTCCCACATTTTGAGACTTATTATATTTGGTCTTTTTTTCTTTTTATGAATTAGATAAGCCCTAGAAATGAATTCAGAAATGAAATATGCTTCATCTTCAGCCAAATCTGACACCCCAGATAACAAATTCATAGATTGTCAAAGCTGGATGGATTTTAGGTTATCTAATTCAATATCCTTAGTTTACAGAGAAGGAAATGGAATCCTAAAAATGGAAAGTGACTTGCCCAAGGTCACCAACCAGTTAAAGGCAAAGCCCAGATCCCATAGCTCCCTGTTCAGTTTTCTCCCCCTACTATGCCCCAGGTATATTATCAGATATAATTCCCAGTATAAGTTTGTTGTTTCCTTTCACTCCTAACAATTTTGCAAGTTTTTTTAATGTGTGTGTATATTTATTTTAAACTCTCTAGGATGACTTGGCTACAAATTAATGGGGAATCATTTATTTTCTTTTCATTATGATGAGTTCTACTTTGATCTGGCCCCAGGATACTTGTCAGGGATCAGGGTCACCTCATAAACATATCTATACAAGTAATCAGGCAGAGACCTCCTTGCAGAAAGATGCTTCACTTATTAAAAAGCCAAGTGCTAAGATCAATAAAGCAATATTTGGAGAAATTCAATTTATCAAAAAATTTGACATTTTAAAGATGATTGAATGTCTTGTTTATTGGCAATCATGAGGGCTTCAGGAATGCCTGGCATGGTCAATGATAAAACATGAAGTTTATTTGAAATTTCCTGCCCTCAAAAGAAGATAACAATAGATGGTTGCTTTTTAAAAATTAAATTCTAAACATCTAAAGCTCTTTGTACACTGTACAAGCAAATCCAATTATAGAGAAGCAATGCCAGAATTTTTTGAGTCAGTTTTTAAGAACAGATTCTTTAAAAGAAAAAATAAACCATATCTTTGTAACTAAGCACCCCAAAGCTGTAAGCCTGCAGACATGCTCACTTTCCTGCCAATCCTTCTCCAACCTCACTGCCCCCTGCCCTTCCTCATAGCAGATACACAATAAAAAATAAGTTGAAACTAAATTTCATAGAGTTAGCAAACCCTGCGAAGATCTCTGAGTGGGTGCTGGGTCAATCCATCAGCAAACATTTATTAAGTATCTATGTGTATCAGGCACTGTGCTAAATGTGAGGGGTGTAAAGACAAAAATGAAACACATCCTGCCCTCAAGGAGTTTATATTCTATTGGGGGGGGGGGTGACACAATGGATGTAAATAGATACAAAATAGATACAAAGTAATTAGCAAGCTGTTGAAAGAAATCAGTAAAGGTTCCAAATGGAAAGAAGCACTTGCACTGAATAGTACTGAAGGAAACTAGGCATTCTATAAATCAGAAATGAACATGCATGCAAGGCTGGGGGACAGCCAGTGCAAAAGTCTGGAGATAGGAAATGTAATGCCATATGGGAGGAGCAGAAAGAAGGCTAATTTGACTGGACCATTTTTTGACTAGTCTTGGCCATGGACTTGAGGGACATTCATAGAGCACTTGGCAGTGAATATGAAAGGGAGTAATGTGTAATAAGTCTGGAAAGGTAGATTAGGACCAGGTTGTAAACAACTTTAAATGCCAAATAGAGAAGGATTGTATTTGTTCCTAGAGGCTGTAGGGAACCACTGGAGTTTACTGAACAGGGGAATGACATGGTCAGTCTTGTGCTTTATAAAAATCTCTTTGAAAGCCTTGTAAAGGGTGTCTACTTTCCCTACTCAGCCTTTTGGGAGCACAGCCTGCACATCATTCTACTTCATGGTGAGACACTTTAAGGAAGAAAAAAGTATATTGCAATGGACCAGGGGAATCATAGTTAAGATGTAATGACTTTGTAATAACCAACTATGCTCTATGAATTTGAATTATTTACTTGAAGTGCTTCTCCAAATCTAGAGAACGGCTCTAGAAAAGAGTTGTGACCTCAGCTGGTAGAGCTATGCCCGTACTGTATGTAGGTTATGCATACATATGCCCATATCATATTGTGGTTCTCAAGAAGTGACATGAAAAGAATGTTTATTTTTTTGTATATTTATTTATTTATCTTTAACATTCATTTTTTTATTTTACATTCCAAATTCTCTCCTCCCAGTCCCTCTCCCACAAAAGCAAGGAATGCCCATTGTACATGTGAAGTCATACAAAACATATTTCCATATTAGTCATGTTGCCAAAAAGAAAAAGAAAGTAAAAAATATATTTATGCTTCAGTCTGCACTCTGAGTTCATCAGTTCTCTCTCTGTAGGTAGATAGCACTTTTTACCAAGAATCCTTTGGAATTGTCTTGGATCATTATAATAATGTGTTTATTTAAAGGGCCCAGAGTTGGAGAGTGTGAAACAGGATGTTTTCTCCAGCTTTGCTTTTAAGAAAGGCTAGGTCTTAGGGGTTAGAGCTGCTATTTCTGATACACTCATCACTGTCAGTGTCTGCCCTGTCCACACACAACAGTTATGTTCTTGCCTCACTTCTCTTACATGTAAGATGAAATCTTTAAAAATTTAAAAACAGGACCATGAGTCTGCATTCAGTAACACCTAAACCCCTGATCTGAGCACATTGTGTCACTCTGTCTCATGTCTCCAAATAAAGGGAAAAGGGAAAAAATAAGAATTGAGAAATCTCCAACTCTATCTCTAAAGGAAAGATAGCATGGGATGGTAGGAAGAATGTTGAACTTTGAATCAGGGGAGACCTGAGTTCAAATCTCACCTATAATACTTACTACATCCATGTGTGTGGATAAGTCTATCCCTTAGATATTTCAAGCTCAACATGTCCAAAGCAGAATTCATTTTCCCCCTATCCAAACCCACCTTTTATCACACCTTTCTGTTTCTTTCAAATGCATTACCATGCTTCTTACCAAGATTTACAATCGTGGTGTCGCCCTTGACATTTCATTTTGCCTTAATACCTCTCTCCCCCACCCCCTCCCTCTCTTTGAAAGCCATGTGGAAGATGGATTGAAATGGGGAGATACTTGAAGAAAGGAGGCCAATTAGAAAACTATTATAAAAATCTAGGCAAAAGGTGATGAGGGCTTTAACTATGATGGTGACTGTGTGAGAAAGGAACAGATGGAATTTACATTTACATAATTGTAATGTAATGTATGAAATATTATGGATGTAGAAACTATGAGATTTGTTAAATGACTGAATATATGAAATGGGTGAGAGTGAAGTATCTAGGAAAAATCTGATATATCCAGCCTGCATGACTGAGAATGGTGGTACCCTTGATACAAGTTTAGAAGGATATGTTTAGTTGCAGAAGATAATGAGTTGAGATTTATACATGTTTAGTTTGAAATGTCGTGGAACTTCTATCTGTAATATCCAATAGGCAGTTGGCAGTGGAGGATTAAAGCTCAGGAGAAAGACTAGCATCCATGGCTTAGGGCTGGTCGAGGAGAATAGGAATCAAACATGAGGAAAATAGTTGAGGCTGTGGCAAATAGTCAGCCAGAGAGCACAGCAGTGGCCAAATGCCTGAAGTCACAAAATTAATGAAAAACCATAGTCTGAGAAATAAGGAAGCAATGGAAAATTCACACAGCAGACAGCCCTGGAGGATTTACATACACACATGCATGCACGCACGCACACATGCACATGCATGCAAATGTGAGCTTGGGGAACTATTGTTGATCCAAGAGTCACCAACCAATGACTAGACAATATCCTTCTCTTTGACAACCAACCAGCCATGTCAACTGATGGAGATGGTGAGATTGAGAGACAAGGTAGAGAGGAGTTCTGATAAGAGGGACCATATCTTAACCCATCAATCCACAATGCCAGCTTCTCCCCACCTTGGGCAAGCACCAGCTGGTTACCTTGTCATCATTTCAAGCTTCCTGACCATAAGAAATCATCCTTTTGGAAATTAATTTCCAAGTTCCTTGAATTAACTTCAATGTTATTTCCCAAAGATAATCCTGTTAGAAGTAATCATTTCCACGGACAGAATGCCACCTGTATTTATCAGGCATTTCCTCTAGGCTGATGCTTGAAGAGAAAATGGTAGCAGCTGCCAAGTTGGTATGGCGTTGGACTTGAATGTTAAAAATTGAGCCTTGTGTCTCCAGTACCTTGACCCAACACTAAGCTTCTCTCCCCTCCTCCAGGACAAAAATTCCCTACCCTGGTCTTTTGGCATGCTTGATTGTGTAAGTATAACTCCTACACCAGGCCCTTCCACAAAATTGCTTCCTATTGCTTTAGTAATTATTTTATATCTACTTATTTGTAGTCAGGAGTGTCCTGAATCCTGTTCAGACGGGCTCCCAAGAGCTGATTGTTAAATTTTTAGTGTGAGCATTTACACCTTAAAAATCAGCAAGCTCCACAAATCAGGGCTTGATTGTTGAGACTAAACCAGGGGTAGGGAACCTGCTCTAAACTGTTAAATTTTCTTTTTTCTTTTCTTTTCTTTTTTTTCTCTTTGGTGGGGGGAATAAGGGGCAATTGAGGTTAAGTGATTTGCCCAAGGTCACACAGCTAGTAAGTGTTAAGGGACTGAGGCCCGATAAACTGTTAAATTTTCAGTGTCTGTGTTGTTTTCCTCTAGTAAACTCTTTGAGGACAGGGACTGTTTTTCCTCTTTTTTCATTGTATCCTCAGGGATACAAAGTGACTAGAAAGGTACCTAGTACATGGTAGTCACTTGATAAATAATAAATGCTTACAGAATTGAACTGAAGATTGATTTGTCTCTTCCATTGAAAAACCATGTTTATACTATTTAATCCCTTTATTGCTTTGTGGACAGGGAACATCATGAGATCAAATAAATAAGTGGGAATAACAACCCTAACAGGATTGTGAGTAAAGATAGGCCAGAAACTATACTGAAAAGAATGATGGATTTGGAACCAAAGGACCTGGGTTCAGATCTTGCCGGTTCTACTTATCGATGTGACCTTGAGCAAGTTGCTTCTTTCTGGGGGAGGGGGGTCTCAGTTTCCTCATCTATAAAATTAGGAAGCTGAACTTATTTCTGCAAGCATTTATTAAACACCTATTATGCATCACGCACTGTGCTAAGAGCTTTGCAAGTATTTTCTCATGTAATCTTCACAACAACCCTGGGACGTTATCTCCATTTTACAGTTGAGGAAACTGAGGCAGGCAGAAGTTAAGTGACTTGCCCAGGGTCACACAGCTAGTAAGTGTCTGAGCTGGATTTGAACTCAAGTCTTCCTGATTCTAAGTCTAGGACTCTACCCATTGTGCCACCTAGAAGATCTCTTAATATTGTCTCCAACCCTAAATTTCATCAGGAAACCTTTAGAGTAAGAGTCTTTTGGTTTATGCTCCCTTTGCTGCAAATCGTTAGGAATAGCTGAGAGCTGGCTACCTTTCAGAGGCTCTGTGGATAATAAATTTGGCTTTGAAAGGCACCTCAGAGACTATCTAGTCTAAACCCTCTATTTTGCAGATGAGGAAACTGAGGTCCAGGGATATTGAGTGACTTGCCCATGGTCAGAGGTATGATTTAAATTCACATTCTCTGACTCCAGAGACAGTGCTTTTTCTTATTATTGTTGTTCTGCACTGAACTTGTGATTGTGGTGATATAGGGAGCTCTCGGTGAAGAAAATCCCCTCTACAAATTCAAATTTGCAGTTTATAATCTTAGGGAGTTCCCTGGGGATACCGAGAGGTTAAATTACTTGCCCAGGGTTACCTAGCCCATATGTAGCAGAGTCAGGGCTTGAACCCAGGTTTTCCTGACTCTAAGGTCAGACTTCTGTCCACTACTCCAGTCTTAATCTCCCTCCATTATATGACAATCAGCACCACTGAAGGGAGTGTTTCAAACTACTCTAGATTCCTTGGTCACTAGCAAAATGAAGAGAACTATACTTGTAAGATTGTAGAAATAAAATGACAGGATTTATTGTCCCTAAAAGACAACAGTGTCTACCACATAAGCCCCATGGGGTATGACTAGGATATAAGTATAGCTTCTTACCTGTAATTCTCCCAGCACATAATTATCTCAGGAAGACTGTGACCCTGCAGTTCTCCCCATTAAAAAGGATATTCCCTTACAAAATGAACTGTGCTTTATCAAATGGGACTTTTTTTTGATCACTGGAAATTGCTATTGGACTCATTAGCTGGGAAGCCAGATACTTAATTTATGAGGATTCCTCAGAGTTCCTCCCAGACCAGTCATCCAGGAGCTGAGCAGCTTATCACCAGGAGGGGAAAGTGGTTTCAGTATAGTGGCTTTATTTGCCTGGCTCTGGAGATAATAACTGGTAAATCAGCCCCTAGAAAATTCTCCCCTTTTAAGAAAAAAAGTCCCCAAAAGAAGAAAGGGTTTTGATATATTACCCTGCAACCAGATGTCACTTGATAGACAAACAGTTTTATTCTGCTCATTAGCACCATTTTCCCCACTTTTAAGACTTCCCAGCTACTGAGATGAAAAGAGGATTTGAATCCTTGCCTTTATGTTTAATATTTAAAAATTCCCCTCATAACCATGTTTTGATCAAATATTGATGAGATATCTGTTGTTCTTCAAAGCCAAGCAATTAGATTGTCAATCCTTCAAAGACAAAAAGCCCTTTATTAGAAATGAGAGTGGACATGAGAAGCTTTGCTTGCCCACCCCTCACCCAATTGCACAGCCTTTGGATTCATGCTCAGAAAGGACTGATGGACAGGTCCTTCTGTCGGCACCCTTTTAGAGTGATCAGGTAGGGTGGACCCCTGCAAGCCCAACAGTGCAGGCTACCACTGGCAAAGGGAACCTAGAGCTTACACTTTCATGTTAGTGAGACCGCCTGCTAGAAGACACAGTGCCACTTGGACTCCTGACCTGTGGTGTGGCAGGCCCACTGGGGTTTAGCTCCATCTGCTCACTGGACAGAGGAGCCAACCTGAACCAGTTATCCCTGGCTATGAAATAGTTCCACAGTGCCCTCTAGTGATGATCATAGGAAGCTACAAGTACCACCCATTCCTTTAAAGACAAAATATTTGAATCTCAGTGCCTCAAGGAACCTCAAAGGCAATCTAATCCTGACCTTACCAAAACAAAACAGAAGAAGCAAACAAACAAAAAACCCAACCTCTGTAGCCTGCCCTAGAAGAAGGGTTCTTAACTTTCTTTGTACCATGGATCCTTTTGGTAGTCTGGTGAAAATGATGGACCCCTTTTCAGAATCACATCTTTAAATACATAAAATAACATATAAAGAAAACCAATTATGTTGAAATATAGTTACAGAAAAAATGTTAAACCAAGTTTATGAACCCCAAATTAAGTACCCCTGATTAAAAGCCAGAAAGGAACTTAAATTTTGAGTCTACACCACCATTTTATAAAGGAATGATAATAACTTCCACTTGCCTCAGTTTCCTCATCTGTACAGTGGGGATAATAATAGCACCTACCTCCTGGAGTTGTTGTGAGGATGAAATGGAATAATAACAATAATTCCTTGCAGCACTGAGATTCCAATATTTTGCTTGTCATGCAGTAAGCACTGTAAAAATGTTAGCTGTTATTATGATGAAGAAACATTAACAGCAAGCATTTATATAGCACGCTGAGGTTTACTAAGGACTTTCTAAATATCATTTGGTGCTCATAAACGAGGCTATGAGATAAATCGTATTATCTTTTACAGATGAGACAATTAAGGCCCAGAGAGATTCAGTGATAAGCCCTGGGTCACAGTTAGTAAGTATCTAGGTTAGAATTTGAACTCAAGTCTTCCTGACTAGGTCCGCACTCTACTCACTTGCCACAGAGTTTCCTAGGCCAAAGAGGAAGTGATTTGCCCAAGGTCACAAAGAAGATAATAGTATTAGCAATAAACAATAACTCACATTTACATATTACTTTAAGGTTTAAAAGTGATTGACATGTATAATCACATTTATAATCAGCAGGGGTCAGAAGTTGAACCCAGGTCCTTGGATTTTAAATCCAGGGCTTCTTTCACTATACCACGATGATTAAAAGACCCAAGCAAAATGCCATTAACTGGAAATCCATCAGGTCTTTTGATAACAAAAGGGAAGGGCTAGAATGTATGACTGAGGGTAGTAGCCACTGGAGAACTTTAAAAACCTAAGTAATTTATCACTTGCCCAGGAAAATGGAGGTGAGGAGTGGGAGGAGATTTGGGTGATTTCTTTGTTACCCTATGGGTCTATGATTGCTTTCTTCTTCTAGGAAACATGAGCACTGTATTACATCTAATTTGCCCTAATTCATCTTGTGAATATGCTTTCCTGATATACACTGGATCAATTGTACAAATAACTTCCCAGCAGCTCAATACTTTTGTCAGAAAGGAGATGGAAGAGTTCTATTTGTTTGCCCACATTATGGCCCCAGGTGGAATGCTTTAGGACACCAACAAAGCAATGAAAACACCCCCTCCCCCGTTAGAGACCAACTGGCACAGATGCTATATTAAGAACACAAACAGGCTGGTGTAATTGTTGCTTTGAAACCCTGAAATGTAATTTCAGTTACATAAAGCTGAAAGACATATATTTGAGATATCAGTTATTACAGTGTTTATCTTCTTATCCCTGAAGTGAGATTCTGTTGGTTGATGCCACCTACATAATCACTGGACTGTTTCTCTTCTAGCCCTGGTATATGCACATGCATTCCTGGCTCTCATATTCAGAACATGGAACAGAAGGGGAAAAAAACAGGTTGGATTTTTGGGGAGATTGGGGAGCAGAGAGACATAAATTCTATCACCCTTGTGGCAATATGACAGTGCAAAAGAGACTATCCATGCTGCCATTAAAAGAAATATTTGTCAGTCCAGAAAAGTGGCTATGCATGTGTAACCCCATCCCTCACCCCCAAACCTTACGTCCAGCCTCCTACCCTCTGACTGCTAAATCCTTCCAGTAAGCTCTTTTGAAGATGTGCCCAGGCCAGCCACGCTCATTCATCTCCACTCCAAGTTCTATTTCACTCTTCTGACTTCTCTGGATCTCCTTGGTGACTCACCCGCTCCCTTTCAAGCTTTTTATGTATTAGGTTTTTTTTTTAATCTATTAGAATATGAGCTTCTTGAAGGCAGGAATCGTCCTTCTCTGTGTTTGAATTGATATTCCCAGTTCTTAGAACAAAAGTACTTAATAAATTCTCTTTCTCTCTTTTCCTTGCTCTGCTCTCTCTATTCTTCTCCTTCTTACCCCTGCTTCGAAATTAAGGTTGGAGTTAATGTGAATAAAATGTTTGTTCTTAGCTGTGTGACTTTGGTTAAGTTAATTAATCTCTACCTCAGTTTCCTCCGCTGTAAAAATGAGGATGAAACAATTGGAAAAATATTAGTTGTTCATGGGTAGGAACTAGGTGTGTGCATGGGGGCTAGAAGAGAAACAGTCCAATGATTACACTGGGGGTACCAGCCAACAGTATGAGGAAAAAATGGCAGCACTACCAAAATTATTTTACTTATTCATTGCCATGCTAATCAAACTACCAAAACAACTTTTACAGAGCTAGAAAAAAATAGCAAAGTTCATCTAGAAGAGTAAATGATCATAGTAATCTAGTATTAGCAAAAATGGGGGATAAAAATAGCACCTGTTTCTTAGAGTTGTAAGGATCAAATGGGACAATAATTATAATGTGTTTAGCATAGTAACCGGCACATAGTGAGCACTACATAAATGTTAGCGATTATTTATACCACAGCTAAGTGCATAGCAAGAAGCAGTCAGTAAATGTCTGCCAACTAAAAGCTCCTGTTATCATATAGGCTAAGTTTTTTGGGTAAATGACAATATAGTTATTTTTATTTTTTTAATTGTTTTTGCCCATAATAGTGACAAATATCTTATATCCTTTGACAATTTTATATACACATACCATCCTTAGGATGAATACCTCTGGCCCTGAGCTTTTTTGCAAGGGAGTGGAAAGGAAGGTGACGCCCCACAATAACTATGCTATTTGTCAGGAAATCAAGAAGTCAGCAGCAGGACCAAAGGAGAACGTTTTCCAGTTGGCGCTATAAAAAAACTAAGGCTCATTATACATGTAATCAATTCATAAACCTCCTACCTCCAGCATCAAGGAAAACTAGGTGAGATTTTCCCTTGTCCTTTTGCTTTCAGCTTGTATATTTTATGACTTAGATACCTAATTCATACTGTACATGCTATTCATTTTTGCCCTTCTTTCACTAAAATTTCACTAAAACAAAGCATGTCTGAAGAAAGGAAGAAGTTATATACTCAGGCATTTAGATTTGGAAGATCTTACTTAGTATTTATTTGCTCCAGTCTCATGGTCCCTATGGATGACTCTGAGGTCTACAATCTATCTTCCTTTCTTCTTTCCTTCCTTCCTTCCTTTCTTTCTTTCTCTCTCTCTCTCACACATACTCTTTCCTTCCTTCCTTCCTTCCTTCCTTTATTCTTTTCCTTCATTCTTCCTTTTTTTTCTTGAACTCTACAATCTTTCTGAAAGGGGTGGCCTGGCATAGAATAGAAAATTCAGAATGGCAAAATGTTGCAGAATTTCAGAATTGGTATTTATGGTAGAGGGGAACAGAAGTTGGACCTAAGAAAGGCATGTTCAGTTGGCTTCATTCAACAATGTAAAATAAGAAAAAAAAAATCCATATTGAACTTAAGTTCAAAAAGTCAACTTCATGAACACAAGACAATTAGACTTCTAAAAAAAATACAGCAATTTGTTTGAAAAAGGTCGTAGAAGGTTTAGGGATTGCATGTTCAAGATGAGTCAACAGTATGATCTAGCAGACAAGAAAATAAATGCTATCAGATTGTGTTAAAAGTAGAAGAGTCTAGAGAGGTGGTAAGGTTGTGTTTGGTTCTGGGTACTATGTTCTAGAAAGGATTATGAAAATCTGTAGAGCATGCTGAGCAAAGTAACCAGAATTTTTGTTTTCGTTGTTGTTCAGTCGTGTCATGTACAATTCTTGGTGACCCCGTTTGGGATTTTCTTGGCAAAGATATTGGGGTGGTTTGCCATTTCCTTCTCAGGCTCATTTTACAGATGAGGAAACTGAGGCAAACAGGGGTTAAGTGACTTGCCCAGGCTCAAACAGCTAATAAGTGTCTGAGACCAGATTTGAACTCAGGAAAATGAGTCTTCCTGATTCTAAGCTCAGGAATCTGAGCCCACCTAGCTGCCCTAAGTAACCAGGATGCCATATGATAAACAGTTGTAGGAACCAGGGATATTTAGCTTAGAAAAAAAGACTTGTAAGGGAAATAAAAGTTGTCTTCAAGTATTTGAAGACATCACCATGTGGAAGTAGAATCAGTCTTGTTTTATTTAGCCTAGTTCTGAGCAGAACTAGATGTAGATTTTGCCAAGAGGCAAATTATAATGAAAACTGTACTAAGAATTGGAACTACCTGAAAATGGGGTTCCCCTTTATTGGAGATCCTCAAGCAAAGGCTGGCTGACTATTTATCAGGAATGTTTTAGAGAGAATTTTTGTTCAGGCATGAGTTGGACTAGATAACAGTAAATAAGATATTGATAAGACAGATAAAATTTCGGAGTTGTAACTCCCTTCTGACTCTGAAATTCAGGGATTCCGTGATGTCTTTTATGGCACAGAGCAACATAAATAGAATTATGATAGCAGAAGAGAATTCAAATTTATGTTATGCCTAATTAACTTTTAAAACAATTAAATGCATGATTGTAAAGAGTTTGTGTAATGAATTGTCTTATGCAAAGGAATCTACAAGCATGGATCCAACACTGGAATGGATCTTAGGGGTCATCTAATCCCACCCCTCACTTTACCTATGAGAGAAATTAAATACGTGCCTAAAACCACACATTTAGTAAATGACAGACCTTGGATGCAAACCTACCTCTTCTTATTTTAAATCTAATGTACTTTAAGTTCTAGACAGGATGGTTTAAAAAAAATTACAATTTCCCATAAGTCACTTATAAAAGTCTTTTTAATTTAAGTGGTACTATCGCAGTCTGGGAGTCTTGGATCTCAACCCTGAAATGCAAGGCCAAAGGGTGCTGGTCTGCCTCAAAAGAAGTCAACCCTCCTAAAAATAAAAAGAATTCAACCTCATCAAACCTTTCAGTCCAAGTAGTTTATTAGAACACTGGTTGTGGTGGAAGAAATTCATAGTGAGTCTGTGCTATTTGTAATGCCAACACAAGCAGGCCAGGTTTTAAGAATCTGAGTCATTTAATGGGGGAAAGATAGAATCTTTTATTCAGAAAGACTGTGGGAAGATCTGGATGGGATTAAAGGATTAAGGAGTGACAAGTAGCATGGGGTGGGACCAGACAGAGACCATGAGGGCCACAGTGAAAAGGCAGCTGAAAAGAAGTATTATTGACTAGGATGGGCCATGTGCCTCAGGGGAATGCCAGAGATCTGGGTGCAGGGGCTGTGGGGTCCAGGTCCCAAAGACATAGTCTTTTCCTTTTAAAGGTTCAGAGCAAATCCCATCCCCCATCAGTAGTGTAGATAGAATTTAGAATCAAGAAGAAATCTTCCTGAGTTTAAGTTTGACCTCTGGTATTTACTAGCAGTGTGACCCTGGGCAAATCACTTAATCCTATTTACCTCAGTTTCCTTGTTTATAAAATGAGCTGGTGAAGGACATGGCAAACCACTTTAGCATCTCTGCCAAGAAAACCCCAAATGGGGTCACACAGAGTCAGACACAACTGAAATGACTGAACAACAACAAAATATAAAAATCATATAATGCCTCCTCCAGCAGAGGATGGAAGGAAGGGAAGGCAATGATTACCAAATTCACTTAACTGGTTGAGTTCTATTTAGACTTCTATTACAAGCAAGAAACTAGATTAAGACCTGATGCTATACAGGAAATATTGACTGAACCCACATCCAATTGTAAAACCCAAGCCTGTCCTGTGAAAATCAAATGGTGAAAAATGTCAAGCACAATTACTAACGAACAAAAATAGCTTTGAAGAATTAGTAGCATAAACATCCCCCATCCAAAAATGATCTCTCTTTCCTCTTAACTCTCACAACATGTTTGTCGTTTACCTTCTCCCCAGATTCTATTCATTTCTGTACACGTTTATCTTGCCTATTATATTGTAAGCATATAAGTGGAGGGGACTTGGATTGGGGGCTTCTTATGGAGCTGCGAATGTATACCTTGGCTTCATGAGAAGGGACTAATTTACTCTGCTCCTTTGCAAAAGGTCATTTGCAACTAGAGCAGTGGTTCTCAACCTTCCTAATGCTGTGACCCTTTAATACAGTTCTTCATGTTGTGGTGACCCCCAACCATAAAATTATTTTCATTGCTATTTCATAACTGTAATTTTGCTACTGTTATGAATAGTAATGTAAATATCTGACATACAGGATGTATTTTCACTGTTACAAATTGAACATAACCTATAGGTAGAGAACCACTGAACTAGAGGTTTCTGGTGTCTCCTTTGTTCCTGTGATGGAGAGACTGTGTCAAAGAGGATTGAGAGCTAAACCAAGAAGAGCTACTCATTCTGTGAGCCACAAGGAGTAAGGACAGGCAGCATCCAGTCTCTTTGTTGGGATGTGGTCAAAACTAGCTCACTCTTGTACTTTCAAGAACCTGGGGAAGAGGAAAGGGAGAAAGGTGATTTCTCTTCCTTTCCCTCCCCAGCAGTGACTACGGTAGCTAAAAGTACATGCCTGCATAATCCCTAGGGAAGAAAAAAAAACAAGCAAATCTTTTTTTTTCTCATTTCCCTTCAGTCTTTACCACAGTGCCTTACACATAATAGCTCCTTAATAAATGTTTGTTGAAGTTGAGCATCTCCCTTTAAGCAAACAAATTAATAACATTGACAGTAGAAGCATAAGAGGTACCCTTAGAAATTAGTTTGCTAATCCTAATTCCCTGGTTGTAGAGACCTGACATTCAGGCTTCTTGCCTACCTTAGATTGGAAGCTTACAGAAGGCATACAAGCCTACTGTAGGCATGTGCTATAAAAAGTTTCACATATCTGGGGAGCTAAATACTGAATAATCAGGCATTGAAAGACTAGTTGAGCCTAAGGACCCACTATTTTATTATTCCCTGAATGTCAGATATCTCTGATTTATTTCTGTAATTGGCATATGAGTCTCTGATTTACAACCAATGGAACCCAGTTTCATATACAAGCAATGGAGTTTACAATGTAATATATATCCTGTTAGTGCCCCTATGCCATTGTGTTCCATATGTTCTCCCTAAAAGGCATTTTCTTTGGAGATGTAATAACTAGAGATTGGAGTTATTTGCCTAAAGCTCTGTGAATCACGAATTGAATTAAATGACATTAAGCTAGAAATAACCTTTTTAAAGCATGTTTTAGTATTTTAATTAAGACAGGGTAACCTTGAATTCTCACAGTTTAGGATGAAGCTCCATCTTGAGGACAAATCATTGTATTTTCCAGTGTATATGTGTGTGCTCTTTAAAAAGCTAATTTTTAGCCAGGAGTGGTGGCACATGCCTGTCATCCCAGGAACTGGGGAAGCTGAGGAGGGAGAATCTCTTGAGCTTAAGAGTTCTGAGCTGTTGTCAGCTACGCTGATGTCTGCACTAAGTATAGCATTAATATGGTGAGCTCCCAGGAGGGGCCTTATATGGAAGAGGGATCACCAGACTGCTCAAGGAGAGGCAGACCAGCCTGGGTTAGAAATGAATCCAATCAGAGCTCCCATATAATCAGAGTGGGATCAAGCCTCTGAGTAATCACTATACTTCCAGGCTTTTTAAAAGCCAGTCTTTCAAAAAGATCTCCTTTTCATTGTCACCAGTGGCCTTTTTAGGCTTTCACTGAAATTATAGAGGATTATCAACCCTGGGGGCAATCTTACTGTTTGCTATCACCCTGATAAGTGACTCCCTCTCAAACTTTCCAAAAGGTAAATCTTAGCAACTTGCTCATGTTTCTATAGCCAATAAGCAGCAAAGGTGACTCCTGAAGCCAAATCACAAGGTTATAGGTTATAGAGCTAGAAAGAATCTTCAAAGTCATCCAGACTGACCTCTTAATTTTCTAGTTGAGGAAACTGACATTCAAAGATGATAAGTGGCTTGCTCTAAGTCACAGAGATAATAAGTGACAAGTTCAAGATTAGAACTCAAATGCCTAGACTCCAAATCCTGCATTCTTGCTTCCATATCATGTTGTCTGAAGATCCTCGTATAGTAGGGTATGGTATGGTATGGTATGGTATGGTATGGTATGGTATGGTATGGTATGGTATACTATTAAAACCTTATTATATCATAATACTATAACCTTATATAGACAAAATCAAGTTTAAATGAATATTTAGGGTAGTCCTAAAGAGGAAAAGTAGTCACCAAAAGAAAAATGGGGATGGGAAGGGGTGTGGCAGGGAAATATAAAAGGAACAACAATCCGATGTGTTTTGCTAGTGCCAATCAATGAAGTTAACAGTCAATCAGTCAACAGACTTTATGAGTATTATATGCCAGACCCTGTGCTAAGCATTTAGGAATCATGACCCCTGCCCTTGAGGAGCTTGCATTCTAATGGATGAGACAATATGCAGATAACTATGTGGTATAAGATATATACAGTGTAAATGGGAAATAATCTCATAGGGAAGTCACTGTCTGTGAGGGTAGGTGGAAAAGCCACCTGCAAAAGGTGGGACTTGGATTGAGTCTTGCAGGAAGCCAGGAGGCAAAGTTGAGTGGGAAGAGAGTGAGCCACCTCCTTCTCCTGTTAGGCACAGCCTCCCTGAGTCACTGTCCCGGCTGCTTGGCTCCCAGGTCTGAGCAGAAACCATCCAAAGCACAGGCCTGGGACAATTAGCCTAATCTCCCTTACTATTCTCTTGGTCACAATCTGGTCAATACTCCATTTTATGAGTTTTTGAGAGCTAATTGGTTCAGTGGGATCCATTAAGATCCAAGGGAACCAACTACCCCTTAGATGGGGAAAGAAAAAATTAGTCTTTTGTTGTTGTTCAGTCCTGTCCAATTCGAGTTATGTCCATGACCCCACTGACTGTGTCTTGAGTTTTCGTGGTAAAGATACTGGTTTGCCATTTCCTTCTCCAGTGTGTCCAATTTTACACATGAGGAATTGAAGTAAATAGGGGGGGCAAGTGACTTACTCAGGGTCACATAGCTATAAGTGTCTGAGGTTGGATTTGAACTCAGATCCTCCTGACTCTAGGCCCAATGCTCTAGTCACTGCATCAACTAGCTGAGTTACATCCCAACAATAAGCACATTTTCTATTTTACACTAGAAATGCATTCTTTAAACCATAGTCATCAGTCTAATACTTTTTATTCAAATAATTCCTTATGAAGAAGTAGCAATGTTTGTTTTTATAGCATTTTCTGTGATATGCTTTGACCCCTCCCATTCTTCTTCAGACCCTCATCTTCATGCACTGCTTAGCCACCTTGTTTTTCCTGTGTCCTGAAATACAGGGTATTGTCCCCAAAGACATTCTCATTTCCTTTCTTTATTCTTCATTTCTTTGAGCAGCTGACACCATCTCCGACTCCAGTATCAGCCGACATCAAATTCTACTTGCCCGAATGGGGCTGGTACACGCAGGAAGACAGAGAGATATAAGGAAGACAATAGGCAAAAGCACATCTATCTGTAGGTAAACACAAAAGTTCAGTCCAACAACACAGTCTGTTAGGGTTCCATTGTCTTGTATCCTTGTCATTAGGAAAATGGATAGAATGTCTTAAGGTACAGATATCGGATGTTCCTATATACCTAACTGTCCTTTAGTTTTCTGTTGTGCGGAGCTGTAACTGGGGGCAGCTAGGTGGTGCAGTGTATAGAACACCAGGCCTGGAATCAGGAAGACCTGAATTCAGATCTGGCCCCAGACATTTACTAGCTCTGCCGCCCTGGGCAAATCACTTAACCCTTATTTGCCTCAGTTCCTCATCTGTAAAATGGGGTCATACTAGAGGAGGAAATGGCAAACAACTCCAGTATCTTTGCTCAAAAAAACTACAAATAGGGTCACAAAGAGTCAAAAACGACTGAGTAACAGCAAGAGCTATAACTAAGTGACTTTTGTATCTGGGACGAGTGGCAAAGAAGGCATATTTATCCTCATTTCCTCGTGTAGCATATAAGGTAATGAAGTGGTGGAGTCCAGCTGTGATAACTGCATTATCATCAATTGTGATAGATCACTCACTACAGACACAATATTGAACATATTCCTTTTCCCATCTTTCTGTTGTCATCCTTCCAGTTCCATCTATAAATGTTTTCAGAATGAACTGGCTTAGCTGGGTCTAATGCCAAACTCCATACAGGATCATTTTCCCCTCCAATGCTTTTTATTGTTTTTGGAGGTGATACTACTCATAACCTTCAGTCACCCTCCTCCATAATGTTTTCTAAATGAGCTTGTACTCACAAATAATGTTAACTTTGGCTTCTGTGCCCTCTGTTTAGTAAGAAGATCGAGTGTTTGTTAACTGAGTGACTTTCGGGGCTCTTCTGGCCTTAGCTGTAATGACTATTTTTCATCACTAAAATCCTTCTGGAAAATAATGTTAATCCGAGTCCATGTCTATCTATTATCCATTTCATATTCTTCACAATCAACAGCTTGTTTAAAAAAGTCTATAAGAGGTACAGTACTTCCACTATGTCTTCATCCTTCTCATTTGGCAATGATGGTTTTTTAACTTTGGTCTAATCATTCAGTAATCTTAGAGCAAAAACATAAAAAACATAAGAAGTTCTGAAATGACTCTTAGTTACCATTCTAAGATGCAGCCAATCCCATTTTTGGTGATACACACACACACACACACGCACACTGTGTATGTATATACAAATGTTTATGCCTATATGTACACCTGTATATATACATATGTACTTACATGATAAAGTAAATATATGTAGATATGTGTGTCTACATACATATCACACATTATATATACATACATGTGTATGTATATGTGTGTGTGTATATCTGTGAATCACCTTGAGAGATGATATCCATAGGAGCTAATGAGTTTATATAAGATTATAGAGAAAGAAGAACCCAGGAGAGAATCTTAGAGAACTCATCCACATTTAGGAAGGGGGCGGGGTATGATATATATGCAGAGCCAGCAAAATGGAGTGGTTGAACAGGTAGGAATGGAACTAGGAAAGAGTAATAATGTCACAAAAACCCAGAAAGGAGAAAGTGTCCAGGGGTAGAGGATGATCAGCAGTGTCAAGTGCCCTGATCATTTTAAGCTCACTGATACCATTGCCAAACAAACCTATTACAGAACTCAGAAGTCTCAGATATAACACAGTAAATTCCAACTGGAAGGAAAGGACGTGATTGATATACCAGGGTATCTGACCAATCCCACTATTTTAATCTGCAATATGGAGTACATGTCTCAAGGCTACAAAATGCTATGTGGCTACAATAGTACCACGTGGAGCTTTTTCTAAACAGCAGGAGTTGAATAACAAATCCACTTGGCATGAAGATATTAGGGCATCTCTCTGACATTGATGAAGCTTTAGCGTAAAGGGTAAGAGAAACTCATAAGGAGAAGATTAGTTGTTCAAGGTGTTTTGAAAGTCTTTTTTCCTGTAACAGTCCAGATCAGTTAATGAACAAATGGCTTGATGGCAGTCAGATTCATTTATTCATTCATTCATTCATTCATTCATCCAGTCATCCAACCATTAATTCATTCATTCATTTTTTCAAGAGGCATTTGTTAAACACCTATGACTTTGTGTTTGTTGGTAGGTTTGGTGCTGAAGTTATAACAGCAAAAGGAAAATCGTTCTCTGCTCTCAAGGAGCTTACCATATAGTATTGAGATATGAAATATTTGTGCTATAAGTAAATAAAATATGATTTGAGGGGGCAGAGAAAACTAACAACCAAGAAATAAGGAAAGGCTTCCCATAGGAAAAGATGCCTGATCTGAACCTTGAAAGAAAGCCAATGACTTTAAGAGGTGTAAGAGAGAAATTACTTTTCAAAGGTAGGGAATGCCATATGCAAACACATGGAGGGAGAAAATGGAGTACCAGGGAAGAACATATAGGCCAATTTGGCTGGAATATAGAATACAGGAAAGAGAGTAATATGAAATAAGTCTGAGGGGCAGCTAAGTGGCACAGTCAATAGAGCACCAGCCCTGGAGTCTGGAGGACCTGAGTTCAAATCCTGCCTCAGACACTTAACACAAAAACTAGCCATGTGACCTTGGGCAAGTCACTTAACCCCAACTGCCCTACCTTCCCCCCTTGAAGGAAAAATAAGAAATAAGTCTGGAAAGATAGTTTGGAATTAATCTGTAAAGGGCTTTGTATATCAAGTGGACAAATTTGTATATTATCTTGGAGGCAAAAAGAAACCACTGATGGCCCCTCATTGTAACATGCTTAGAGCTTTGATGTTTTCTTAGCTTTGTGGAAGATGAATTGGAGAGGGAAGAGCTTGGAAGGAAAAAGACCAATTAGGAAACTGTCACAATAGCTTGGGCTTGAGGAGGAGAGACTGAAAAGGGCCAATCACTTAGAAGGTGCTTAATCTATCAATTAAGACTTATTAAGTACCTAGTATGTGCTAGGCCTTTATTATTATTAATTATCATTATTTTCCCTCTATTAGGAGCCAGGGATATAAATGCAAAGAATGAATATGTGTTTATTGGTTGACTGGCTGACTGACTGAACTAGAGTGGTTTGACCTTATGGATAAGAGGAGAGGAGAGGCTCTAGGAATGTCATGGGAACAGAACTGACAAGACTTTTCAAATGATTGGATGTGGGTATTAAAGAAGACATAAGGATAACTTTGAAGACGTGAACCTAGAGAACTGGAAAGACGATGGTGCCCTCAGTGTCATAGGAGAGAAGATAAAGAACACCCCTTTGCATGTGTTGAACTTGAGATGACTATAGAATATTCTGGTAGCAACATAACCATTATGCAAGTGTTTTTGCTTAACTACATAACTACACAAGTACACATGTATAACCTATGTTTAATTGCTTGCCTTCTCACTGAGGGTGGGTGGGGAGGGAAGAAGAGAGAGAATTTGGAACTCAAAGTTTTAAAAAAAAATGTTCAAAAAAACTTTTTAAAATTTTTTAAATTTAATTTTAAGTTTTAAATATTTTTTAAATTTAAAACATTTTATTTTAAAAAATAAACATTATTTTTACATGCAACTGGGAAATAAAATATGCCAGCAATGGGTATAGAAATCTATCTTGCCATACAAGAAAGTAAGGGGGAAGAAGATGAGGTAGGGGGGTGATATGCATGACATCTCAGGGGAGGGGGAGGGGAGAGATGGGGAGAAAATTTGGAACTCAAAATCTTATGGAAATGAATGTTGAAAACTACACATTAATTAATTAATTGATAGAATATCCTGGTAGGCAATTTGTGACATGGAATTGGAGTATAAGAGAGTGATTGGGGCTAGGAATATAGATTTAGGAGTTATCTGCTTTGAAAATCAAATCTGCTGCCTCTTTTTTTAAAACAGATGGAATTCTAGTTCTAGTTCTTTCACAGCCTTTCCATATTTTCACCTTTCCACTTAAACTATAGGGAACTAATTATTTCTAAGCTATATTAGAATATATTTAAATTACACTACCTTGAAAGGAAAAAAAGCGACCTAATAGACACTTTGCATCAAGCGAAGCAAGTAACTAGTTATTGAATATTTCAAATTTCTGAACCTAATGTTCATTCAAGCTTGCTCTGCAGAAATAAATGTTGAACAGACACTTGCTAACTCCATTAAGTCTGGTGATCTTCATTAGTTTCATTCTGTGAAATAAGTTTTTTTAAAAATACATGCCCCAATTTTCATTGGGTTGTTTTTTCCTTTGATGTACAATATAAACTCATAATTGCCAAGTATGAATAATTTAGGAATCCTAAACATTTAGCTAATATGACACATTCCTGCAAAATCTATGAGAGGATCTCATCATTTAATTTTAACACCACTCTCTGTACTAACTGCTCAACTTGCACTCACACTAGAGAGTTAGGCTCCCAAGAGAGTGGCTGTGTTCTCAGGTTCCAAGGGTAACCCTGT
This sequence comes from Pseudocheirus occidentalis, assembly GCA_028646575.1. Classification (NCBI taxonomy): domain Eukaryota; kingdom Metazoa; phylum Chordata; class Mammalia; order Diprotodontia; family Pseudocheiridae; genus Pseudocheirus; species Pseudocheirus occidentalis. Next base: position 148,328,115 of record CM053593.1, read on the forward strand.
GCAACTGCATTCCTCTTCATGCATCCTGTGCTTACCCTCAACAGTCAATCAATTGATATAATTTATGCTTATCAGAAGTATTTACTAGGATGACATCATAAGAACAGAAACTACAAAACATTAACACCCCCAACCTGTAATCCATTTTCCCACAAATATACAGAACATCCACAAATTTAGGGTACAGTGGGTAGTGAGGGAGACATATGTAGAACATATGTGGCCAAGCCAACTTGCAATTTCAATACCATCAGGATTCAAAGCCATTTCTGTCCTCCCAAAGTTTCTTCCTGGACACAGTATGTCTGTTGGGGTAGATTACTCAACTTACATTTTTAGCCAGAAACATTCTCTGCTTCCAGAAGTCCTACTTCTCAAGTTACTTTCTCCCTCAAGTGACTATCTCACTGCATCCATATGTGTCTGGGATGTGCGTCTCTTTTCTCTGATGAATGCAGTGTCTCCTACTGGTCAAGTGCTTTCTCAGTCACCAATGGAGTGAAACAAGGTTGTGTGCTTGCTCCCATGCTTTTTAGCATGACGTTTTCAGTCATGTTGGCAAATACTTTCAATGAAGATGAACATGGCACCAAGGTCACCTACTGAACTGACTTCAATTTGAAAAGGCTACAAGCCAAGACCAAATTGGAGTGAGTGTTTAGTGCATGATTTTCTGTTTCCAGATGACTGTGCATCCAGTGCAGCCTCTGAAGCTGAGGAGGATCCTGCGAAGCAACAAAGAATGGATCAATTCTCTGCTGCTTGTGCTAATTTTGGCCTAACAATTAACACTAAGAAAAGACAGGTGCTCCATCAGCCACCACCACACCATCCATGGCGCCATCAGTTACAGCAAATGGAGGAGTATTGAATGTTGTGAATAAGTTCACTTACCTTGGTAGTATACTTTCCAGGGATACATTTTGATAATGAGGTTGATGTACATGTTACCAGAGCTAGCTCAGTGTTTGGGAGGCTCTGGAGGAAAGTATGGGAGAGAAGAGGTATTAGATTAGACTAACTACCAAACTGAAGGTCTACAGAGCCATTGTGCTGACCTCATTGTTGTATACCTGTGAAACCTGGACAGTCTACCAGCACCATGCCAGGAATCTGAATCGCTTCCCTTTGAATTGTCTTAGGAAGCTTCTGAAGATCACCTGGCTGGAAAAGGTACCAGAAACTGAGGTCCTTTCTCAAACTAAACTGTCAAGCATTCAAACTCTGATGAGCTGGCCATGTTGTTTGAATGTAAAACATATGCTTGCCAAAAAGACTATTTTATGGAGAACTCACACAGGGCAAGTGTTCACATGTGGTCAGAAGAAGCAATACAAGGACACCGTCAGGGTCTCTCTTAAGAACTTTGGAATTGCTTATGTGATATGGGAGACACTGGCACAGAACTGCTCAGCATGGAGTGCCCTCATCAGAAAAGGTGCTGTGCTCTATGAGCAAAGTAGAATTGCAACAGCTCAAAGGAAACACAGTCTTCTTTCTACCACCTCTACAGTGGCCTTACTAAGATGAGGTGCCCAGAATCCCACACAAGGCATGAACCACCTGCGGTCTTCAACCTCGTTTTAAATGTGACTACTTAGACCTATGACATTGCTATGCCCTTACATGACATTTAGAGAATCTAATCAAAGGAAGGAGTGGGAGGGGGGAGAGAATATATAAGCATTAAGGTAAATAAATCATATAGTGATAGAGCTGTGTCTCAATCCATCTACTAAATGCAGTAGGTCAGGAATTGATTACTCAAATATTCAGTAGTTCAACTGCACATGAATTATCCATTTTCAAACAATTAAATTACAGTAAGACTTAATTCACAGAACAGATTGTCCATTAAAGAGTTTGGGTTAATAAAACACTGTATTACAGAGTTTGCTGAATCTGAACATTTAAACTTGTAAAATAATTAAATTATCAAATAGGAGGGTATCAATTATTTGATATATCAAAGAATTGACCATAGTTTTTTTTTTTCAAATCAAATTGTGTTTAAGGGACCTTTTGGGTATTCTGGTAAAGCTAATGGACTACTTCTGAAAATAATGTTTGTTGTCTACACTCATAATTTAATACGTTTCAGCTAGAGGTTATTGAAAATTTAAATGAATTTTTCTCATCCAAGTTCTTGGACTCCCCAAAATCTACCACCAAAGGGCTCCATCAGCCCCAGGTTGAAAACTACTGTTTTGAATAGTGAACTCCCTTAGTTTTGTTCAGTTTCTTTAAAAAATTCATCTACACACAACTCTTGGCAAACATTATTTTGCAAAGTAAAGCCTGCAATATGTTTAATTAAACACTTTTGGCTAAATTCTCTCCATTGTGTCATCAAACCTCTCCCAGGGTAAGTAAAAATTAAAAGTGGAGAATCCAAGACACAAAGTATTTGAGTGACACCATTCCTAGTCCTCCTTATCCCCACCCCCAACTTTCCCTAGGCTATCTGTAGGGCTCAAGGCATTGCAGCGAGGTCTTCCAATACCAGCACTCCACTCCCTGAGAAGAGAAGCTTACCACTTGTTCATTTCTCTGCTGTGTCTCCAGATGAGAAGAAATTAAAATTCCCACCATGTCTTTAATCAGAAACAGAGATCTTGCATTTCTTGCATTGTGGGACAAATGACAGAATATGTCAGTTTGCATAAGTGGTATTTTTTCCTCTTCATTTTGAGTTTAAAACAAAGCAAGATGGAGATTTGCATCCATTGCAAAAAAAAAAAGGCAGGCTGCACATCTTGCCCCCTGCCCTCCTCCATTCTCTGAGCCTGAACAATGCCCCTTTTCCCAACATGCTGTGCACCAAAGTAGTTCATTTGAAACACAGTAATTAGCATTACAGATAAAATGACACTGCAGCAATGTTAATTACTACAGTGCAGATGTACGGCTAGATATCATACATAATGTTGTCAAGCCTCTACTTTTAAATTAAAGTGCAACAAAGCATACCCTGGCTACACGTCTTCTTCTGATTAATACAAATTAATGTTATTTTAGTTTCAGGGGAGGTTCAGGGAGGACCGTCTTTAATTGTTAAGCAGCAAAAGTCAAATGGCAAAAGTAAGGCTGTCCTCCCCATTGCTTTCTCATTCCATTCGGACTGTTTCATGTTGGCACCAAGTTAAGAGATAGGGAATCATGGGGTCAGATTGACATATGGAGAAGCATTAAGCAATAGCAAACCAGGATTTCCATCAATTTCCTTTTTTTCTGTTTCCCATTCTCAAAATTTCAGGTGTTTCTTATTGCATCTGAAGTGCTTTGGGATATCATCTTCACAATACCAAGTTGTCACTCATCATATGGTCAGCATTCATTGTTATTGTTTAGGGAACAATATATTTCAGTGGACTATTAGTAACAGAGGACAATGAGTTTGTAACCCCAGCCCTAACACTGTCACCTGACTCTAATCATCACCCTACCACTAGGCAAATATTTATTGAATACCTACTATGTGCAAGCCAAATCAATTGATCCTGTACAACAGAGGTGTCAAATACTGGTCAGCAAAACTTCACAGTGCTACCTGAACCGGACTAAAATATAATTGGGAAATGTTTAATAAAATGAATATAAATATAATGCATGTATTTATATGTAAATATAATACAATATAAATATATAACATATAAATATATATAAACATATATAACATATAAATATAAACATTTACCCATGTGCTCTCATTCAATTCTGACAGCGACCCTATGAGGCAGTTGTTACCTCTAGGGTCCCTTTACAATTCTAAATCCTCTGACCCTGTAAGCATGGTGAGAAAAAGTAGAGTGGGGATTGTCCATGTGGTATTCAGATCTGACTTGGCACACATTAGAGAGAGCCTTGGACACCTAGTGCTTTTCCTCTGTGTACTTATACTCAAAAAGAGACTGGGTGATATGATAATGGTAATAATAATTAGCATTTATATATCTTTGCAAACTGTTACTTTTCACGTGCTAATTTGACCTTCACAACAACCCTATGAGGTAAAAGCTATTATTTTTTCCATTTTACAGAAGAAGAAACTCAGGCTGAGAAGGGTAAAGTAGCTTGTCTGGGGGAAGGGGGAGGGACTCTCACAGCTACTAAGTGTCTGAAGTTGGATTTGTACTTAGGCTTTTTCGGACTTCAGAACCAACATTCTATTCACTGTACCATCTAGCTTCCAGTTATAAGGACCAACAGGTACAGAAAATACAAACAGCAGAGCAAAACTACAACCATGATGCTGGGGCATCCATCATTTACAACTCAAGAGTAAGCTCATTTTAGAGTTAGTGAACAAGCAATGGGATAGACCAGAGGTCAGCAAACTGTAGCCCACAGGTCAAACCCAGTAGGGAGTAGGCCGGTTTTTACTTTTGGGCTATAGTTTGCCTACCACTGAGATAAACCCCAAACATATCAATTCACCATGTACTGTACTTCAGTGTTGTCACATGAAAAATGGAGACTGTCATTCTTCTTCCCATCCCACTCCATCTACCATGGACAGAACTGGGAAGAGAGGGTGAGATACAGAAACATTTGAGACATAGAGACATGGTTTTCCTAAATGGCTCTTCTTTGCTGAACCCATATCATGCATATAAATATACAAGTTCCTAAATTTCCGAGACCTCCAAAACGTTGTTGTACAAAAGTACAACAAAAGCCATCTCTTTAGCTAGCCTCTCTAGACTGATTCAAAGATCTCTCTCTCTCTCTCTCTCTCTTTCTCTCTTTCTCTCTCTCTCTCGCTCTCTCACCCCCTGTGTTTTTCTCTCTTTCTCTGTTTCTCTCTGTCTCTGCATGTCTCTTTCCCACCTCCCCCATCTCTACCCCTGTACCTCTCCTTCCCTCTCTCTTTTCTCGTTGCTTCTAGATTTTCTGTGTGTCAAATGTATGCAAATGTATTTGATCATTCACCACAAGCCATAAAAACTCAATTGAGTGCCAGAAACAGAAGGCTTTGAAGAAACTAAGGTTATAAATCTTCTTCCTTATGACAGTGTTAACGTGGAACATATTAAAAAAGAGAATTTCAGTCTCTTAAGGCTTCTTCCAGCTTTAAAAGTTGATGATTCTCAGATTCCTTAGGACTTACTCAACTATTCCCCAGTTCTCTACTCTGCCTCTCATTCCCTATAATCATGGTTGAACTTCTTAGAAAATCTCAGAATAATTTAGACTGTATGCTTCTTGAGGACAAGTATAATAGGGCTTTGATAAATACCCAGGTAACCAATGTGGAAGGTACTGAGGACCTGCTTCTGGGAGAAGACATTCTGTATTCCCCAATGCATGGATACTTCCATCTTAGATGATGTGGGCAGGTATTAAAGCCTCTTTGTGCTCCTAATATGGAGAAAACCATGTGGGAAATGGCAGGAACCTCTTTCTGGGAGAAGACGTTCTGTGTTTCCTAACCATGTGAGTACCTACATATTAAGTGACCTAGGGATGCATCAAATTCCTGTTATTACAAGAACTATCTCTTCTACTTCCTTTTTGTCCCTCCTAGCACCTAGCACATGGGAGAAGATCAGTAAATACTCTTTCATTAAATACTGACCCTTTGAGCAAACCCTATTATGGGAGTAGGCAAGTGGAAGTAGGAGAAGGAGATAGCTGAGGGTGAGGAATGCTAGATCCTGAGGCATCTATATCACACTCAGATATCACCTGGGATTTTCTCATCTGGGACTTTAAGATTATCATATTTCTCCTTCCATGTTATTGACCTATGCAAGTCAGGGCAAGGCAATAAGCATTTATTAAGTATTTACTATGCTCAGGCATTGTGCTAAGTGCTGGGGCTACATTTACAATAAAAACACAAGACAAAAGCATGGGATATGGGGGAAAGAGGAAAGAAGGTATCTAAATTATAGTATGGTGTTGAAGTACAGAAAGATAGAAGCACAGCTGAGAAAAGAATGGAGTTTGGCTAGTTCCAAATAAAAGAACTCGCCAGTGGAAGAAGGGAGCTGGTACAGTGGAGTGGGCACCTAGGTGGAATAGTGGATAGAGTGCCTGGCTTGAAGTGAGGAAGATACAGCTTTGTGAGTTCAAATCTGGCCTCAGAAACTTACTGGCTGTATGACTGTAGGCAAGTCACTTAACCCTGTTCACTTCAGTTTACTCATTCTTAAAATAAGCTAGAAAAGGAAATAGCAACCTATTCTAGGATCTTTGCCAAGACAACCTTAAATGGGGTCACAAAAACTCAGGCATAACTGAAATGACTGAACAACACAGTGGATGGGTTAAGAACCCACAGTTCTGGGGTAAGAAAGACATAGGGACTGCTAGATGTTCCAGGGTGAGGCAGAACCAGGCATGGAGGAAAGTTTCAGGGTGAGACTGAAGCAGAGGCATTTTGGGGAAGTCCAGAAAGCGAGAATGGGAGGGAATCTAGGAAGAAAAGGAGCAAGAAAGAAGCTAAGTTTTGATAAGATGAAACACAATAAATTATTAATATGTCAGTTGAAAGGTGCCTTCACTTTCTGTTCCTTAATTCAGTGTTGTCATTATTCAGATCTCATAGAAAGTATGTTTTATAAGTTATATAAATGTATCTTCTCTTAACATTATCCCCTAATCTGAACTTCTTTCCCACAGTCTTAGATAATGAGATAGCTCTTCTCCTTGACAAAGACAAACCTGTTTAATATGCGCTTGATCTCATGATCTTCTACTTTCTCTAGTGCATTTCATCTCTCACTAAAATCTTGAACTGCCCTCTTTTTGGGTGGAAAAAAAATGGTTTCCCCTTTGGACATAATGAATTTGAGATGTGTCTAGGATATTTGCTTTAAAATTGCCAATAGGCAATGAGTGCTACAGGACTGAGAATCAGGAAAGACCTTAGGACTGCATATATAAATCTTTGAGTTCCCTAAGAGAGATGACAATGAAACCTATAGACATGGACTGGGTTACTGAAGAAGACTATAGAAAGAGAAGAGAAGAAAGCCTGGGGTAGAACCTTGAGGAAAATCCATAGTAATAAAGGAAAGAGATAGATTACGAGCCAGCAAAGGGGATTGAAAAGGAGCAAACATGCAAGTAGAACTAAGAGAGAGTATTATCACAAAAATTCAGGGAAGAGAAGGTGTCCTTGAGGAAAGGATGATTATCAGTGTCAAACGCACCAGATACGTCAAGAAGGATAAGAAGGTTTGGAATAGCTTATGTGCTGAGTAAGATAATCACTAATGGAGAATTTTTTAAAACTGCCTTTCTGTAGTGAGTGCCCAATTAGGACACTAATCAATTCACAGTATACCCAATTAGCACAGGGCTGTGACTTTCTCAGGCTCCATTCAGCAGCCTATAGGTAAGAGCAGAAAAAGTGGATGGATAGTAGATAGACAGAAGAAGTAAATGAATGTCATAGCTCAAAACTCATCCATGCCATCTAGTTCAACTCTTGGTTTTGCCCTTCTGAAAGTTTTGACCACAAACTAGGTACACCTAATATAGCGAAGGCCTTTTTTGTTTTTTCCTCAAATCACAAACGTACCAATGGAGCACTCTGGCTGCCCACCTGTCATCCCCCATTCTTACCATTTGATCAACTCATCTTCTTTTCCTATCATATAATTACCTGATGATGACCTTACCCCTGCTCCTTGTTGGTTGTAGCCTGCTCATATCCACCATTTTCCTCTACATTGCTCTCCGTATGGTACTCATTTTCAGTACTTTGGAGGAAGTAGTGTTCCTTATCTTGCTGTCATGGAAGCAGTACTTGCAAAATATTCCTATCACTCTCTGCTGAAAATCCATCTTTTCTTTAAGCCCAACTCATGCCACTGTGTACGTGAAGCATTTCTCTATCTTGCCTTTTGAAATCCTTTCCAAACAACAGCAACAAATGAAACTGAATTCTGTGTAATTAAAAATTACCAAATGACCCCAGATGTTGACAAAATACACCTTTTTCTCTCCTTTATTAGAGATGGGGATTATGTGTGAAATATTACCTATACTGTTCAGAGTTGCTCATTTTCTTGGTTAGTTTTACAAAGCTGCTTTTTTTCTCTTTTTCTAGTTTCTGTTAAGAGGGATGGCTTATGTTGGGGGGGAGAGATATTTCTGGAGTAGAAGATGGTCTTTAAAAAAAGATATCAATATTTTTAAGTCTTTCCTTTCCTTTAAAATTCAATTCAAATCCTACTTCCCCCATGAATATAACCTTCTCCCTCTTCCTGCCCAATATAGAAGTGATCTTTTCCTCCTACAATTTCTCATAGTGCTTTTCCTGGACCTTTCTTTTGCATTTAGGTATTTGTATTTTTTTTTCCTCCTCTCCATCACTGAACTGCAAACTCCTTGAAAGCAAGGTCTATGTTGAGCACTGTATTCCTAGTGCCCAGCAACATATGCTGCACATATAGGTGCTTGATGAATGTTTGATGAATTAAATATTAATTAAGTCTTGTTTAAGGGCTAAAGCCTCAAATTAATTAGAGAAAGTAGCTGTCCACTCACAAATATGGAATTTGATAAAGAACGAATTATTCACAATTCAGCCCCCAGGATCATGTGTAAATTATTTCACACCTTTTTTTGAGATGTATTGCTCCAAATTTATTAAGAAGTTTTATGATAATTTTATGAAAAGAAGAATGGGGATGGAAAAAGTCTTTACATTTAATCTTTCATGGATTGTCTTTCAGGTCAGTGGGACCATGTACAACACAGGGCGGCATGTGTCCCTTCGACTTGACAAGGAGCATTTGGTCAATATATCTGGAGGACCCATGACATACAGTCATCGCTTGGAAGAGATCCGGTTACACTTCGGAAGTGAGGATAGCCAAGGATCAGAGCATCTACTCAACGGACAGGCTTTCTCTGGGGAGGTATGTGAACTAATTGGAATTGTTGGTGTAAAGATGTTTCCCTTTCCAAAGAGAGGAATGTTCATCTAATTGTTACTCATATCCAGGGAGCATCAAGAGATACCAAGTGGTGGAGAGTACATGCAAAGGAAAGGTTCCTGGAGTGCTTCTAATGGGCACTAGTGGTTCCAGTTCTTCTCTTATAATTTAAAATGGCTGAGGATGCTCCAGATACTGAGGATTTTTTTAACTTGATTTTTGCTGACTAGAAGATAATTCCCATTGTCATAGAGTTTCTCAGGGAATTGTATTTGAACCATAATTCCTCACCTCTACCATGTACCTCCTTATAACACCCTCCTCTACAACTGGTGAATTGTATGTTTGTGCACATATATATCCACATATATACATACACACATATATAATATATATATATATACATATCATATATTATCATGTATACCCCAAAACACCCTCACCTGTCATATGTATATCACAGGACCCAATTTTAATGCATGTAAAGTGGCAAAATTTATGACTGATCTTACATGTGTTCCTATAAATGATAGATGGCTTTGTGTTACTCCAGGGAAAGCTAAGTAGAATTTGTTAAGCTAAGGTAATTTGTGGGGTGATCTTTGCTAAGCAGGTCACCAGTTAAACCCATTTCTCTTTCAATTAAACTAAAAAGTGATCATCAAGTCAAAGTTCTTTTATAAACAGTATTGTTACTAGTTTCTATTTTTTAGTTTTTAGCCAATAGCTTGATCACTCTTTTGGTGACCCCAAGATATTTGTAAGAGTACTTTGCAATAGAAAAGCATATACCATGTACCTACCATGTACCCTCTCTTGTCTCTTTCTCTTCATGTCAACATTGTTCACATATTCCTCCTTTCTTCAAGTCTCTGGCAATAAGGAGGCCCTTCTTCCCAAAGCTAGTCCCTCTATATGTGCCCTTGTTCCCATCCCTATTCATCTTCTCCAACAGGTATTGTTTAAATTGTCTTCCATCTCCATCTCCAATCTCTCCCAACCTATTGGTTTTTTTCTTACTACCTTCAAGCATGCCTAAGTCTCTCCAGTCCGTAAAAACCTTCTCTAGAACCTATCAAACACACACACACACACACACACACACGCACACACGCACACACACACACACTCACACACTCACTCACACACTCACACACTCACGCTCACACTCACATCATCTTATATTTCTTCTCCTTTTCTCAAACTCCTCCCAGAAAAAGCACCCTTGACTCACTCTCTACTTTTTTTTCCTCTTATTCATTCCTTAATGTTTTGCAATTTGATGCCCAACTTCATTACTCAATTGAAACTGCTCTCTGTAAAGTTACCAGGGATCTCTAAATTACCAAATCTGATGATCTTCTCTTAGCCCTCATCCTTCCTGTTCTCGCTGCTCACCACCACCTCCTTCTGAATACTCTCTTCTCTCTGTGTAGCATTATTCTCTCCCAGTTCTCTTCCTCCTTGCCTCACCATACCTACTAAGACTTCTTTGCCAGTTCATAATGTTTAACTGTTGATCTTGTAGATTAAGGCTCTGCCCTGGGTTCTCTTCTGCTGTACATTTCTCTCTCTATTATATAAATTATTTAAACTGCTATCCCTCACTTTTACTATATGATTGGCCCTTCTCCTGTTTGAGTAACACATGGCCTTGATAATCTTCTATGATGCTTCTTTTATAACAGCTGTGTTCTATTCAATTTAGCCCCACCATAAATATCTTCATTGTCCTTTGAGCCATCTACAGTTTGGATTCTTCTGAGATCATGCTGTTCCATGATCTATACCAGTGGCTCTCAACTTTCCTAATGCTGCGACTTTTTAATACAGTTCCTCATGCTGTGGTGACCCCCAACCATAAAATTTTTTTGTTGCTACTTCATAACTGTAATTTTGCTACTGTTATGAATTGTAATGTAAATATCTGATATGCAGGATGTATTTAAATTGAACATAACCCACAAGTTGGGAACCACTGATCTATAGCAACAGAGCATAATGAGAATAAATCTGATATTGAAAAGATAAAGACTTTGGCAGCAGGGAGTAATTGGAGATCGTCAAAGTTTCTCTATAATTTCTCAAGTGTGATTCAGTCTGATCTCCTCCTGGGATATCTACAGTGCCTATCCAAGATATTTATACTGATGGACTAACTCAATGGGCTGCCCACCCAAATGGGCACAATATGAAAATGTTTATTCTTTATCCACTTTAGTCATTTTCTGTTCTTGGTTTCTTTTTCTGGTGGGAAGAAGGTATTGTTTGCTTGTTTATTTGTATTATTTTGTGGATGACTATGGCTCTTACTGATGAGACCCTCTCATGTTCCAGTGATGGGTATTGACAAATGAACCTGTTATGTTTTGGTGTCTATAATTTGATTCTACAGTGGAGATCAATAGGCTGGGAATCCCAAAAGTCTTAGTCCTTTGGAAGCTATCAAAGATTTCAAAGCTTCAAATGCACTAAGGATTTTGAGCTACAGTATTTTGAGGGGTACTTCAGAAAACAGAGAAAAATCTCAAGTTAATTGTAAAAAAAATCCTGCCTAATGTAATGAACTTTTTAGTCCTATTTGTACTTTATTTATCTCCCCATCTCTCTGTCTCTCTCTGTCTCTGTCTCTGTCTCTCTGTCTCTGTCTCTCTCTGTCTCTCTGTCTCTCTGTCTGTCTCTGTCTGTCTCTGTCTGTCTCTGTCTCTCTCTCTCTGTCTGTCTGTCTCTCTCTCTCTCTCTCTCTCTCTCTCTCTCTCTCTCTCTCTCTCTCTCTCTCTCTCTCTTTCTCTCTCTGCCTAGTTATATACAATGTCCCAAAAATTTTAGCAAAGGTTTTAAGCTATTAAAGTTTAAGAACTGCACTAAAGCTTTTGGGATTTCTTCCATGTATGTGTGCGTGTCTATATTAAGAAACATAGTTTTATTACTTTCAAGTTCATATTGCTTTCAAGAAGGCTAGCACATAGCCTCGTAGAAGTTCTTATAGATTGCCTGCTTTTTAATGAATAAATAAGCATGATTTATAACTAGCTTGCCAGGAGTATGCAAATGGTTACTTCTAAGGTACTGGAGGGTACCTAAAAACAAGCCCTTCTATTGAGAATTTAAATTCTGGCATATTGAGTAGTCTGGTTTATATGATTAACTTATATTCCCAAATGGAGAATAGAATTATTAAAGCAAACAAGTCTGGTCACTGTCTAAATTGTCTTAAAATTCAAATGAGTGAAGTATGAATTAATAAAGCTTTACTGGACTAAAGAAAGGCACCTTAGTGGCCTGGAAAAGAAACTAAACTATGAGAATATCTTAATCAAGGAGAAGTCCTGTCTGATTATCATACAGAACACCATACAGGACTCTGAGAGAACAGTCTAATATAGTAGGAAAAGTGGTGGAATCCAAACCAGGAGAAGTGACATCTAAATCTGGCTGTTATTAACTTGTTATGTGAGCTTGGATATATCACTTTAATATCTCTGAGCCCCACTTTCCCTATATGTAAAAGGAAAATCATAAGGCTCATTAATTTGGAGCTAGAGGGGACCTTGGAGAGAGTCCTTCATTTTATAGATAAAGAAAGGGAGGCCCAGAAAGGACAAGTGATTTTTCCAAGGCCACATGTGTAGTAAGTAGCAGAGTCAGGATTGGAACCCAGGTTCACCTACTCAAAACTCAATGATCTTTCTACCTCACTATTTGGAGTTAGATTCAATATTGTACAAGATACTTTCCATTTTTAGTTCCAGGGGTTTTGCTTAACCTTTTTTTTGTGATTTAGGCCCTGATTTGGCAAGCTAGTGAAACCCATGACCCCTACTCAAAATGTTTGTGAACGCATAAAATGAAATATATAGGATTGCAAAGGAAACCAGTTATATTGAAAAAAAAAGATGTAATTTATTTCACATTCAAGTTCATGTTCCATCTGAAAGCACAGGGTCCACGTTCAGCACTTCTGTTCTATACATTTTGTGCATAGACTATGATGTATTTCTGGAGTATCCTGGACAGATCTGAACCTTTGCATTATTTCTCATGCTTGAACATATTCATATTTTGTTAGTGGGTGCTGGTGGATCCTTTGAGGGAAACCTGAAAAATGATTTCTAGCAAGTTTATTTACATTGTTGAAGATGAATAATCGAATTACCATCTGCACCATCTATCACTGCCGATAGTGATGAGTCAATTAATGCCTGGCATTTTCACTGGCAATGTGCAACAACAGTTATCCGAAGAGCAGCAGATTAATTGCAGGCTTGTCAAATGATGTTATTGTAATTGATGGTAATCATTTACTTTGTTTTATAAAGCTGGATGGATATGTCACACAATTGGCACCCACGTTTTCACAAAATTATTCATGTTCCACACACAGAACTCCTCGACACCTCCTTGGATATCTGATGAATGAACATATGTATGTATTCAAATGTATATTCTTTTAAGAAAGGAAAATTAACAGTCATTATTAAGGAAGGGTTTTGATCTGCTAATCAAGTTTGAGAACCTAGATGGCTGGTTGAGATAAAGTAAAGAAAGTGGCACAGAGCAACAAATATTTTAGCAGAAGGGGAGAATATTTGAAAACAATTTCTATTATTTTTTGTCTTAGGCATAAATTGTAACATTAAGAAATGGGTCTAGGGGGCGGCCAGGTAGCACAATGAATAGAGCACCGGCCCTGGAGTCTGAAGAATCTGAGTTCAAATCTGACCTCAGACACTTAACAATTACTACCCGTGTGACCTTGGGCAACTCACTTAACTCCAATTGCCCTACCTTCCTCCCTACAAAAAAAGGGGAAAAAAGCAAGAACTGAGCCTAGATAAAAATAAGCTATCTTGACTACCAAGACAAGGTGGCTATCACTGAAAACTCTGTCTTTCAGAGAGGCCTAGGAAAAAGTAGTCATGGCAAACAAAATGGTGGCTTGCTGGAAGCTACTTAAAGGTCACTCGAAGGTGTCCTGGGATACTGTAGAAATGTGGAAGCAAGGTGGTGCAGTAGAAAGAGTACTAGATTGGGGGGCGGCTAGGTGGTGCAGTGAGTAGAGCACCAGCCCTGGAGTCAGAAGGACCTCAGTTCAAATCTGGCCTTAGACATGTAATACAAAACTAGCTGTGTGACCTTGGGCAAGTCACTTAACCCCAATTGTCCCCCCAAAAGCAAAAAAATTAAAACAATAAAATAAAAAAAATTTAAAAAGAGTACTAGATTGGGAAATAAAGGAGGTGAGTTCAAATCCTAACACTGCCACTTCATTTCTACATGCTGTGGAATAAATCATTAAAAAATGATGTCCCTATGCATCCATTTCTACTTCCTTTAAAAAAAAACAAAGGAAATAAATGTTATGACTTCTGAAGTCCTTTCCAATTCCAAAGCTACATTCCAATGAATCAGGGAAGATGGATTGAAGTTAGCATGGTGGACGTGGAGTCAAGAAGACCAGGGTTCACATCCTACCTCTCACACTAGATATGTAACCATGGGCAAGCCTCCATAGGATTCCAAGAGTCAAAGGTGAAGACAGAGAGGGTTCCAGGAATGGAGGACAGTCTGTGAAAAGTCATGGAGGTGGGAAGAAGATGAGCATACACAAATCCCACATATATACATTACGTACAAAGCATCTCTCTCTCTCTCTCTCTCTCTCTCTCTCTCTCTCTCTCTCTCTCTCACACACACACACACACACACACACACACACACACACACACACACAAAGAAATTAGGGAAGAAACTGAAGGCAAAAGTATTTAAGGAAAGAACCTTGGAAGGAACAGATCAGAACAATCAAGAATCCTTATTCGGAGTTCTTTTTTTTTTCTGAATTATTTTCCTCTCTGGCTTTAGTTTGCTCATGTATAAAATGGGCATAATAATCCCTGTTGTACCTACCTCACAGGGTTGTTGTATGACTAAAGTGAGATGGAGAATGGAGAAAGAGGGGGTAGGCACAAGGCTGTGCAAACTTTATATAGCTTTATTATCTGTACTACCTCTACTTAGCTGCCAAAGTGATCTTCTGATCACTTCACACAATGCCCTCCCCCTACACAATAAATTCCAATGCTTCCCTGTTAGCTCCAGGATCAAATAAAAAAAAATCTTTGTTTGACATTTAAAGTCCTTCACAACATGGCTCCTTCTTACCTTTCCAGTATTCTTATACTTTACACTTCTCCATGTATTCCAGCAACATTGGCTTTCCTGTTATTCCTCATTCCTTGAATATTCTCAGTTCTATCCCCTGGTTTCCTTGGCTTCAGTGCTGCTGCTACTACTATTACTACTACTACTACTACTACTACTACTACTACTACTACTACTACTACTACAACTTCTACTACTACTATTACTACTACTACTACTACAACTTCTACTACTATTACTACTACTACTATTACTACTACTTCTACTACTACTATTACTACTACTGCTATTATTACTACTACTACTACTACTACTTTTACTATTACTACTACTACTACTTCTACTTCTACTACTACTACTACTGTTACTACTACTACTACTACTACTACTTTTACTATTACTACTACTACTACTACTACTATTACTATTACTACTACTACTACTTCTACTACTACTACTACCACTACTACTACTACAGTTAATTATGGTAATATTAATAATAGCTAAGATTTAGATGACACTTTAAATTTTGCAATATACTTTATAGATGTTATTTTATCTTCATAAATAACTCTGGGAGGTAGGTGGTATTATCTCCATTTTGTGGACTGAAGAAGGTGAGACCCAAAGAGGTTAACTGATTTACACAAGGTCACAAAGTTAGTGTCTGAGGCAGGATTTGAACTCAAATATTCCTAACTTCAGGAATTCTTAACTACTATGTAAACACATTCTTAACGACTATGTCAACTCAGTGCCTGTAGCTTCCTTAAAGACTCCACTTAGTCCCCACAGTCTGCAGTAGGTCCTTTTCAGTTCACTCTCCATCCTACCACCCCAGTACCTTTCCTCTGAGATTAACTTTCATCAACACTCCCTATACATGGTGTCCCAAAAATCTTATTGCAGTTTTAAGCTATAAAAACTGAAAAATCTACCAGGATTCTTGAGATATGTGTATATCCTATAGTCAGATACTTGTTTGCATATTATCTTCTACATTAGAATGTGAGATCCTTGAGAACAGACACCATGTTTTTGCTTCTCATTGTATTCCCAGCCATTATCACAGCATCTGACACATAGTAAACTTAATAAATATTTCTTGATTGATGATAAACCCACCAAAAGAGCCAAAGAGATCAAATCACTGGCCAGAAAAGAGGGTAGAGGCCAGGATACAGAGAAGCAAGGTACATCAGTCCAGTATAGAGCGGGCTGAGAGTGCATCTTAGGAAAATTGTTTCTGTGACTCAGATGATCAGCTATGACTTCTCTGTTTATGGGTAAATCGATGTCATTCCCTTTTGTCAAGGTGTAAGTGCACAGTTACAGAATCTTTCTGATTTAAAAATAAGAGAAAATAGGAGAAATCAAGAAAAAACATGGCATTACTGACAAAACAATGCCATTCAAATCAAAAGACTAGTCATTGCTCTACCACTAATTAGAAATGTGACCTTAGAAAGGTCTCTTCCTTCTGCTTCATCACCTCATTTGTTCCTAGGACATATGTGTGGACCTGGAAGGAATCTTAGAGACCATCCAATACAATTTCATTTTACATATGGGGAAATTGAGGCCAAGATAGTTACAGTGATTTGCTCATGGTTTCATATCCAGTTAGTAATAGAGTCAAGATTCAAACTCAAGTCCTCTTACTCTAAGTCCGGCACG
This sequence comes from Pseudocheirus occidentalis, assembly GCA_028646575.1. Taxonomy (NCBI): domain Eukaryota; kingdom Metazoa; phylum Chordata; class Mammalia; order Diprotodontia; family Pseudocheiridae; genus Pseudocheirus; species Pseudocheirus occidentalis. The sequence continues at coordinate 148,344,851 of CM053593.1, forward strand.
CTCTCTATTGTATCATCCTGCCTTACATGTATGCAATACAGACTGCTATAGCAGATGGTTCCTTCCAACTCTGACATTTTATGAGTTTGTGAGTTAATGGAGTACATTATCTAGATTCTTAGAAACTTTCTTAGTAAGTAACTCTCTTAATAGGAAAAAAGATGATATTTCGTTGGTAGTGATAAAGCTACAGTTTAGAGAGATGAGCTGACTGATATCTCACGGCTTCAGCTCTAGGATTCTCTGTACTCACACCATCTTTTAGGAAGAATTAGAATTAAAACTGTGAACTGATCCAGTTCCATCTCCATTTTGGAGAGAAATCTGGAATTATGCCCAGATGGTTATTAAACTGCCTGCCCTCTACCCTTTGACCTGGCAATGCCACTACAACATCTGTTTCCCAAGATGCTTAGAGAAGAAGGAAAAGAGCCTATGGACTCTGAAATATTTCTAGGAGCTCCCTTTGTGGTGGCAAAGAACAGAAAATTTCAGAGATATCCATTAATTAGGGAATGACTGAATGAGTTGTGGTATATGATTGGAATGGAATACTATTCTGCCATAATAAATGAGGAAATTGATGATCTTAGAAAAAATGGATAGGGGCGGCTAGATGGCGCAGTGAATAGAGCACCGGCCCTGGAGTCAGGAGTACCTGAGTTCAAATCCGGCCTCAGACACTTAACACAAAAAACTAGCCATGTGACCTTGGGCAAGTCACTTAACCCCAACTGCCCTCCAAAAAAAAAAAAAGAAAAAATGGATAGACTTGCACAAAATAACAAAGAGCAAAATGAGCAGAACCAAGAGAATGCTGTGTACTGTAACAACAATATTGTTTTAAGAACAACTTTGAGTGACTAAATCATTTTCACTATTATAAATACCCAAATTAACTGCGAAGAACGTATGAAGGAAGATGCTATATGCATCGGGAGAAAGAACTGATAAGTAGAAGTATGTATAGAATGGTTTTACATACATACATACACATACACATACACATAATGGTACCATCTCTAGGGAGTTGGGGGGAAGAAAGTTACAGATAACTTTATTATGTATTTAGAAGGAATAGCAAGTTGTATATGATCGATTTGCAGTTTCATGTACAATCATATTTTTTCTATTCTACTATGTTATGGAAATGTTTGTTTAATTTCTTAAGTTCAGAATAAAATAAGTAATTTTTAAAGGTATAGATAGTTTAAGACTTTTCTTAATGAAATTCTGTATAGTTATCTGAAATATGCAATAGTGTCCCTGTATGTGTCTTTTCATAGCCCCTTTGATAGTGACTTTTCTCCCTTTTGGGAGAGCATGTTATCTTTGTTAATTTATAGGATGTGAAGTAAAACCTGAGACTTTTTTCATTTACCCTACCACTAGTGATTTAGAGCATGCTTTTAAATGGTCACTTATAGTTTATAATTCTTAATTTGAAATTTTTTTCATGTCCTTTGACCATTTATTTATTGGAAGTATGATCCTTGTTATATATTTGTATCAGTTCCCTGAATAAATTTATGTTCTTTGGTTTTTCAAAAACAAAGAAGAAATAGAATGTAATATTACCTACAGCATGTAAGCTTAGAAATTCCAGGTGGCAGAGCCAAGATGGTAGAATAGAGGAAGTAGCCAAGCTCACAAATTTATCTCTAAACAAATTTTAAAATAACAACTCAAATCAGATTTTGAGATAGCAGAGTCAACAAAAGGTCCAGCCCAAAACAACTCAGGAGGTTGCAAAGAGAAATCGATGACGCCTCGTTAAGAGCTGACCTGGAGACTATGTGGTGGCAACACCAACTATGGGTCTTGGAGGCAGTGACAGCAACAGCAGCATCAGCTTCAGGAGTTCTTTAGCCAGAAAAGATAAAGGGATCAGGCAAGTGGTCAGAAAGAGGTTACAGGAGACCCCTGTGCTAGCACTGAGCACTGGACAGGGCACTGTTTGGCAACTTCCTTGCCTATACCCACTTCTGAGCCACAATTCCAGTTCAGAGATGAGTGCTTGCAGTCCCAAGGGAGCAGGGCCCCTGAGTAGCAGTATCACTTGTGACAGAAAAGGATCAGGAGCCCTTTCTGGGTAAGGACCAGAGCACAGACCAGTAGAGTAGTGACCACACCTCTCCATGGATGACAACACTGTAGAAGCATTGAAAACTTCCAAACCCTTCTGAAAATAGTGCAAAAAAGTCTGAAGTTTGGTACAGTGCCCCTTAGTCCCACCTAAGGACAGATGCCAACTTTAACATGAAGTTCAAAGTCAAGAAACAGGCTGGGAAAATGAGCAAACAACAAAAAAGGATCTGACCATAAAAATAGCTATCATGACAGGGAAGATAAAGACACAAACTCGAATGAATTTATGTCAAAACAGCTACAAGCAACTCCTTGGGGGGGGGGGGGAAGAATATGAATTGGACACAAGTCCAACAAGAACACCTGGAAGAGCTAAAAAAAATTTTTTTTAAAAATCAAGTAAAAGTGGTAAGGTTAAAACTGGAGAAAGAAATGAGAGTGATACAAGAAAGACAACAGAATGTAAACTTGAGGGCAAGAACTTTCCTTCTATTGATTTCCCTTCCCCTCCCTCTTTTTTTTCCCTTCCATCCCATTTCCTCTCTTTTCCCCTTTTTTTCCCCTTCCCTTCCTTTCCCTCCCTCTTTCCATCTTCTTTCCCTTTCCTTCCTTTTCTTTTTAATCAATGCTTAGCATACTACTCAGCACATAGTAGTTGCTTAACAGACATTTTTTTAATTTGAGCTGAAACTGATGCTTTCAAGTTGATGCATATAGGATAGGTTCAAGACTAGAGAAGAGGACAGGTTAGAAAGGGCATATGGGGAATATGTTGTTTTTAAGAACTAGAAATCAGAAGAGAGAAAACAATTATCTCAGATTGGTCATAAAGTTTATTGAAGCTACAACTTAGGCTGAAATAAATAAAGTATGAGCTTAGACCTCTTAAAAGAATCAATTATTTGCCTCTTTGAGAGACTGATTCCACTGATTTCAGCTAAAGCAACACAAATTTATAGGAATAAACAACTAACAGCAAATTGTTTCAAAGTGTGTTAGGGTATGAAAATTGCTGAGGGACATATAATTTATAGCAATAGCCCCATTAGGTGTTAAATGGCTGTGGGGAAAAACTCTACAGTAATCCAATTATCACTTTGCAGTGGGACTGGAGCTAGATAATTGAAAGCAGCTCTCTATACACAGGATTAGAGATCTGGCAGTCAGGAGAATCAAAATGCCCTTCCACCCAAAAGGTATTTGATGGGCTCAAGGAATGAGGTTATCATGTATGGGAGGGCCTGAAGAGTTTCCCAAAGTAGATCAACTACCATCTTGGTCATACCAGCAAACAAGCCTGGTGACTTCCTGGTGCTTAAGAACCTTGTGTTCACCGATCTTTAAGAAAATGGGTAGCCTTCTTTCTCCTGGTTTGGGGCGTCTTCTTAAGAGTTCCAAATAGCCAAGAGTACCAAGTTTCTTTAAAAATAATAATAATAATAAAGAATGGTTAGTATCCACTAACAGCTAAGAAGTCCTTTAGAAAAGGCAGAGTCCTTTCTTTGAACAATTAAATTCAGTTCATCAGGTATTGATCCAATGTCCGCTAACTCTGAGCATATTACCATGGTTACTAAACTATGTGGAATGAGGACCCCTTACAGGGAAAGTACAATTATCTCTAGTTTGGGGATAAGGAAATTGAGGACCAGAGGAGTTAAATTATTTACCTAACATCACACAGCTGGCAGGTGGTGGAACCAGGATGATAATCTAGGTCTTTTTGGATCTAAAGCTTTTTAAGGGTTCACACCCTCAAACAAAGGCACAGAATCAAAAAGATATTAAATATTCTGAAGGAAATTCAAAACAGAAATATGTGTACAAATATGTGGTGGCATGTAGAATATAATGAAAAGAGAAAATAATGTACTTTGCATAGATAGATAGGAAAATAAATACCAGTAATATAAACACCAGTAATTATACCCATGAGGCAGCTAGGTGGCACAGTAGTTAGAATGCCAGGCCTGGAGTCAAGAAAACTCATTTTCCTAAGTTCATATCTTGTCTCAGACACTTACTAGCAGTGTGATCCTAGGCAGTCACTTAACCCAGCTTCCCTCAGTTTCCTCATCTGTAAAATGAGTTGGAGAAGGAAATTGCAAGCCATTCCTATATCTTCACCAAAAAAAAAAAATCCCAAGTTGGGTCACAAAGAGTTGGACACGACTAAAAACCAACTGAATGACAACAATTATACCTAAACAAGTATCCTTTTGGGGAGAGGGGAATTGAAGACAATGATTACAAATATGTATGTATACAAATCCCAAAATGAATGTTCAGTTAGAGTCAATTTGAAGCACCTACTGTGTGTTAGACAAATGACTAGTCTTTGCTCTCAAACAACTAGAAAATCATGGGAGGACTACTTTTTGGGACCTGGAAATGAAATAGCAACACCTGGGTCATACAGCATGACTTAAGAGACTAGAGCAGTGGTTCTCAACCTTCCTAATACTGCGACCCTTTAATACTCATATGTACGCATATCTGTGTATGGGTGGACCCACCTGGAGATGGATAGAGGAACCATGTCTAGGTTCCTAAGACCATCGGAAATACGTGTTTTCCGATAGTCTTAGGCAACCCCTGTTACCCCTGTGAAAGGGTCGTTCAACCCCCAAAGGGGTTGCAACCCACAGGTTGAGAACCACTGCACTAGAGGAAATTCCACAAAGAGGAATGAAGTGGAGAAGAAGGAAAAGAGGCCTAAGTAACAGTTCCAATCCTGACTATAAAATGAGGGCAAGTTTCACATTACCTGTTTCACACGGTTGCTATGATGACAGCAATTTGCAAACCTTAAAGAACTCTATAAATCTAATGTCTAACACTCTGTTAGGTACTATCCGGGACATAAGAAAACTTCAAGCTATATTCATTGCCTTCAAGGAATATATAATCCAAATTGGGAAGAAAAATCAGAAAAATATGAAAAATGAAGTGATAACACAAGGGATAAATGAAAGTTCAATACAAAAATATGAGAAATCCCTCATGGCAATCCTTGAGACAGAACCAAATGAGTGGCATAGACAATAAACACCGTAGGAATTCAGAGAAGGAAAAGAAATATTTGTATGTCATAATAGTTTTTGAAGGCTGCTCTAATGAGAGAGGATTGGAACTGGGTCTTTAAGAATTGGTAGGGTGATATATCTTATTTTCCCTACTATATTATTGGAAATGAAGCTTCATCTTCAGGATCTATTTGTTTTTTCATGGACTACTATAGAGGTTGGGAAACTATGGCTCTTGGGTCAATTCATTTTCTTTCTTTTGGGATTGTGACTTGCCCAAGGTCACACAGCTAGTAAGTGTTAAGTGTCTGAGGCCAGATTTTAATTCAGGTCCTCCTGACTCCAGAGCTGGTGCTCTATTCACTGTGCCACCTAGCCACCCTGTCAATTCATTTTCAATATAAAAACCAATGGAAAAAAACCGTCCTTTGAAATAAACAGACAACAGACTGGAATTGACCTAAGGGTTAGAGTTTGCCTACTCCTGGCCTACAGCACCAAATTAAGCACTATATCTAATAGACATTTAGTTTTTAGGTTTTAGACCTGTCACTCATGCTTAAGCTAGTTTAACCTGGCTGCCAAGACAGTTTTTACCAGGGTATGACCACTGTGCATACTACAGCTTCTTGTAGCAGCCAGTGAGAGTTGGGTGAAAGGTAGACACCAAAGGTGAAGGAAAACAAAAATTGAATTACTGAATGAATGAATATCCACTAAAAGAATTCTGACTTTTACGGAGTATTAGATAACCATCCCCCTATCCCTAATCCCCAGACCATCTGGGTCAGATAGAAGCTCTCTTAAGTATTAGCATCTAATTCTTATTTCCTCTTCAACCCTCTGTAGGGTTAAGGTCTAGTGTATGGGTCGGTTCCCAATTCAAATAGGTAATCAGGCCCCTTCATGGAATTCACAGGAATCCATATCTCTCTCCCTTCCCCCCACTCCACCAAGACCACAGGCAAGACAACTAGATCCATTGACCACAGCTGACTGACAAGCCTGAGGTAAAGTACACAAACTCACATTCGAGGAAAATGTAAATTGCTGTCCTAGATACCTTCAAATAGGAAGCCATGATGCATGAGTATATAAAAAGCCATTCTGCAAAAGTAGTTCAAGGCTCACTGTATACACATTGCTTAGCAAGCTGGGTGGAGATTGGAGGAGATGGGTCAAATACCACAAAGATAATAAATAATCAATAATAAGAAGTCGATAATTTATAGTGTTTCTTCAATATGAATGGCTGTCACAATTTTTGATCTCATAAGTTGATCCAACATGTTTTATGGCTGAGTATAGTTCCGGTGACTTGGATATATACTGCCAAGTATAATCCCTACTGTTCAAGATTTTGAATATTGAAAATGTTCTGCTTACCCCATAAGAGGTGAAAAGTAAAACTTGCCTTGTTATCTGTGCTAAAATATGAAAATTACATTTAAGGGATGAAAATTTCAGGTGTTTTCAGGTACTTCCTCTATCTGTATGAAGGTCTATATTTTCAATGTAAAGAAAATAAATGTAAGGATGAGAGTCAATCAGATCAGTTGCTTCACTTAATCTGTTGTTCATTCTTTGTTTTCAAAGAGAACCAATGATATTACAGACGATGTCTTGACTTGCTTGTGAACTGAATTTAAATGAGATAGAGATGCACAAAGTTATCATCTCTCTTCCTGAGTCATCAAAGTCCAGTGGCAGGACAAAAGTCAAAATGAACCAGGATGCAATGGATGCCCTTGGCACTTTTGATGTCTGAAACAACCTCCAAGCACCCTTAGCGCGTTCTTCAGCTACGTTCATGGCTGTTGGAACAAACTGTTTTCATCTACCCCATTCCAATGCTTTCAAGTAATCAATCACATGCTTTGAAGTAATCAATCACCCTAACTGACTGACAAGCACCCTCAAGCTGGTTTAACCTGGCTGCCAAGACGGTTTTTACCAAGGTGTGGCCACTGTGCATACTACAGCTTTTTGTAGCTGCAGGTGAGAGCTGGGTGAAAGGTAGACATCAAAGGTGAATGAATGAGCAGCCCTGAAAAGGGCTCAGCAGCCCCCACCTAGAAGTCCTAGTCCTCCTGAACATCCTATACATCAAAGGAACCAACAATTTGCTCTACTCTGAAACGTTCAATTAATGATAACTCTATTGAAAGAAGAATTAAAAAGTCACTAAATTACTTATGAAAGGTTCCTTAATTGATATGGAAGGGGCAAAAGTCGTTAGGTAAAATAACATGATGCTCCACAGAAAAAATATTAGAATTAGTTGCAAAGTTAGATATGCTCTAAAGGGAAAATGACAAGCTAGTTCAGAAGTGGGCATTCCAATATTAAATTAACCAGGACTTGGAGTAACTTCAGCCATGTCTCTGAGAAGGATGATCTTGTGAACTTTGAAAGGTCAGAGGATTTGGGATTCCTCATCTTCAGTGTTGGGTGTCTCCAGAATAGCAGTGGCTGACAGTAGTGACTGGATCAGTAGCTGAAGTCATGTTGAAGACACTCAACAGCATGAGGAAAAATAGCTTCAGGATTCTTACAAGGAACTCAGTGAAAAGTTCTACTATCCCTATGAGAATTCCACGAAGTAAAGAACTTCCAATAAGCATTCGCTGTGAGTTTGCCCTTTGCCACACACATGCCTCTCTGAACTTGATCCCACCTTCCTCTAGACCAGTGGTTCTCAATTTGTGGGTTATGTTCAATTTAAATACATCCTGTATATCAGATATTTACATTGTGATTCATAACAGCAGCAAAATTACAGTTATGAAGTAGCAACAAAAATAATTTATGGTTGGGGGGGTCACCACAACATGAGGAACTGTATTAAAGGGTCGCAGCATTAGGAAGGTTGAGAACCACTGCTCTAGACTCTGTATGTACTCATGGGAAAATGTGACCTAGACTCCTGGGCCAATGTTTTATACAAATTGTCCTTATCCTACCGCCTTGGTAAATATTCCTTCATCAACTCTTAACTGATATCAACTGCTTCTCTCAGTGTTGAAGGGGGAGGGTGCTGATGAAGGAATTGTCAGCAACTTGTTCAGTCATGACCAACTCTTCTTGACTACATTTGGGGCTTTCTTGGCAAAGATACTGGAGTGGTTTGCCATTTCCTTCTCTAGTACCATTTCTCAGATGAGGACACTGAGGCAAACAGAATTAAGGGACTTGCCCAGGGTCACACAGCTAATAAGTGTTTAAGGTCTCATTTATATTTAGGTCTTCCTGACTCCAGGCTCAATGCTCTATCCACTGTACCACCTAGCTGCTCCTGCTGTTGACAGAAATAGCATTTGAAAAAAAACAATCTCAATCCTTTCATGTTATTCCTCATATTTTGAGTGGGAAAATAGTAGCTGCCTTCACAGTACCCAACTTACTATTGCAAATTGGGATTAGAATTGTGGCATTGGAGTTTGTGCTATAAATACACATTAGGTAAACATGAGGCAGTTTGAGAGGGAGGGCAGTACTGGATCAGTGAGAGGTTAAGTAACTTATATAGGACCACACAGCCACTAAGTGTCAAAATCAGACTTGAAATTAGGCCTTATTGGGTTTGAGGCTTCCTCTCTAGCCACTAGGCCAAACTTACTCTGACATGCATATAGCTTATATTATGTAGTACTTTGTAGTTTTCAAGTATTTTCCTTTTAACCTCCCAGAAACAGATTAAATAGAGTATTATCCCCATTTTATAGGTGTTCTGGGCAGAGTTCCTGCCCTTTTAGAGGTCCCTAACCAAGGGACTACCCCAGGAAGAAGGGAAGCTTACCCTCTCCCATGCCTCCCCTTCTTTGACAGCTGGATGAGCAGAGTTGAGGTCCAGAGTTTACAGAATCAGGAGAATGTTTACAAATCGGCACAGCAGTAGGAAAGAGATCCTTAAGTGAGTCCCAAAGTACAAGGGGTCGTTTTGTGTGCCTTGCAGTAGTTTGGAGGCTAAGGGATAAGGGGTGCTGATTGAATAAATGAAGGATTAGCACTTAGGAGGCTTTTACCCAAAACAGCTGATAATGTCACAGATGAGGCAGCAATACTGAGTGTTTTAAATGAAATGAAAAGATGAGTCTAGGTCATTTATCACCAGCCCTCTTAATATGCCATAAAACGAATAGTTGTCACTTTACTTGATAAAGAGAAATAAGAAGGGGGTGGTTGAGAGTTAGTGAGGACTAGAGAAAATGTCTAATCTTCTGTCTTATTGGTCACATGCCTTTGTTTTTAACATGATGGGGTACTAATAATATCATGCCAAGAATCAGAGAGCATCAGTGATGTTTTCTTTATTCAGCCTGTTATCTCTTAGCATAACATAACTCTCTAATATTTAATAATTGCAGCTTCTATATTATTGCAAGACAAAATCAAAAAATGCCAAGTCAATATACCACAACACCATGCAAAATTAAGCAGCTGAAAATTCCCAGATTCATTTGCCTTGATATATCGATAAACTTTCTCTGAAACAAAGCTAATCGTCTCAATGGTGCAGATTTAATTGCTAGTTGGTTGATAGATAATAAAAAACCTACAGATTAAAATATGAACTAATTATGGTATTCAATTCCATTTACTTGATTTCATGTTCCATTAATTTTTTGCATCATTTGTAGTGGAAGCTCTAGATTTATATTCCCTTCTCCCTTAGTGAGTTATGCCATTGAGTTGCCTGTGGCATGCCCGTGTTCCAAATGGGTTGGAAAGGGCAGAATTCTGGGCAGTAAATATTTAGCAGGAACAGTCTAGCATACGGTAAGTGAAGGTAATTATCAATTCTCAAATACAGCACACAGCAAGTTTCTATAAATCTATCCAGATATCAGCAATGCCAGGACCTCATGACTATTCAGTGGATTTTCTTATTAGATCCATGAGAAATAGCTCACTGGAACTACTGAAGGTGATGGTAGGGGCTAGTTCAGGGATCTTCAAATTACCTGTTAGGGGCCATATCTGGCACTTATTTTTATATTTCATGGGAACTAAGAATTTTTTTATATTTTTAATACAATAAAACGTTATTTTAAAATGTAAAAACCATTATTAACTCCTGCTACAAAAAAAAAAAACAGACAGCAGAGTGGATTTGGCCTATAGGCCATGGTTTGACATCACCTGGCCTAGTATAGTGGGAGCCCTGACAATTACTTTTATTGGCCCATAGAACTGGGACTAGAAGGGACCTCAAAGTTCCTCATTTTACATTTGAGGAAACTGAGTCCCGGTGAAGAAAAGTGAGTTGGTCAAGATCACAGACTCAAAGTAACAGAACAAAGATTCAAAACAAGGTCTTCTTATTCCAAATCCATTAATCTTTTCACTTTTGAACTTGGCTCTGCTCCTCATTACCAGTGTGAATTTACTAAAATCACCTCTGTCTGAAACTAAGTGAAATCCTTTGTGAAATGAAGGATTGAGTCCAGATAGCCTCATCGCCTCCTCCCAATTCTAACATTCTAGGCTCTCCACTCAGTAGAAACCCATTTTTCCATCATCCCTACAGTAAGCTGAGGTAGAGGCATATTTCTCCAGGTGACATTATAGCAATATACATTGTGGCTTTTGTGTCCTCACTTGTCTGCTAAGGGCTGTATTTTATTCACTAACAGCTCTGCTTTCTTAGTTTGAACATATTGCCAGAGTTTGACAGCCCCTTGAAGTCATATATATGTGTGAAGTTTTATTTCTCTTCTTTAAATACGTGTGTGTATATAGATATATATGTGTGTGCATATATACATACACATGTGTGTGTATTTGTGTGTACATGTATGCATGCAAATATACATATATGTACATAAAACTGCAAAATTTGATAAACTGTATCATCTTGCTTGAATGTTGGCTATGGTTTTAAAGGAACCTTAGGGAATGCATTTTATCTCCTTGAAACAATTTGCTGAACTTGAAATTTCCAGAATCACCCCTGTAAGTGTATCCTGCAGGAGCTCTTTGGCAAAATGAGCTTAGCCAGGAAGTTTTAAATTATAAACCAGACTGGGAGGAGATGGAAGGAAAGGAAGGAAGTCCAGCAATCACCAGTTATAGGATCAGCAGTAGGGAACTTGTGTGATGGTTTTTTCAAAGAAAATAATTTTTCTGCTCCAGGAAATACTGGTTGTGTAAGAGTGCCAAATGAGCCTCCCAGGGTAGTTGCCAATTTTTCATTGGGTCATAGATTGATAGAATGTCAGAGTTGGGAGCACCCTTGGAGATCATCGAGTAGAACCTTACCCTCTTCCATTTTGCAAATGGGAGAACTGGGGCCCAGAAGTGAGAAACAACTTGTCTGAGGCAATGTCATGACAAAATGAAAACCTGGGTCTCCTATATGACCATCTAACACTGCTGAGAGTTCTATGGGGCTAAGTATCTTCTACAGTTATTTCTCCTCCCTTTGTGGAATGATTTTTTTTCCCATCACTTGCATACAAGAGTTAGTTCCCACCAATATCATGATTGAGTCTAAATCAGAGAAGGCTTTCTATTGTGCTCAGCAATCAGCTTCCCAGACACATGCCACACACACACACACACACACACACACACACACACACACACACATTCACCAAAAAAAAACGGAGAATGATTTCCATCTATTATTATACTGCTCACTAATCACCCTCTATGCTGGCATTCCTTGGAAATGTAAGAACAACTGAGATACACTGTGGTAGAAAACGCAAGGACAAGAAAGAACAAAACCATTTATTTACTGCAAGAAGCTCTATGATGTTTTTCCTTGATTTCAACCAAAGAATGATACTGACAACAGAAACATAGATGCCATACATGTGTGTATAAATGTGTATATATGTTTGAAATACACATCATTAGGTCATACATGTATACATATATGCATACAGTTTGAGTGCTTTATGTATACACATGCATAAAGACATAGACAAACATTGTGTATGAGTAATTCCCTCCCTTAGGATGTGTTTGTATCAAAGGTCAGGAACCATATAACCTAGAACTATGATACATATGTAGAAATACAAATACATACATATGTGTACTATAGTTTCACAGTAAACATTATACTATTTTATATTATAATAGTAATACATTATAGGTAACAGTAAATTTTTCAGGGGCGGCCAAGTGGCGCAGTGAATAGAGCACCGGCCCTGGAGTCAGGAGGACTTGAGTTCAAATCTGGCCTCAGACACTTAAAACACACACACAAAAAAAACCTAGCCATGGGACCTTGGGCTAATCATTTAACCCCAATTGCTCTCCAAAAAGCAAAAAAAAAGTCATTAAAAAAATTTTAATGGTAAATTTTTTAGTTGTTTAGTCATTTTTCAGTCCTGTCTCTTTGTGACCTCTTTTGAGGTTTTCTTAGCAAAGATACTGGAGTGGTTTGCCATTTCTTTCTCTAGCTCATTTTACAGATGAGGAAACTGAGGCAAACAGGATTAAGTGACTTGGCCAGGGTCATATAGCTAGTAAGTGTCTGAGGGTAGATTTGCATTCAGGTCTTCTTGACTCTAGGCTCGTTTAATTGTATCATCCCATATGAACCTTAATTTGTGATGTCAGCAATCTTTCTAGTCAAAAATGTTGATCTGATGTGATCTTTTTTGGAGGTAGTCCCAATGAGGTCACACAAACTTTAGAAATTGTGACTATTGTACTGTGTTAATTAAAAGTCTTCATTTCCCAAAGCAACTGATTTGACACCTAAGACATAGAGAAGAGGGAGGCTTAATCATTTCTAAAAGAGAGAATCTGCATGAAGCTTTGCTCCTTATATCAGTGCATGATCCGTTGAAACTACTGTCACATACACACATACACACACATTCACACACATTGGCATAAACATCAGATCTATAACTAGGGATATCTCTTCTCCTGGGAGATAAAAACAGTTGTGAGGATGGAGAGTCATTCTGGGCACGAGCTAGGGAAAGTGGTCATAGCCAAGGATGAAGAAAAGTAGAGAACCAAGACATGAAACACGGGCATGAAAGGAGTGTGCGGGAGCCTATTGGCTGATCATTAAATTTTCAGTATAGCATTTATACCTCAGAAATCAATAAATATTACAAAACAGGAACTGATTTATTATTTTGTTGTCTACAGTAGACTTTTTAAAAAGTAATATAGTGACAATAATGATGGAGATTAAACTTGAAAGTGTGTCATACATACATTTCTTTTTTGGTTGCTAGACACTGACCAGCATGCACTTGGCATAAGGGTCATTTCAAAGAGGAAATAGCCCCTAATGGGTATGAAGCATGCCCCACCAGGTATCTGCAATCTGGAACAAAGTCCCATTCATCCTGCTAGTTACAGCTAAGAAAAACACACAGACACATATATACAAATAAATGTGTACAAATACATAAACACAAATGTATAATGCCAACATATACACATAAACACATATTAGTTCCATCTGGGGACACACTTTTCATTTTGCTTTGTCTCCTATGGTAAAAAAATTAAATAGTTTTCTACAGTGTGTGTCTGGTGCTACTTGGAAGAAATTCAAGACATGATAATCATCCACAACCAAGGTTTCCATTCAGTATCCAGTGGCCTTTGGGACTAGAACAGTTAGAACATCCTGTCACTTATAGAATATGGAAATCCCCTTTGGAGTCTGTATTTAAACTGCTCTCTCATGGAACAAAGGTAGATAATTTCTGCTCAGAGAAGCAGTTGTAGGATTTGCTGTCTAAACCTGCAGGGTTTTAAAAACAATCCATAGCTAAATCTCTAGTGTCATTTATGAAATATTTATATAGCTCTATTTACATTATTTTAATTTTCTTAGTGGTGTCTTTACTAGCTGTAGGGTGATTTTTCTTTAATTAAAGAGCAATTTACCTTCAAAGCATAAAAATAAAGCCTCCCATCACCCTGAATCCCTTGTCACTTTTTTTTGCTGATATTACTGCTGCTGCTGCTACTGCTGCTACTATTACTACTACTCCTACTACTACTCCTACTACTACTGCTACTACTGCTACTACTACTACTACTACTGCTGCTACTGCTACTACTGCTACTGCTACCACTGCTACTACTGCTGCTGCTGCTGCTGCTGCTGCTGCTGCTGCTGCTGCTGCTGCTGCTGCTGCTGCTGCTGCTACTACTACTGCTACTACTTCTACTTTTTAGAGTTTTTTTTCTAATTTCATCTGGCTTCTTGGCCTAGGAAGAAATAAAGCCACAGCTGGACTGAGTCTTTTGTCCAGGGACAGTGAATCATTAAGAGCATTGGATCTTGCTTTTCTTACAAATTGTCCAGAGTACTTGGGAGTCTCATTCTTCTTTCCAGGAAAAGAAGGACCTGACAGCTTCTCTATCCATTTTCTTGATGGGAAAGCCATTAAGAGACAGGGAGTGATTCAAAATGGGAGGGACCAATAGTGCCTTAACAACCAGCTGAATTAGGTGATCTCTAAAATTCCTTCTGCTTTGAAATTATAAGATCCTAATCAACCCATTTCCCCTTCCCCAATTTAGGAACAGCATAACCAGAGAGGTAATTAAACACAGGGACAATCTGCAGGATTAAAAACAAACTCTATTTTTTATTTCAAGAGTTTTTTCATCATCTAAATTATAATTTCTAAATAATGGCATGCATCACTGAGTTTGCTTGCATATCAACCTTACCTCTTTTCTTTCTCTCCTCTGACTTTTCTCTCTTCACTTTTCTCTGGCTTCTCTACCAATAAATAACCTGCTTCCTCCTCACCCCACCCATCCCCACTGTCAGAGAGTGCTAGAAGGATCTCAGAGGCTACTTAGCAAAACCTATTCCTAGACAAGAATTTTCTTTACAAAATTTTGGGTAATTGGTCATCCATTCTTCACTCAAGACCCCTTGCTAGTAATAAGGGACTCATCACCTCCCAAAGGAACCTCTTTCACATTTGGAAATGTCAGATTGCTAGAAACTTTTTTCCTTATGCCAAGCCTAGATCTGCTTCTCTGCAGTTTCGACCTACTCTTCCTAGTTCTGTTCTCTGGAAGCAGAATAAGTCTATTCCCTATTCCATGTAACAGCATTTCAAACACTTGAGAATAGTCATCATGTCCCCTTCTAATCATTATTGTTGTATTATAACAGCTAGAATTTATATAGCACTTTAGGGTTTGCAAAGCATCTGCATATGTCATTTTGTTGGATCTAAATCAGTGGTTCTCAACCTTCCTAATGCTGCAATCCTTTAATACTCATATGTGGGCATATCTGCATGTGAGACCTGCCTGGAGAGAGATAGAGGAGCAGTATCTCGGTTCCTAAGACCATTGGAAATGTGTGTTTTCAGATGGTCTTAGATGACCCCTGTGACCCCTGTGAAAGTGTCATTCAACCCCCGAGGGGGTCTTGACCCACAGCTTGAGAACCACTGATCTAAATCTCTTCTTTATGTTGAAGATTCTCTGTTATTTCTTCCACTATTCAAGTCCCTTCACCATCTTGTTCATTTTCTTCTGGATACTTTCTATCACTTATCAGTGCCTTCCTAAAATAGTACACATAGAATTAAACCCAAGGTTCCAGGTACAGTCTGACAAGGGCAAAGGATGGTGGGATCATTAGTTCTCTTTGATATTATCTTTTTCAGAGCTTGTTTTGAGTTTGGAGTATCTTACTTATTCAACGTACTCCTTCCTACTTTACTGAATAACTCTCTCTCTCTCTCTCTCTCTCTCTCACTTTCTGTTTCTATCTCTCACTCTCTCTTTCATACACATACACATACACACACACACACACACACACACACACACACACACACACACCCCAAAGATGAGTAATTTCCATTCCACAACTCCCTTCTTTGTTCCTTGGAATATTCTGGATCAATTTTAGGCATTGCATCATCCCCTAAAGTGATTTAATTCTTTTAAATCATCCCCAATATGGGACATTATAAAAAGGTTTTTGAAAATCCAAGTTAATTATGTCCATTGGGACTTCTTATGTTATTAACTTCCCTCAAAGAAGGCAAGCAGGTGAGAAAACACAGATTTCTCTCACAGAGGCTAACTTTGTCTGAGCATTATAGATATTCCTCATCCTTGGCACTACTTACTCTAGCTTTAATTAAAACAGGAGTTCAATTACAATGTGCCTTTAATATCTTAGAAGTATTTAGAAATAGAATTAGAATGTTAACACTAGAATGAACCTCAGATATCATTAAGTCTAACCCCCCCTTTACCTGTGTTTTAGGCCTTGCTTATATGAGTCTGATTCTCTCATTGAGAAGAAAAATAATGTTTACCTTAGTTAAAAGCTAAGATTTAGAGTTGAGTTTGTTGCTCCACTTGGCCATTTGCCTTTAGTTTCTTCCACCCTACTAGTGTTCCTAATGATTTTTTTTAAAATGTGTGTTATATACTCTCAATGTGTAAGACAGAAATAGTATATACGGAGTAGGGAGCTCACTTCAAAGCCAGGAAGACCTAAGTGTTAGTCTTGCATCTGACCCAGGAAAGACACTTAACTTCTTAGTGCTCTGGCCTCTCTTTCTGCCTGTACCTTGCAGAGAAGGTTTTGACCTTGTAAAGCCAAGCACGCACAGCTTTTCAGAGGACTGCTGCTGCTGTGAACAGCTTCAAGGTTCTAATTACATAGTATAGTGAACTCTCTACTTATTCAACAGTAAATTAAGGCAAAAAGTTCACAGAAATCAAAGTATAGCATTCACAATGTTATAACTTCACAACTTATCACTAAAGTGGCCACATAGTTTTCACCAAAGTGGTCACATAGTTTTAAGCAAAAGATAACATTCATTTAGTAACTCAATCATTTAGTAAGCCCTTAATTCAACCACAAAGTACAAAGATCAAAGTTCTCCACCCCAGGCCACAGTAAATCATTATCTTCTCAGTTTGCATTAAATACCCAAGGAGAGGTCTTTTTATCTTGATTTGAGGCAGGCTCTCAGCTTCCATGGTTCCTCTTCCATATTGAACCTCACAGTATCTGGTCCACCTCAAGTCCTTCACAGTTTCTGTTCCTGGGAAGACAAAGCTTAACAAAGCCACAATGACATTCATAAGCATTGCTGGCATCCTCATCAATTCACTTTCTGCATGTGAAAACAACACAGACCCAACAACATGGTCTGAGGAATCAACACAAATCATCAGTAGAGTCCCAAGACCTCTGAAAATGTCAGCAAGACCCTCCTCCAAGATTTCTGTAAACATACAATAAGAAAATCCTCTTTCAGGGCTTCTGAACCAACAGTAAGGTCCCAGGGCTTCTGTAGCAACAACAACATCCTCTATCAGCAGACAAATCTGACAAAGTAACATCAAAACAAACAGACAAAGTACCAGCATCACAGTCATGCTTCCTCCCAGTTATCCTCTCTTCTCATTTCTCAGTTCTTCTCAATTCTCTTAGTTCTTCTCAGTTCTCAGAAGTTCTCAGCAGCTCTGGCTAGCTATCAGAAGTTCTCAGCAGCTTTCAGAAGAAATTATTCTCTCTCTTCAGCAGTAGCAGCTCAGCCTCTATGCTGCTCACTCCCAGCAGTTCTGGCTCTATAGCTTGGGCTTTTCCTTATATATTGTATTAGCTCCTCCCTGTTCTTTCCCTTCCTGTTACATCAGCAACTTCCTCCCACTGTGGGATTCACAAGTTCTGGATCTTAATACTCTATACAATCACAAACTTGAAGCATCATGCTAAGTACCTGTTTGACTGCAAATACAAAGGGCAGAGAAGATCTTCAAATTACCATTACCATTACAGACTTGTACTGGTAGAGGGAGTTTTCTCACTGAGAAATTCCTCATACTAATGAAATCACAAGTCCAGTCCACATTATTGACTAGGTGTAAGGCATTTTGATAAGGATCCAGGATATGAAGATGAAAAATAGGATAATCCCTGACCCCCCAGAGACCTTCCCTTCTATCAAAGGGGACATAACATGTGTACAATTGCAACAAAACCAGTTCAACGCCTGAAGCCCTCACTGTAAATAAGTCAGTAGGAAGAACAGTGGTTATAGAACCAAAGTACCTGGGCTCAAATTCCATTTCTGACCCTCTTTGACCTTGGATAAATCCCTAGGCCTCAGTTTCTTTATCTGTAAAATGAAATGATTGGATTAGATGGCCTCTGAGGACTCTTCTAGCTTTAGATCTATGATCCTAAGGCAAAGACTAGGTCAAACAGAATCTCCTCCTTGAAGAAGCTTTCATGCTCCTTGGAGATCCAATTGCCAAAGACTCTTTAATTTCGTGACTTAGCCAAGGCATTTATATTATTTGGGTACAAAAGAAGAGAACTGAGTCTGGCATACACAAACAGTTCTCATAGCCATGTGTTCCTACTAAATGGAATATGACTACCCAATAAATAATCTTACAACTTGATTTATAAGACAATGACTAAGGATACATCAGTAGTATAGAGTTGAAAGGGGAATGGAATAATAGAGAAATACAAGTTGGGAGACTGATGAGGGCATGATTAGTGTGGACACAGTGACCAGGTTGTAACTGTGACATTTCACGAGGTTCTGCAAGTTGAGTAGATATGTTCCATTGTCTTGCCTAAAGACAACATTCTTTCCCACAGGATCAAATTTTGATGTAGTTTCATGTTAGTCCAGTGAAGCAATGTCTATTAGGGCTATTTGCATACAAGAGAAAGAGTCTTCTCTTTCTACAGAAGAGGAAGGGTCCTCATTCCTTTTCTTCCAGCCCCACCTGGGGGTGGGGGGTGGGGGATCACATGACTTATCCAACTGTTGCTCTTATATGCTCCCTAGTGGCTGCCCTTAGTTCTTTGCCTACAGAAGGATTCCTCTGCCTCATTATGGAGAACAATGGAGTGAAGGGCCATGGGAATACCACAGCAAATTCCTGCCTATCTACAGTCAGCCAATCTGCTTTTTAAGTCCTTAGCTTTTTGTTTTGTCTTTTTTAGCCTGGGGGATTTAGACTGGATCTATATATTCTTTACTGTGCTTTGGGAAGTTTATAAAATATGCCAATCAATATGATTCTCTCTCATACAGCTCAGAAGTCCCTAAAGTTACTCCTCCTCCCCTGACAATTCAGATAGAGCCAATGTTTTCTGTCCCCTTCACATCTGTATACCTAACCTAGTCACTTTGTCCTCACCTCTCTGGCTTCCCTTTCACAAAAATGAAACACACAGGTCCAAAGCAGCTATGATATATCAAAGGTTTTCTAGGCAGAATTCATACTAATGAAATAGAATGGTAAGTAAACTTTAAAAACTAGATAAGTCTTGGACTTAAAGCCTCCATGACAAGGTGAGGGAAGAAAGAACAGGCAAAATTACCAATAGTTAGCAAGTCTCTCAAAGGGATAATACATCAGTGATAAGTATGCTCTACCAAGCCTTACCTCTTCTTGGTTAAAAACTACCCTATTGCTGTTGATGTGAAAAGGCATTTGCCACCTCTAAAGCCTCATTCCATGTCTCTAGTTTCCCATCCCAATCTTCTGTCTCCTTCCAAAAAATGAAAATGAAGCCAAATGTAAAGAAGACACTCCATTCAGATTTCCAAGTCCTTGTTCAGTTCTCACAGTTTGCAGGATTTCCAGTCTCAAGGATGAACAAGAGCCAATCTGTCTCTTTAAGACTCACAGCTCTTCTTTTGTCCATGGCTTATGAGAAACCAAGGAATTCCATTCTGGCTATAAGAGTTTCATACATTCTATCTATTTGTCTTTGAGAGGGAGAACTACTAAGCATTACCCACAAGTAGTTAGTCATTTTCCTAATTAAAGGGGCCATCCCTTGGCTACCTTCCTAAAGAGGCCTATTCACTGAAGGGGCATTACCTTACTCTAAGTGAGAACCTGAAAAGGCCTTAGCCTAAAAGGGCCAGGGTCTCCCATGGCATCCTGGGTCAACTCCAGTCATTGTGATGAATATCTGGCCACTGGACCCAGACGGCTCTGGAAGAGAAAGTGAGGCAGCCCTCCTTCACTCAAGTCCAAGTCAACTGCAAGTCATGTCCTCATGTCCCTGATGCCATGGTCTTCTTCAAAAAGGAAGGACAAATACAACAACAAGCACTTACTTCTCATTTTGAATATAATTTGCATTTACTTTTCTGTGTACATGTTGTACAGTACAGTACAGTCCTCTTCAGTACTATGTAAGCTCCTTGAGAGCAAGGACCATTTGGTTTATGTCATTATATCTCCTGATCCTAGTGTGTAGTTATTGTTCAGTTATGTCCACCTCTTTGTGACACAATTGTAGGGTTTTCTTAGCAAAAATGCTGGAGTAGTTTGTCCTTGACCTCTCTAGGGGATTAAAGCAAACAGAGGTTAAGTGACTTGTCCAGGGTCACAAAGTCACAAAGAATTTGAACTCAGGTCTTCTGACTCTAGGCAAAGTACTCTATTATCTAAGCCACCTAGCTGCTAAATGTCGTAGATTATCTCTTTTAATTAGGTCTTTGCTTTATGGGTTGTCTGAGATAATTACTTTGTTGCTGTTCAGTCTTTTTTTTTCCAGTCCTGTTCCACTCTCTGCGACCCCATTTGGAGTTTTCTTGACAAAGATACTGGAGTGCTTTGCCATTTCCTTTCTCTAACTAATTTTACAGAGGAGGAAACTGAGATAAACAGAGTTAAATGACTGCTGATATGTGTCTGAGGTCAGATTTGAACTCAGGAAGATGAGTGTTCCTGATTCCAGGTCCCACTTTCTATCCACTGCACCACCTAGCTAGCTACTTAGTATGTACATAGGCTGTATTAAAATTTGTTGAATAAAACTGAATAATGTAGACAGGATCTTCTTTCAGTATTCTTTCCTAAGGGTCCTTTGCATTTCATTTCCTATTTCTGTCTTTATTAAATAAACTTTATTGATATCTTTTGTTTTTACATTCTTTACCTCTCCCTCTCTTCCCTATTCTTTCCCAGAAAGCCAATCCTTATAACAAAGAATTTTTTTTAAAAAAAGGAAAATAAAGTGCAGCAATACCAGTCAATACTATGAAAATAATCTGACATTTTATGCAATATTCCATACCTGTCAACCCTCACCTATGCAAAGAAATGGGAGGAAGTGTCTTCTCCCGTTTCTTTGGAGTCAAAGTTATTCTTTATAATTTCATAGCATTCAGTTTCAATTGTTTTGTGGTGGTTCTGCTTTCCATCTATAATGTTGTAGGCATTGTGAATATTGTTTTCCTGACTTAACATGCTTCACTTTGCATTATTTCATCTTGCCGTGAATCTCTGTATTCATCATTTCTTACAGTACTGTAATATCCCATTACATTCATGTACCACAATTTGTTTAGCTATTCCCTGGTTGATAGGCATCTATTTTTTCCCAGTTCTTTGCTACCACAGAAAATGCTGCTATTAATCTTTTGGCGAATATAGAGTCTTCTTTTGTCAATAATTCCCTGGTGGTAATATGTCTAGTAATGGAATCTCTGGGTCAAAGGGGATAGACATTTTAATCACTGTATTTGCATAATTCCTCATTGTTTTTCAAAATAGTTACACAGTTTCACAAGCATTGCATGAATATGCCTTTCTTCAGTCCTTACACTGCTGGCTATTTCTTTTGCCATCTTTGCTAATTTTCTTAGTGCGAGATGAAATCTCAGGGTTGTTATGATTTGTTCCTTTCATTATTAATAATTTGGAGCATACTGTCATATGGTTGGGGTGTTTTCTCTCTTTTTTAAGAAAGTTTTTAAACTAAAATTTCCATACACATATATGTATATATATGTAAAACTGAAAAAGGGACCATATAGCTCCCTAATAGTTTTCAGTCCTTCATTTGGGGACTATTTGTGCATATCTTTTGACTATATATTGGAGAATAGTTTTTGAATTATCAGAATTGATCAAAAGAAAGCTTTTTATGATATATTTCTGTAAGTTGACTACATATAGGTTATGAAATCCTTGTCAGCTGTACTTGATGTAAAGATTTTTCCCCATTCAACTTCTTCCTTTCTCCTAGAGGCATTTGTACAAAAGCTTTTCAATTTCATGTAATCAAAATTATTAAATTTATCTTTTGATGTTGCATCTGCCCCTTCTTTAGTTATCTCCTACACATAGTTATAAAAGGTATATAATCTGCTTCTCTTTTATCTTTACAGTATAATCTTTAATATTCAGGTCACACATCCCAATAAATTTTGTTATTGTTTTGTCTAGCTTTATAAAGTATCTCTTTGGTAGTTTGGTATAAGACCAAATCTGTAAATTATCTTTATTAGTATTATCATTTTAATTATATTGAGATGTTTCAGCCATAGGCACTGCTATTTAGGTTGTTGTTTTTTTTTTAAGTAGGATTTTTCAGTTGAATTTATGCAGAGGGGTGTTGAATGTGCTTTGGTAAATGAATTCTTAAATATTTTATGAATTTTAAGTTATTAAGTGTATTTTGGTAAAATAATTCCTAAATACTTTATGCATTTTTAGTTATTTTGAATAAGATATCCTCTTCTATTGTTATTTCCGTTATATGAAAATATGGTTGATTTTTGTGAGTTTAAAAGGAGTGCCACTTTTTGCTGAAGCTATTGTGGCTGTAATTTTTTCCTGATTTCATAGGACTTTTAAAAATAATTCTTCAGTAGAAAGCAGGCATAGACTTTCTTTTTCTCCTCTGGCAGTCTTTATACATTTCATATCTTTCTCTTAGAAATTCTAGAACTATAGAATTTCTAGAACTATATAAAATACTAACGTGGAAAGGGGGTATCCTTGCTTTACTCCTGCATTTATTCAAAAAGCTTCTAATGTTTCTCATTACATATAGAACTTGCTTTTGGTTTTAGATAGATTATGTTTTAATCATATTTAAAAAATCCACTATGACCACACTTTGTAGAGTTTTTAGCATAAATGAGTGTTGTATGTTTTCAAAGTCTTTAAAATATGCTGAGATGATCATGTGATTTTGGATATTTTTATTTTTAATGTGCTGACTTATCTTTCTATAATTATTAGAAATTGAACTCTGTAATAATGAATGACATCCTGGATAAACTAACGTATTATTTTTGACAGAACTTTAATCTTTCTCTCTTCTACTCTGAGTAAACAAGTAGATAATACCTCAGGCCTAGCATACTTTCAAAGGTTTCTATAAATGGCTTTAAGAAGGTAGTCATTTTCAGGAAGTGTCACTTTTAAGAAGGTGGGGAAGTATAAATTGATCTTTTATTTATTTTATTTATTGGTCCTAAATAATAAGATAATAATAAGACTTTGTTCATTTAAGCCAATTTACAATATGTGGAGACTATTCCCCCCTGCTGATTATTACTTTGAAAACTCTAGCCAAAGATTAAGGGAAAGGTTTTTCTTTTTGAAAGACTAGAATGGAAAGCAGATTACTTCTCCCTCCTTCTACCTCCTTGCTGTCATATCTTATTGAATTTCTCTAGGAAAGATCTCTTTTACTGTATTTGGCATGATCAAGTCAAGTGAGAAGGACTAAGCACCTAAATGACTGGCCTCTCCTTCCAAATATGTTATATGTTTTCCAGATGTGTTATAGGTTTGGGGTGAAAATGGTAAATGAAGGAAGGAATAAATAAAAGTGAGTAAGATACATGCTTGGTATGTATTGTGCAACATTGAGAAAGGAACTTAATCTTCCTGGGCCTCAATATCTACATCTACAAAAAGAGCAGGTTGAACTAGATCACCCCTTACTGAAAGAATTTTATGGGCCATTTGGTCCAGCCCTTTCATTTTACACATGAGGAAACTGAGAGTCAGGGAGATTAACTTACTTATTCAAGGAAATTGGGTTTCAATGGATCCTTAAAGAAGAGGTGAGGTTTGGACATAGAGGAGGTAGGGGAAACAGCATGTCAGGTAGGAAAAACAGCTTCGGTGGTGGTTGGTCACTATACAAAGTAATGCTGCAATTTGTATAAAACTTAGACGCAACATAGTACCTGCCTTCAAGCAACTTCCTTGTTCACCCAAGGGGACAACTGGAATAATAAACAGTATAAATCAGTGAGATGGGCAGACAGGAGAGAGAAATAAATGTAGGGGAAACAAGATGTTTGGTTGGAGAAAAGACACAAATGTTGATAATCAGTAAACTAATAAGTAGTATTCTGAGCACCTAAAACAATTGTCACCCATTTCCATAACACTCTAAAGCTTAGAAAATATTTTCTCCACAAGAACCTTATCAAGTGGGCAGTATTGTTATTCCCATTTTATAGATGAGGAAACTAAGACCTAAACAGATGAAATGACTTCTCAAAGTTACACATTAGTGAAGTATTAGAGCCAGGATTCAAACCCAGCTCCATTGACGGCAAGTCTAACATACTCTCTACTACACTGCTTGTACCCAGAGCCATGTTAGGCACTACTACTAGAGGGATATGAAAACAGTAGAGATATGACTCCTGAACTCAGGGAACTTTCTGAGAGGAAGACTTCCCCAGAGAAGGAGCCCATCCATCATCTTTCCCAACTTGTTGGCATTTCCCTCACTGAAAAAGATGGCACCTGCCCTGAAACATTAAGTCATACTGGAAAAGAAGGGAAATGTGCTTGAAATTCAAACAGAAAGAGACAGTCAATAAATAAATATACTTAAGTAAAATAAAAACAAAGTTGTTGCCTCTTTCATTTTGTTTTTTTTACAAAAGTCCTCCAAATTCCCATTATGAAGAAAAGTAGCATCATACACTGTATAGAGTACTAAACTTGGAATTGGGAATATTGTTGTTCTGTCACTTCAGTCATGTCAGTTCAGTCTTTGTGACCCCATTTGGGATTTTCTTGGCAAAGATACAGGAGTCATTTGCCATTCCCTTCACCAGCTCATTTTACAGATGAGGAAATTGAGGCAAATAGGGTTCAATGACTTGCCCATGATTACACAGCTAAGAAGTGTCTGAGGCCAGATTTGAGCTCAGGAAAATGAGTCTTCATGCCCAGAACTCTATCCACTGCTTCACAATCTAGCTGTTCTGGAGCTGATAATACCTGGGTTCAAATCTCACCTATAACACTGTATAGTCATAGGTAAATCATAAGGTAAAAATAAGGCTCTCTAAGCCTTATTTTCCACATCTGTAAAATGGAACTAATGATACTTTCTTCATAGGTTTAACATGAAGCTTAAAGCACTTAAAAAACTTTTAAGTAACTTAGAAATGTCAGCTATTATTGTGGTATGGAAACTATCTTGGGCACTCAAAGGCTATACCAACAGAATAGAAGCTATGGCAGATCCTGCCTTCTATAAAGGTTTTGAATACTGGCTTGGTGGCATCTATCATCCATCTAAGGTCAGAGGAGCTCATTATAAGAAAGTTATTGATGAGGCAACCCATAAAAAGTATCTCCTAAGATGTGGAAAGTAGACATGCTACATTATGGGTAAAAGTACCCACACTGAAGACATCATAGATTTTTTTTAATGTATTTCATCGAAAGTGTCTGGAGCAGAGGCATCAAACAGCCCACAGGCTGCATTTAGCCCACAACACTCCCAAGTGTGGCCAGAACTAGATTAAAATGTAACTGGGAAATTATTAACAAAATAAATAAAAATATAATAAAGCATAGATAATATTATGTTGTAAAACTAAGTTAATATGTATCCCATAGGGATTTTTACATATGGTTATAGTAGTTCCCATTTTTATTTGAATCACTACTGGTCTAGAGGATGTGACAGCAGGGCAGATGGCAAGAACCAGTAATCTACCATTTTACCAGAAGAACCACAGATTATTACTTCCTGCTTTTCCAAATAATGGGAATGGCCATGTCTTCCTTATAACAACTTGTCTCCCTACCACCCTGCACCTATGCATATATGTGACGACTTCTCTGACTTAGAGTTGTTGTTTACATTGTTTTTTTGACCTCATATAATATTTTATTTTTTCTAACTGCATGTGAAAACAACTTTTAACATTCTTTTTTTTCAATTTTTAATTCTAAATTTCCTCCCTCCCACCCTCTTCCCTGAGAAGGCAAGCTATTTTATCTAGGTTATATATGTGCAGTCATGCAAATCACATTTCCATATTAGTCATGTTGTGAAAGAAAACACAGACAAAAACCCCCACAAAAAAAACAAATATAAAAAAGTAAAAAGTAATGGGCTTCAATTTGCATCCAGACTTCATCAGTTCTTTCTCTGGAGGTGGATATCATTTTCCAACATGAATCCTTTGGAACTGTCTTGGATCTTTGTATTGCTGAGAATAGCCAAGTCATTCACAGTGGTATATTGTTTTTTATTGCTTCCAACTCTACCTCTTTACTCTGAATTTCATCCAATCCTTCCATCTACCTTTCTTACACACACACACACACACACACACACACACACATATACACACACACATACACACACACATACACATACACACACATACACACACATACACACACACACACTCCTAATTACCCTAAATGGGACTGATCTGTCTGTGGCTTTTTTTCCCAGTGATGACCTGCTATTGGAAGCCATGCTTCAGGGCATCTGTGGTCTGAGCCATCAATTTCTCTCTCAGGTGCCCTGTAGGTGCCCAGTAAAACATTGGTGGGAAAAGTCAGGCTAATCAGTATAAGACCTGGAAGCTTTTTGCCTTTATTCAGAAAAATGAGGGGAACGGGGAAAAAACAACTTGTAATGGAGGACACATGACAGGACACTGAATCACTAGACTAGTCCAACATAAAGAATTCTGATTTAGGAGCAGATAAAAGGGTCAGCCATTCCTCTCATGAATGCCAAGTGGGTTGAAAAAGATTGCAGTGTCTCTGCTCTTCTCACATCAAAGGAGAGTTGAGCAGACAGTGTTTCAAAAAGTTCCTGAGGGCATGTGTGTGTCTGTGTGTGTGTGTGTGTGTTTAAACTCTAAAACAATAGGACCAATTTCTTCCTTAAAAATATAAGCCTTCCCTATGAATTATAGCAAGAGGGGTCATCCTAGTAGCTCTTCACCTTACTTGAAAACAATCATCAGACTGTCTAGAAAGCCCTCCAAGCAGAAGTAGAGTTAAGATCGCTGAGCCAATAATTGTCTAATAAATAGGCTAGATTTTGTTCCAGTGAAGAACAGCCTCACTTCATTAGAGCCCTACATGACTGCTCTAGGAATTTATATATGTGTTTGTTTTTGCTTCTTTGAGGGGGGAAACAGGGAGAAGAAGGTAGTGAAGTTGGTAAAATTAGATGCCATTCTACATTTTTCTACAACTTTCAGAACACTTACCTGAAAGAACAGTAGTTTATAGACTGTCTCTGAAGTAAAAGACCTCAGCAATCACAGGATTCATAGAGGATCATAGATGTGCAGTGAGAAGGGAGCTTTGAGGTCACCCAGACCAAGCTTTTCATTTTACAGAAGAGGCAACTGAGTCCAAGAAATTCCAAGTGACTTTGCCATGGTCATAAGGATGGTTAGTGGCAGAACCAGGACTAGAACCCAGATATCCTGTCTCCTAGAGCAGTGCTCCTTCTCCATCACACTGCCTCTATAAAGAAATCTTCCTCATTTCTCAAAATATGACCAATCATTCAATCAACAAACATTTATTAATATGTCAGGTACTATATGATATATGCCAAAAATACTAAAGCAAAAATGAAACTTCCCCTACCATCAAAGACCTTGCATTTTTTGGGGGCAAAACAACATATAATATATGCAAAATGTATAAAAATTAATTACAAGATTTTGGGAGGAGAGCTACAGTAACTGTGGGGATGATGAACATTTTCATTAGGAGAAAGCACTTGAGATAAACTTTGGTGTAAGCTAGGGAATCTAAATGATAGAGGTTAGGAGAAACTTTAAGGAATGATATGGATATGCAAACCTGAGAATAGACTCACTGAGGCCAAACATAAACATTGTCTCTGGCCTCTATCTACTCAAACTCACCCTTTTCTGTACATAGATACTCATATAAAACAACCCCTATGTGGGAAGTCTACTACTCAAGAAAAATGACAAGATCCCTGTAAATAAGAGCAATAATTTATGTGTATGAAATTCCTTAAGGTTTACAAAGTATTTCACTTACATGTGAAATGGTGCTTAGATCTCCCAAAAGTTCAATTTCATTGTCATCTCATTTGCAGTATTAACATTAAGAGTCACTGCTCTGGAAAAAAATTTTTAAAAACCCTATACCATATTTCAGGGAAGTGGCAAATATGGACATAACCACTGAGGCCTTGAGCTTTCTATGTTGAGCATACCTAAAGTTATTAAAGGTATTCCTTGAGGTTGTATCTCTGTTTAGTCAGACTCAAGTCTGGTCACAAGTGGGTCCTTTCTCAGAATAATAGCAGTGACTGTTTGCTTCAGGTGGGCTTTCTAATCGTACATTTAAACAGCTCTAGCAGTTCAGCACCTAGGACAGTTCTGGAGCATTGTCTAACTTCTATTTTATGGAAACCTTTCAGGAGGGAAAACACAGCAAATGAAGTGGAGAGGAATCAACAATTTCCAGATTGTGTCATGTTCTTAGTATGGCATTTGGTTCAAACCTCCTATGATTTCTGAATTTAGTCTACAAACAGGAACAATGAAGAATTTTAAATTTAAATCTGGTAGAAAGCTTGGGAGCTTATTTAGTCCAGATGTCATTCAGAAAAATTAAGAGAGCTGCCCAAAGTTACACAGAGAATAAGTGACCAAGCATGGACCTGAACATGAGTCCTCTGATTCCAAATTCAGTGATTTTTCTACTGTGTCATCTTCCTCTATGAACAAAAAGCACAAAGATGGGAATGAATATGCTTTGTCCTCAAGTTAATGACAAGTCTGGCCTGGTTACAATTGAGAATGTGTGTTGTAAAGTATTGGGAGATATATGTGGTTGGTGAAGAAAGATGGGGCCAGATTATGAAAGGACTTGAAATCTAGGTCCATCTTAATATATAACAGTTTAAACCTTTGTATCAGTTCAGTAAATAACCAAACAGTAAAATGAAGTTATAATCTTCAGAAACCAGGTAGGACATTACATATGGGTCATTAGGTTAATCTCATTCCCCCTTCAGACTGGAAAGTATATTTCCTTTCAGTGCTCACCAATGGTTCAGCTTTCACATTTTCTTTTTAGCTTTCTGTAGCCCTATATGCTGAAGCTAAACTCCAACATAAGTGCCCTGCTAAGTTCTGTCATTTTCAGAGAAGTTTTCTGAGGACAAGTTAAAAAGGGCAGAGGGGGAGTGACTGGGGAGTTTAAAGTTTCATGCATTTCTGCCTCAATTTGAGAGAAATGTCATGCATCATTTATGTGGGGGTTTCTATGAAGTTTATTTTATTCAAAGCCCATTTATCCTGGACTTTTTCCAGTATGGTATAAGATTTTATGATTCATCAAATCCCTCTTACCCATAATGTAATTTTTCTTATGCACCAGAATATGGTGTGCTCTGATGAACTCACCAAGGGTGGTAGGGGGAGTGGAAGATAGGGAATCTAGGTCAGAGGAAAGAAGTACTCCCATCCTGGAGAGACCAATTCCTTTCTATACCTAGCACTTACGTTTAGAAAGGGACAAGGAAAATCTCCTCACTGCAGTCAATTGCAGTAAGCTGCCACAAATAAATATGCATTGCTGGCTGTAAAATATGGTTATGAAATGGACTATTTAAGGCCTCACTCATTTCTTTTAGCAAAATGGCATGCAAAACTATTTCTTCCTGAATCTTAAAAACCAAGGGGAGGTAGTTTTTGCCACGCAAATGTTAGACCCTCATGAGCCAAGGGCATTTTGGTCCCTTGACAGAGGGAATATTATATTCCTTTGAGGTGTTCCCTGGTAGAACAAATAGAAGCTGAGGGAGATTAAATGATTTACTCAGAGAACCACAGTTCATAATCACCTAAGGTAGGGTTTGAATCCAGGCCATCCTGACCCCAGCACCAGCAGTTCCTCCTCTATATCATATTGAGGGGGCTTCTCTAAGAATCATGGATCTTTGATCCCAACCAAAATTACATAGGGCCAATAGAAGAAAAGTATGGACATTCATAGCTGTACTGGATTGAACTCCTATGTCAGAATGGAACTGAAAGGGAAAGAGACTAAGCATTTCTATGAGAGAACAGTGCAAGGAGATACTGAAAAGTGCTAAAAACACAGCTGTTGGAGGTCTTTGGGGGAAGGGGAGAGAGTGGTAACAGACTACTGATTTCACTGGTTTAGAAAGCTCCTGGCATAGAAACTTATTCTACCAAAGCAGATCTGAAACTTTTCCAAACTTTTTTTTCTTAAAGAGTTACCTAGGTGCACTAAAAGTTTAAATGACTTGCCCAAGGATCACAAGCCAGTGTTGATGTTTCACAAATAAAACTGGAACCTGTCTTTTGACTCTGTGGCCATGTCTCTACCCAGTGTCATTCGTAGGCATACACAATTTCACAGACCTCAGATTAAGAACTCCTTTACTCAGCTGGAACTTTCTAAAGGGGTCCCATAGATTCAGAGATCTCATTTTACAAATGGAAAAGCATGGTGCAAAGTTCAATAAAAGGTGCTTGGTTTTGGAGGGGTTTTTGTTGTGTTGTGTTGTGTTTTTTCATTTGTGAAGAGGATGGACTATTTGAAATTGTGACAGTCCTGGAAAACCTGGAACGTGCAAACATAGGCCACCACAATAAGAAGAGTAAATTTAACAAAAAGTAAACCTAAAAAATAGTGAAGGAGGTTGGAGCCTGAGAAAGGAGCAAAATTATGGGGATCTATAATAAGAACCTTGCTGCTACAACAAAGATGAAAGAGAAGCCACCAAAAAGCATAGAACACAAGGTGATCCTGATCCCAGGAGTACCTGGGATGTTTGCTCTGAAGCCTCTGAGTTATAGGTTCAACCACTTACTTCACCTCTGTGTTAAGCAGTATCAGCCCTCTGTGTTAGCCCCTGCAGTGCTAGGTAGTAAATAGCCCCAGGGTCGATAAGGTAAAGTATCTTTTCCTAGAATTGTTGCTTCTTCCCTGGATAAAGTTTGATGCCAGGGCTCTAGACTTCTTTCATGTACAACTGAATTCATCTTTCAGATTCCCTAGACCCACCAACAGATTCAACTAAAATCAGCATTGGAGTCACAAGGTGGCAGGTTTAATTCAACAAGCCTTTCTATGCACCAGGCACTGTGCTGAGGAAACAAAACCAAAAATGAAAACAGCTTCTACCCTCAAAGAGCTTATATTCTACTGGGGAGAAATGAAGTATAGAGGGAAGTATGTGTGTGTATGTATATATGTATACATAAGTATATATATTTATATATGTGTGTATACACACATACATGCATGTGAAGATATATAGACATATACATGTGTGTATGTACATGTGCACACATGGATGGATATGTATACATATGCGATTGAAAAATCATAGGAAGCAGAAGTGTGGGGAAGGAAGCACTAACAATTGCATGCATCAGAAAAGGCTTCTCTATCTGAACTGTGAAAGGAAGCTAGGGATTCTTTGAGGCAGAGGTGATGAGGGAGGGCACTACATTGGGGTGGGGGGGGGTAGGTCAGCCAGTGCAAAGGTTCAGAGTTAAGGAGATAGAATGTCATGTATAGGTAACAGGAAGTACACCACTTTGGTAGGAATGGAGAGTTGTGATGGGGAAACACTGTTAATTATGTCTGGAAATATAAATTGGAGCAAATTATGAAGGATTTTAAATGTCAGAAAGGAAGGTTTGTATTTTATCCCAAAGGCAATGAGGAGCCACTAAAGCTTCTTAAGGAAGGTGGTGTCATGATTAGACTCCGTGGCCCATATTTCTCCCAAATGCAATTACAGAACTAGGCAAAAAAAATTGATGTAAATAGTCATGAACATTGTTTACCATGCATGTTTATGTGCCATTAAAATGTTTGTGTTTGAACTATGAAAGACTTGAGAACTCTGATGAGGGCAATGTCAAACTCTGAATCCAGAACACTGAAGGGAGTGGAGAGAATGAGCATTTATACAGTGCATACTATGGGCTAGATACTGTGCTAAATGTTTTATTAATAATGTCATTTGATCCTCACAACTCTGGGAGGAAGGTGCTGTGATTATCTTCATTTTACATTTGATAAAACTGAGGCAAACAGATGTTAAGTGACTTGCTCATGGTTATATAGCTAATAAGTATCTGAGACTGAATTTGAACTCAGGTCTTCCTGACTCCAGGCACAGCTTACTATACACCATGTCACCTAGCTGCCTCAATTGAAGATGAATCATACAAGCCTTGCCCTATCAGAGATGTGAGGGACTTAAAATTCAAAATGATATATGAACAATATGGCACTTTATTTTGCTTGACTATGAGTATCTATTCTGAGATGTTTCTTTGTTATTGTTTTGTTCTAAATTTTTTAATAAAGGAGGAACAGCGGGAGGGAGAGATAATATTAAAAAAAATTTAAGTGTTTTGTTTGCAGAACCCCTTGTACCTTTTCATTTTCTTGCTAGAATACAATTTAAGAGACTGACCTAATCCAGTCACTATTTTACATCAGAGAAAACTGAAGTCCAGTGAGGTTTTATGACTTACCCAAGGTCAACAGCTAGTTACTACTAGACACCCCCTCCCCCAAAGTAGGGTAAGGTCTTGACTAAATAGTGTCTCTACTTAATAGAGCCCCTCTTCATAGAAAATAGTTATTACTGTCAGAGCAGTTTCCATCATTCTGATTTCAAACACTTAAGAAAAATCCACTTATAATCAAACAATAATCTTAATTACAGGTCATCTATTCTTTAAAATAAGTCACCCAAATATGTCTCTTAGACAACATCACTCACCTAGTAGTCTGGTTTACTGTATTTGAAAAAAAAATACAATCTCCATTTTTGAAATATATCTGTAATCCAGCTTTCCCCAAAACAAATTCAAAATGGCATCCCTCTCCAATTGTTCTGACAGCAAAGTTTCACTGTGGCTTTTGTTTGATTGGTTTTGTTGTTGACTTTTGGGGGAAGACATGCCATTGACCTGAAAATATTCTCTTTTTAAACACGGTTTCTTGGGACTACCACAAGAACTTGGAATTTCTTACCATAACTGGCAAACGTATGTGTCTTGCATGGTTTAGCTTTAGAGTAATAGTGCTAATATAAGCATGAGTTATATTGAATTCAATGAAACATTCATATCACTTTACACTGAGCTATCTCCAAGGTTTGTAGTGTGCTTACATAGTAATTATCTCTCTTTAAAAAACCTATAAACATCCCTTTAGATATTGCGATTTTTGCTTGAGAATATAGCAAATTTACTGAACCATTTAATTAAGTTAAGTGTTTAAACTTCAGGAGGTGTTGACTGATTTTAATCAGTATTTTCTGCCACTATAATTGAAGCCTTCTTCTCTTGGACAGTGAAGCAAAAAATAAAATGTTGTTTGGTCTTTAGATTAGTTGATCACAAATTTAGCTCTGCCCTAATCATGTGAATCTCTGTGAGAGTAGATGTGGCCAATTTTTCTTTTCCTTTTTAAGTTGGCCAGTCATTAGGAGTAGGGGGGAGATGAGCCTTGAAAGAGAAGATACCAGTCTATCAGGCAGTGCAATAGGAGGTCCTTACTACTTCACTCCAAGACATGAACCCCAAGCCAAACCACTTTTAGCTTTTACAGTTTGTACTCTTCCCAATAACTCAGTGGGGAGATTTTTTTAGGCGGGATGTTCACCACCTGCAGAAAGTGACTTTTCCTCCTAATTGTTCTTTTCTCTGAAAATTTCCAACTTGTCACCTCCTGGGTCAGTTCCCTCATCTTTTGCAAAACTATTACTGAGAGGAATGAGGTGAACCAAGCAACAGGCATTTACAGTGCTGCAGTGAGCTTGGGGTCTGGTCTATGTGGAACCTGCAGTTCTGGCAATAAGGAAATCAGTTTAAGCAGGCCTTTATTGGTTCTGGTATGTGTCCAGAGTAGGGAAAAGAAAGATTTGGGAAATGAGAGACCACACGGGAACACTGCCGGGCAGCTTTCTTGGCTTGTGTGACAACTGAGAGCCTGCCCCTAGGAATGATTCTTCCCCCCCCAACCAACCTCAGCTTTTTACCACCAGGTTCCCCATTAGTGAGTATAAAATTATTTTCCTGGCAGGCTGCCCTGGGTTCCTCCTGAGACAAATCTGCTCTAGTTGACTTCAGTTTTGTGCAAAATAATGTATTATGGGTACTGCATTTTTCTGCTAAGAAAATGTGGACTGTTAAACTAGCTCAAACCGCCCTCTTGTTCTCCAGTGCTGACTCATTTTAATTATTGAACATCTCTCCCTAGAAAATACTCTTTGTGCTGTTTGCTGAGGATCTGGCAGTTTTAACACAATTTGGAAACTTTTCATAGATTGATCACCCCAGGAAAACAGGCAGCTGAACACCAGAGAAATTCTGGAGTTTTCAATTAGCTTTCTATTTTGTAGCAAAGAAGACATGAAATGGGTCCATTTTTTTTTCCTTCAGCTATCACCTCCCCATTCACTCACAAAGTTGGTTAACTTGCTTTTATGAGATTCAGATGTTCATTTCTGGATGCCATATCATGGCTTACCTTGAGTGAATAGCTCTTCAAACAATTACATGAGACCCACAGAAAACAAGCCGCCATATTATAATCATGGTGTGGGATTCCAATCTTCCCATTCCCTCTGTCCTTGAAAACCACATTCCAGCTCTTGCCAGTGCTAGATGTGTCTATGGTTAAAGAGATTTGTACATGAGGTCACCTCCTGTTATTCTGGTGACCTGAAAAAACTGAATTCACCTCTGTCCAGAAGGTGAGCAGCTTGTTCTATATACTTAGCAGCAGAATTTAGTTCACCCTCTGTGATGAAAAACATATAAAGGTTGTGGTCCACTTCAGACAAACTCTCAAAGAAGGTCTGCTCCTTAATAACAGGGTCACATCAGGTCCAAGGCCTGGTCCCCATCTTCACATGTGTATCAAGTCCTTTGAGGGACTGATTCATGCTCATTCAACTCATATGGGGCTCATATAGAAGCCAGAAAACCAATACATCCTTCTTTTAAAAAAAAACTGGACCTTTAGTATAATTGATGTAGGGAATGCCCAGAGAGGAAATTCTCCCTACCCACAAGACGCTAGGCACCTTCTCCAAAATGTATAGTCTTAGTCCCCTGAGGCATTAAGAGATTAAGTGATCCTTCTAAGGTCATAAAACTAGTATGTGTTAGACAATGAATCTGAACTCAAGGATCACTCTCTACCCACTATGCCATGATGCCTCTCATTCCTATATAGTGGTTAAATAACAGGAACAAGTCCTTTATATTGGGCATTCAGTCTTTAGGGATAAGTCAGAGGGTCATGGGGCAGCTGGGTGGCATAGTAGATAGAATGCTGGGCCTAAAGTCAGAAAGACTCATCTTTATGAGTTCAAATCTGGCCTTAGAGACTTACTAGCTGTGTGACCATGGACAAGTCACTTAACCCTGTTTGCCTCAGTTTCCTCATATGTAAAATGAGCTAGAGAAGGAAATGGCAAACCCTTCCAGTATCTCTGGATGACCCAAGAAAACCCCAATTGGGGCCACGAATACTCTGAAATGACTAAATGATAACATACTGTCTAGGATCACAGGATTAGAACTGCAGGTGATCTTAGAAGTCATTTAAGTGGTGTCATATTCAAATAGAAAAGATCCCTACAGGTAACATATCGACCTAGAAAACAAGAAGTTTACATTATCTATGTTGTATTGAATTTTTATTTATTTTGTTCAAGATTTCTCAATTACATTTTATTCTGGTCTTACCATGTCACTACTCCTACTCAGATTCCAGTGGCTCCCTATTGTCTCCAGGACCAAATAAAAATTTCTCTGTTTGGCATTCAAACCCCCTCTTCCCCCAGTCCCCTCCTACCATTCCAGTCTTCTTACACCTTATTCCCTCTCATTTACCCTTTGATCCAGGGACATTGGCCTCCTGGTGTTCCACAAACAGGACACTGTCTCTCAGGTCTGGGCATTTCTTCTTTCTGGCTGTCCCCCATGCCTAGGAAGACATGATCTCATACTCTCCCTCCTCTTCTCTACCTGCTAGCTTTCTTGTCTTCCTTTGAGTCCCAACTATAATCGCATCTTTTCCAGGAAGCTTTTCCCAAATATTCTTAATTCTAGTGCCTTTCCCCTCTTATTTAAATAGCTTTTTGTACATATTCATTTGTTTGTGGTCTCTGCCATTCAATTTTAAGCTCCCTGAGGGCAGACGCTGTCTTTTGACTTGTTTTGTATCCCCAATATTTAGCACAGTATATACTAGGTGCTTAAAAAAATGTTTATTGACTGTTGGTTCAGGAGTTTTATATGTCACATGCAGCCCAAGTTTGGCACCTCTGACCTAGTCCCCCATTTTACAGGTGAGGAAGCCAAGGTTGAGAGAGTTTAAGGGATTTGTCCAGGATTGGCAAAACCAAGGTTCAAACATACATCCTCTGATTCCAAAAGTAGCTCCCTTTCTGTTGTACTGTACTATTGAGAAGATGAAATTAAAGGTCTGAAGGAAAAAAAAGCTCTAAAGGTGACTTCATAAACATAGAATTAGACCAGAGAGAGTTAACAATTCTTTAGGCATATTTCTATCCATTTGTGGTAACCTGATGAATTGGTCTTCTCCATGAAGGACATGCCTTTCCTAAGAATGGAATCAGAGCACAGCCCTCCTTCCCCCTGGACAGTACTATAGAAATGCTGATAAATATTCTCCTTTCTCCTTTGTTTTCCACTGCTTCCAGAACATGCTTTCATTAAAGAAGCACTGAGATCATATCTTATGATGTGCTACTCTGCTTGCTAACCCAAAATTACAGCCTATTTCATATGTGTTTATGGTTAGATTAGTAATTTCCTGATGAAGTTAGAGTTCGGCTTTTTGAGTGGATTTGAGAGATTCCCTACTTTTAAATGTAACTTACTCGGAAACCATCTCACAGGTCAAAATGATTCCTTGGAAGATTTCTGTAAGTAGCTAATGTATTGTTCCTTTTGTTGAGTTCAATTGATCGACTCTTTGTGAATCAATTTGGGGTGTTCTTGGTAAAGATACTGGAGTAGTTTGCCATTTCCTTCTCCAGTTGATTTTATGGATGAAGAAAATTGAGGTAAGCAGGATTAAGTGCCTTGCCCAGGGTCACACAACTATTAAGTGTCTGAGGCCAGATTTGAACTTGGAAAGAAAGGTCTTCTTGACTCCAGGTCAGGAGCTGAATCCACTATGCCACCTAACTTCCTCTTAGGAGTTTCCATTTCAGAGGGATATTTTCCTGAGCCTATGCCTATTGAGAGCACATAGACCTCATTTCTCCAACCAAAATTCAGGACACATGATCTGGCAAAAGGTTCTACTTTGGCAAAACTTGATTAAAACTATACACTGTCTCTTAATAAAATCAGGACTCTCCTGTAGAAGATAAGATGTGTTTGCCCTAGCCCAGGGGTGGAGGACATGTGGACCTCTAGGTCCTCAAGTGTAGCCCTTTGACTGAATCCAGATTTCACAGAACACATCCCCTTAATAAAAGTGAAGTATGGATTCAGTCAAAGGCCACATGTGTCCTCGAGGTCTCAGGTTCCCCATCCCCACTCTAGCTCTATGCATGTATGGATTACAGAATCACAAACTCACAAACTTATTAGGGACCTCAAAACTCATTTAATCCTTCTAGGTAGGAGACCTTTATTGGCTTTTATTAATGGAAAGAGAGGATGCTTCTGTACACTTGCAACTAATTCTGCCCATAAGAGTATGGAAGACTGTATTCTGTGACCTTTCCCTAGAGAGAAGCAGCGTGGCATAAGGGACAGTAAGCCGGTCTTGGAAACAAGAAAACCTAGGTTCCAGTCCTACCACTAACACATAATAGCTGTGTGACATTGGGCAAATTACTTAACCTTTCAGTGCCTTAGTAAA
This sequence comes from Pseudocheirus occidentalis, assembly GCA_028646575.1. Lineage (NCBI taxonomy): Eukaryota > Metazoa > Chordata > Mammalia > Diprotodontia > Pseudocheiridae > Pseudocheirus > Pseudocheirus occidentalis. The sequence goes on from CM053593.1 coordinate 148,382,929, forward strand.
CTCTTCATGCCCCGTTGGGTCTAAGGCGTGGCTTGCCTCTAGGCAGCCTGCTCTGTGGCCTCCATCCCATGTCAACCTACTGCTGGGGGATGTCACAGCCTCTGGTTGGATACTGGAAGCCTTCCCAGCTGGGCTGGTGGAGACGGCAGTGGTGGCAGCAGACCTGGAGGCAACCACCTCCAGACGACCATTCTCTCTACAGCAGACATGCTAGTTCAAATTCCTGCTGGACAAGCATCTGGGCAATGCCCACCCCATTTGGTACCAGTTCAGCTGCTAGTTCAGTTTTTAGAACAGGCTTCTAAACCTTCAATTAATTAACAGAACCAGGTTCAATCTCCAACTAATCACAAGAGAAATCGAATTTTAAAACTTCTTGCTCTTAAAGTTGCTGCATATTTGAAATGGGATTTAGACACACTAGAGAAAAGCTTGTCTGTTCAGGTTCTGAATATGCTACTAAATGAACTGCTGTGTATCAGTAAAATTACTCCAGGGACAAAACATGTACTTTGCCTCCAACTACTACTGCAGCTATTGTGCTCTACAATAGATGTGCAATTAGAATAATTGTTCAAAATAGCTTCCCCATCAGACAAATGAAATCTACACACACACACACACACACACACACACACACACCCCTCCCCCAATTGAGTGTTATGAATCAAAGACAGCAAGAGGAGTTAACAGAAAAGGTATTTTTGCTCCTAGATGTTGTATACCTAATCTATTTTACTGATCAACTTTCTATTTTTGTCTTTTTAAATAATATGTTATTTTTTCCTAATTACATGTAAAAAACAATTTGAATATTTGTTTTTTGAGCTCCAAATTCTCTCCCACTCTCCCTTTCCTCCCTGAAATGGCAAGCAATTTGATATCCGTTATATAATAGTTCAAACATGCAAAACATATTTTCATAATAGTCATATTGTGAAAGAAAACAACAAAAAAAGCACACCCAAAAATGAAGTGAAAAATAGTACGCTCCAACTTGCATTCATACTCCATCAGTTCTTTTCTCCGGAAGTGGGTAGCATTCTTCATCATGAGTCCTTTGAAATTGTCTTGGATCATTTTATTTGCTGAGAATAGCTAAATCTTTCACAGTGGATCACTGTACAATATTGCTGTTACTCTGTACATTGTTTTACTGGTTCTGCTCACTTCACTTTGCATCAATTTATGTGAGTCTTCCCAGGTTTTTCTGAAAGCATCCTGAGAGTCATTTCTTATAGGACAATAGTATTCAATCACAATCATATACCACAACTTGTTCAGTCATTCAATGGGTATCCCCTCAACATCCAATTCTTTGCCACTACTACAAATATCTTTGTAGAAATAGGTTTTTCCTTTTTAAAAATCTTTTTGGGATACAGATCTAGTACTGCTGTTGCTGGGTCAAAGGGTACATATAGATTTATAACCATTTGGGTATCGTTCCAAATAGCTTTCCAGAAAGGTTAGATCAGTTCACAGTTCCAACCAACAGTGCATTAGTGTCCCAATTTTCCCACCTCCCCTACAAAATGTATCCCAGAAAACATTTTTAAAATGCTAAAAGAACAGACTGATGATTCTATTCTAATATTAGAGGCAGCATTGAAATTAGATGAGGATCTCTATGTCCATACAATGAGGACACTGGATTTATTGGCTCTAGAACCCGGCATGGTAAATGGAGAGACTTCGAGTTAACAGCTCAATTAATAATAAAAACTGAGGAAATGCAGTGCCAAGTGTATTATGATTTGGGTACAGTTTACTTGCAATAAGGTGCTACAAATTCAACTGTCTATGAAAATGCAAGGGAAAATTTTTTCAGAACCAAAGAATTTATTTCAAAGATAGACTCATTATCTCTCTATGGCTCCATAGATTTTGTTAGCTAGCTATTGTCAGACTTGGGATATCCTTGCACTTTCACAACAGTCAACTTCATAGAGTCAAATTCATATCTGTATGAGATCAGGAAACTATCAGTGCTTGGATACTCTCTTATTCCTGTTGGCCCAAGTCATTCAGCAAATATTTACTCAGTACCTGCCACGGACCAGGATAGTGATAAATATGTTCCTCGAATATAATCTAATAGTGAGTTTACCTGTTTAGGTCAGGTAGTCTTTGCTAAGAGAACTTTTTTTTTAATTTAAAATAAATATTTATTTAGCATTTTATTTTTCCCCAATTACATGTAAAAAAAATTTTAACATGCATTTTAAAAACTTTTTAATTCCAACCTCTCTCCCTCCTTCTTTTCCCTCCCTTCTCATTGAGAAGGCAAGCAATTTATATAGGTTACATATGTGCAATCATGCAAAAATATCTCCATATTAGTCATGTTCTGAAAGAAAAAACATACCAAACAAGAAAAATAAAGTATTTTAAAGTATACTTCAGTCTGCATTCAGATTTCATTAGTTCTTCCTCAGGGGAAGACTTATCCTAAGTCCTTCAGAATTGTCTTAGATCATTGTATTGCTGAGAATAGCTGAGGCCTTCACAGTTGTTCATCATACAATATTGCTATTACTGTATACTACATTCTCCTGGTTCTGCTCATTTCACTTTGCATCGCTTTATGTAAGTTTTTCCAGGTTTTTTCTGAGAGCACCCTGCTCATCATTTCTTATAAATGCTAAGAGAACTTTACCAATAAGTTCACCAGGGAGTCAGTCTGTTGAAGTCAGTAGTAATCAGAGAACCTTATGTGGGTGATTACTTTTTTACATTTCCTCATCTATGGATTATGTGGTTGATGTTCAGGGATCCAATTCATTGTAAAATATGATGGGGAGGAGCCCTGCCTTGCTTAGCACCACCAGTAATAACTTCTGACCAAGTGCCAGTGAGAAGCAGAGAGGCATCACACTTCTAGAAGGTGCAGGTCCCCCCAGGCACCAGTCTTGCTTCCAGCCCAATCCTTAGAGCCATTATCCAGGATCCAGGCAGGCAAGCCAACCTAGCCAAAGCAGTTCAGCATTGTGAAAAAGAGTGACAAGAGGCTGCACCCTGAGACAGTAGTGCCAGGTACATCAAACCACTACCACACCTTGACCACCATCTGCCATCAGATCCTGATGGAGACCACACAGGACCCTGAACCCAAGACCCTTGATCTTGAGGGCACTGATCCCAACCCAGTGCCCTCAGCCATTGTCCTGGGAAGCAACACCTGCTCCTAAAGAGGCTGCAGCTATAGCTACCAGAAAAGCAGAATGGAAAATTTTTGCCACCAGAGTCCTTGGTGCTTTGTGCCAATATAGTTCAGCATCAGAAACTGATAGGATCTAATCAGCAAGCAAATATGATATTAAAGAAGATGCATCTGTTTTGGTGCTGCACCCCAAGGACTGTGGGACTTTTCCATCTGACTGGTATCTGAAACTTTCCATATGTGTTGTCTCTCCCATTAGAATGTGAGCTCCTTGAGAGCACAGACTCTCTTGCTTTTCTATTTGTGCTTCTGGTATTTAGCACAGCAGCGAGGATACCAAATGCACCTTTCAGGCAATGCCATCTGTTTGCTTCCATTTTTTTCTATATACAGTCATCTTCCTTCTCCAGTCATACTTGACCTCATATTTCCCACCACTTCTCAAGGATAAGTTCTCCCTCATAACACAATGTACCCAATTTTTACCTGCCATGAGACCTACAGTTGCTATTTAACCTTGAGAGATCTATCTAGACAACTTAGAGCAGAGGGAATTTCCAAATAACTGAAAAAAATTACAGATTATAATTTGACCCTGCCCTCACTCCAAAATAGAAATCCTGTATGAGGACAGTGTGTGTATATATGTATGTATGTATGTGTTTATATGTATATATACACACATGTATGTATATGTATACACACATATATGTATTGTGTGTATGCATCTTTGATGAATACCTGAAAAAGGAACAGGTAGGCTTTCCCAGATGATTTTCTATATTGGTATCATTCCCTTCCATGGATACATGTATTCTCAGACTAAGATAAATAACATTGGAATACACTGACTGGAAAAGACAGAAATGGGAATCACGTCTAGCATATCTGTATAACAGTTCAGATAGTATGGAACACTGGGTCTCAAACTTTTTGGCCTCAAGACCCCTTTACACTATTAAAAATAATTGAGGAACCAAATCGTTTTTGTTTATAGGGGTTATGTCATTTTGGTCATGTCTGACTCTCTGTGATCCCATTTGGGGTTTGCAAAGACACTGTAGTGGTTTGCGGTTTCGTTCTCCAGCTAATTTTACAGATGAGGAAACTGAGGCAAACAGGGTTAAGTAGCTTGTTTAGGGTCACACAGCTAGTAAGTTTCTGAGGCCAGAATTGAACTCAGGTCTTCCTGACTTCAGGTCCAGCACTTTATTCACTGTGCCACATAGCCATCCTTATGTGGATTATATCAATATTTATATTTAATAAAATAGAAATTAAAACATCTTGCCATTATTACAAATATAGTTTCAATATAACAAAGTCATTAAAAGGGTTTCAGGTACCTCCAGGGTCCTTAAATCATACCCTGAAAACCACTCATAAAGAGATTTTAAGATCCCTCTGTAGGTAGATCCCACCATAGGCATGGTGGTACCTGCCTATAATGCCAACTACTAGGAAGGTTGAAGCTGGCAGATCTCTTGAGCTTGAGAGCCATTAACTTCAGTGAGCCAAGATGATTGGGTGTCCACACTAAGTTCAGCATTAATAGAGAGGGCCCCTGGGAGTATGGAGCCATAAGTTTGCCTAAGGAGGAGTGAACTGGTCCAGATCAGAAACAGAGAAGGTCAAAGCTTCTGTGCCAATCAGCTGCACGATCAGGTCTATGAGTAGTCCTTGCACTTCCAACCTGGCTAACAGAGTACTTAAAAAAAAAATCCTCAGCATTTGTTATTCACTGTTTTGTAAGAAAGCATATGACCACCTAAAGGAAAATATAGTCTTTAAAGGTCTCAGACAAAGTGTTTCACATACATATATCAACATTATATAACATGACATCAATCATTAAATCAATAAACATTTATTAAGTGCTTGCTACATTTCAGGCATTGTACTAAGTACAGGGAATATAAGAAAGAATAAAAACATTCCCTGTCTTTGAGAAGCTTATATTTTATTTATATGTATAGATAGATATATGTATATATGCATATATATACACATATATTCCCAATTACATGTTAAAAACAATTTTAACATTTGTAATGTTTTGAGTTCCAAATTCTATCCCTTTCTCCTTTCCTCCTCTCCCCCCTCCTCAGATGGTAAGCAATTAGATACAGGTTATATAAGTACAATTATATAAAACATTTCCACATTAGTCATTTTGTATAAGAAGACTTAAAAGAAAAAGAATGAAAGAAAGTGAAAAATAGCATGGTTCAGCCTATTTTCAAACACTATCAGTTCTTTCTCCGGAGGCAGATAGTCTGCTCCATCATTAGTCCTTTGGAATTGTCTTGGATCACCGTATTGCTGAGAATCACTAAGTCATTTTACTGTGTACAATGTTGTACTGGTTCTATTCACTTCACTATGCATCATTTCATGTAAGTCTTTCCAGGTTTTTCTGAATCATCCTGCTTGTCATTTCTCATAGCACAATGATATTCCATTACATCATATACCACAGTTTGTTTAGCTATTTCCCAATTGATGGACATCCAGAAGCTTACACTTTAATAGAAGAGACCATGTGTAATTAAATAAATATATGCACAATACAGACTGAGTGGATAGACGGTAACCTTAGAGGTGAACGCTTTAGAGAATGGAAGGATCAGGAAAATGTTTGAGCTGAAATTTGAAAGAAATTGAAAATTCCAAGATGATAAGAAAAGCATTCCAGGCACAGCAACCAGGTGGTTGATGCAAAGGCCTGAAGATGGAGCATGGAATAACAAGTAGGCCAAGTGAGATGGATTATCAGACTATAAAAATAACTTTATTCAATGACATCCTGAGAACTGAAATTAAGATGCTGAAACATATAGGTTATATGCTCACTGAAGGTAGTTCATCCATGACATAAAAGATATCCTGTACAAATCCAAACAAAAAAGGATTCCTTATTAATGGTGAGGTTCTCTATATGCTTTTCTTTACACTGATGTCATATTACTGCATCAAGTCCTAGAACACTACTAAGCCAATTTTATGAAATCTAGAACAAGGGGGTAAAAAGATTAATCTAACCATCCAAGTCTGAAAAAACAATATAGATAGATGGATAGATAGATAGATACATAGATACATAGATAGATAGATAGATAGATAGATAGATAGATAGATAGATAGATAGATAGATA
>CM053593.1:148389746-148414020 GCA_028646575.1 Pseudocheirus occidentalis
CTCCTTCTCTCCCCTGCCTTTCTATCTCCTTTCCTCCCTTCCTCCTTCCTTCTTTCCATCCTTCCTAAACAAGTCCAATCCATCTGTCCAACCAGTCCTGAATCTATCTCAAGGTATTACATCTAATTTCTCTCTCCATCTTCTCTATAAGACTAGTATAAGATAGATACCTTATCTATACAGTATTTTGGAGACCTCGAATAGGTCTACAAAATGTTGCATAGACATTATAGCATTCTATCCATACAACCCTGTGAGATAGGTTCTGTGGGCTTTGTGGTTTCCATTTTATAGAAAAGGATACTGAAGTTCAGAGATCAAATGATTTGGCCAGAATCACACAGCTAGTAGCTGAAAGAGATGAGATTAGTACTCCGGGCTCTCCTGATTCCAGTCTACCACTCTTTCCACTGAACCTCACTATATCAAAGTATTAACAGAGTCAATTAGTCCATTGTCAGTTGTTTCACTTGAATCGATTCATTTATAGACATACACATCCATTCATCCATCCATATATTTATACTTACACACACGATATATATGTGTGTATGTATGTATACATACACACATGTATATATATGTAAATATACAATATGTTTCTCTAGCCCCTTTCCCTCACCCTAGACTACAATTTTAAAGACAAAGCTTTTTTCATTTTTGTCTCTGTATTCTCAGTGCTTTACCCACTGCTTGGCAGACATGAGACTCTAACCGAAATGGTTGTTGAATGAACGAATTGAAGCTACTTTTTTTGACTCATCAACACCCTTCCCCTCTCCTCTCATTATCTGTGATTGGTTCTTTCACTGACTGGATTGGTGTGACCGATGGTTTTCACAGCTATTTTGACACGGTCAAAGGTCTCTTGCCATTGTTAAGGTCTAATTGCTTCAGTTTTTCTACTTCTTGTTAAAAAAGTCAGGACTCCTTAATTAGCTTGCTTGCTTCCCTGTGAGAGGGGGGAGGGTCAGAGGAAATTAGAAGCGGCTCAGCCCAGATTTTGCCTGACTTGACATTTTTTTCAGTATCCTACTTTTTTTGAGGCTAGGCTCCCCATCTCACCCAGGCAAGGAGGGCAGTAGTCATTCATATCTTGATCCCACCACTGAGCTCCACAGAAGCTTTGACTTGCTCTGTTTATGAACTGAATCAGTTTTCCCTTCCTTAGCCAGCCTGATGGCCCCTTCTCATGGGAAGTCCTCCATGCTGGTGTTAGACTTAGTGTGGATACCCAATGCCTTTAACCTTAGAACTGCTTGGAATTCCTGAATTCAAGTGATCCACCAGCCTCAGTCTCCCTAGGAGCAGGGAGCCACTGCCCCTTCCTCAAATTACCCTTTGGTGGGGTTCTGAGAATCACCAAGAGAGGTTAGCCTTCAGATATCTGGATTCTAACCTGGTGCTTCTGATTTCCTATCTAGGGCCTTCTTTCCACTGGGCTATTAGCAACTCTGCTTCCTGCAAGTTTATGATTCTATTCTCTAGTTCTTAGAACAAACTCACTGGTAGATGGAGGGAGTAAGCATTAATTTACCTCAGATATGAGCTTTATAAACAAATAAATACACCAGGCCCTTTTACTGCTTGTTAATCAACTGCAGTTGCTTCCTATAACTGCCTGGAGTCCATAAATATCAATGTAGTAAAGATTAAATCCTGGCAAATAACTTGCCTCAGCCCCCTTATTTACTACATGCTAATTAAGAAGAGTCAATTTAGATGAGGGCTCTCCTAATTGTCATATTAATGGAACACAGCATCCCAGCATCTATTAGATAAGCATAGGAAGGTTCCCTCTCCGACTCTCTGTAAGTCAGACTGATGAGCAATTTGGATAAAAAGTTCACAAACTGAATTCATTGCCTAAAGCGTAATGCTTAATAACTGGGCAGATTAAAAAAATGTTAAGGCACTAGTCTTAAATACCATTTACTGCAGACCCAATTGCTCTCCAGCATATCAAATTGGGGCAATAGGGTCCTGTAGCCTTTTAGTTTTCTTCCTAATGTGGAAAGTACATGGGATGAAAAGAGTAACATTAAAAATTCAGGGTTTTCAGTAAGTGTTTTTGTCACTGATTTGGGGTTGTCATTGAGACATAGGAAAAAATGGGGCTGATAAGACTTGTGATTTCACCAGTATAGGAAACTTTCAGCTGAAGAAACACCATCCACCAAGCAGGTGAATGCTTTCTCTGCAATTAATAGTTGTAGAGTGTTGCCTAGAGCAATGAGAGATTAGATAACTTACCCAGGGTCACATAGTCAGTATTTGTTAGAGGCAAGACTTGAACTCCGGTCCTTTTGGCTTCAAGGCTGACTGCCTATCACTATGCTATGCTGTTTTTCTGAAAAAATACAAACTACCAACAACACAGGTCAGGAGGAGTACAGTGAAAGAAGGTTCTAGCTTTTGACACAGAGAACATGATTAAATTCTCACCTTTTTTCCTTAATACATGTGTGATCTTAGGCAAGTCATTCACCTTCCTGGGTCTATTTCCTCATTTATAAAATGTGGGGATGGACCTCTGAGATCCTTTCTGTCGCTAAATCTTGATAATGACTCTGTGATGCCTCCTCATTCCTGTATACAGAAAGTATCACTTTTACTCCTATAGCTTTTCCAAGAGGTGACTGCTCTGAGAAGGGTCAGGTCTAGATGGCTTATCAGCTATCGGCTCTTTCACAGACTTTAGAACTGAAAGGGAGCTTAGATATGATCTGCCCTAACCCCCTCACTTTACAGTTGAAGAAACTGAGGACTGGACAGAAGAATTGACTTGCCTCTTCCACAGCTGGTAAATATCAGAGCCTGGATTCAAACCCAGGTCTTGTGTCTCCCAAGGCAAGTGTTTTGTTCCTGGAGCCATACTGCTTTTGTCTTCCCATCACCTTTTGTCAAGTGGCTCAGGTTACCTAGTGATGCAGGGATTCTTAAAAGTCTTTTCATGAGGACTAGCTTCCACACCCCTGCCCATCAAAGCTCCTGAGGACTGGAGGAGCTAAAGACAGATAACTCAGAAAGAAGGTTGTCAGAGTACTGCTTATTGGGCTTGCCAATGAAGAGTGACCCAGAGCATGATGGGAAAAGCATGCACTGAATCGGGGGTACAAGGCTCTGTTCTTAGCCCCACCATAAAGAGAAAGCAGGATTTTAAGCAAACCACTTCGGCTTTCAGTTGTGTTTCACTTTCCACATCTGTGAAATGGGAATAACTGATGCTCCCCCTACCCCACCACTGAATGAATATATATACACACATTATATATGTGTGTGTATGTATATGTTTATATCCATATACATGTGTATATGTATGTGTATATATTGTATGTATGTGTATATGAGTACTATCTCTATCTGTCTACATATCATTCAATTGTCTTAGTTGTATCTGACTGTGACCCCTCTTTGGGTTTTCATGGCAAAGACACTAGAGTGGTTTGCCATTTTTTTCCTCCAAAATATGTATTTACATACATATAAAAGCACTATCCTTGTAAAATGAATATACATATGCACACATTATATAAATGTATTTATATGATACATATATACATATAAAAGTACTACCCCCAATGAAATGAATGCACATACACACTTATGTATGTATCCATATGAATATATATTAATTCTATGGGATGTAGAGCTTTTATCTGTGTGTATATTATATGTATATATGTATAAATACACATACATTCATATATACATGCAAAACCACTTAGTGACAGCTGGCCATGGGCTGTAGAACTTGGATGTTGTGGACATCCAGCTTGAATAAACCAGGATAATTTCTAACTTGGACCACCTGGGGGTACATAATTCTTGGGAAATCAGAAGACTTTTTCTAGTTCTTCCTCTACCATTTAATGAGAGCTTGGAAAATTCACTTTTCCTATTTAGACTTCAGTTTCCTCCTCTGTGAGACGAGGGGGTTGGATTTCATGGCCTCCATGACTCTTCTAGCTCTAATGTTCTATGGTGCTGAGGAAGCTGTATCTATACAAGGAATGGTGGTTGGGTACCAGTGACTGGAGGCAAGAGGCTGAACTAGTAGACCTCTTAGCTCCTCCAGTAATGTTGACACAGTTGTGTACATATGAGCGCATTGGTAGAACTCTCTGTACTGCTTCTGCCTAGTGTAAATTGTAAGCTCCCAGAGGGCAGGGACCAGGACTTTTAAAAGCTTTTCATGCAATATGTATAGTGCATAGCATAAGTCATGCTCAGACTTGTGCATGAATTGGACTTAAGTGAAGTGCACTGAGTTGTCAGTTTCACTCCCTCTTCCAGAGTCATCGAAATACAGTGCCAAGATAGACCTCAGGAAGACCGGGACATGGTTGACGTCTGACCAAGCTCTAAGAACTGTATAATGCTTGCTCCAGCTGCCTTCATGGCTATTAGAATGAATCGTTCTCATCCACTCATTCTGTGGGGTTGAGGGTGGGGAGTCTTCACATGGTTGGGGTAAGCACCCCTCTAACTCACCAATGGCCTGTTGAGGCCTGTTGGTTACTGTATAAATATCAACATCATCTCCTGCTCCCTAACAGAGGTACACTGGCTGCCTGGTGAGAAGGGCTTCTAGGATAGTTGAATTCCCAACCCCTTGTTTATCCTAGTAGCATTCTGAACAAGTGGTGCTATATCCAAATATAAAACAACTTTAGGAATCTAGAATCCTGGGTTCAACGCCTAGTTCCATTACTTGCTTATATTTACTTTATGACCTTGGGCAAGTCATTTTCCATCTCTGGGCCTCAGTTTCCTGATCTATAAAATGATGTACTAGACTTTCAGTGCAGTAGGAAGAGAGTTGGCTCTGAAGTCCAAGGATCTGGCCTGATGCTTACTACTTGTGTGATCTTGGGCAAGTCACTTAAGTTCCTTGGGTTTCAGTTTCCTTATCTGTAAAATGGGAGGGCTGGACTTCTAGCTCTACAAGTTTGATGCAATGCCTGGATGTTCTCTAAGAGCCTTATATCTTTAAATGCTTTTAACTTATATATGGGATGATACTTGCCGATGAATGCTACATGGAATAAAATTAGTTTCTTCCTCTATCTTAGGCACTGGCTTCCAGTGGATTGATTCTGTTTTCCAGAAGCAACATGTCAATCCTTTTACTGAGGGAACAATTTCAGGAGGGGGAAGGAGGCAGTAAATGAAGATGAATTATCCTCAATTTGCTACATGAGAACCCATATGGTGCCCTTATTCTAGTCTCCCAAAGTGTGCTCTTGGACAGGAGCAGGGAGATGGCATTTTTCTGGCATTGTTAGGTAGCAGAATTGGGAACAATAGTATGGATAGTCTATATTAAGGCTGTTGTCACCCCCAGTACCCCAATTTCATGTTCTCAAACACACAGACAGTGGATTTATTTGTAGAACACTTGACCTGATCTCTCTGGAGCACACCACCAATTTTACTTTCATTCATTCCCTTTCCCTGTAATACAAAGACAGTCATTTCAGACATTATTTAGCCTCTGGCCCCTATACAGTTGTCCACTGTTGTGGCTAGGACAGACGACCTGACTGAAGAGAGTTATTTTTCTTTGATCTTCCTAGGGTCTCAGCAATCCGGTCACTTGTAGCAAGAGTTGGTGGGTGGTGGATGGAAGCTGTTTGTTATAGGAGACAGCTGGCATATAGTGGAAAGAACGCTGATCAGGAGATCTGGGTTCTCATCCCAGCTCCAGTCCCAACCCTGCTTCTAATTATGTGTCAATGTAGGGATAGCATGGACATCTAGGTGGCACCATAGTGCAGAATGCCGGGTCTGGAGTCAAGAAGACTCATCTTCCTGAGTTCAAATTTGACCTCAGATACCTACTTAGCTGTGTCACCCTGGGCAAGTCACTTAACACTGTTTGCCTCAGGTTCCTCATCTGTAAAACGAGCTGGAGAAGGAAACAGCAAACCACTCTAGTATCTTTGCCAAGAAAATTCCAAATGGAGCACAAAGAATAGGACACTACTTAAAACAGCTGAGCAACAACAAAAGCAGAGGCATCATGTTATAGTGGGAACAAACCTTGATTCACATGTGCTCAGAGGATTTGAGTTCAGATCCCAAGCTCTGTCCTCTTACCTGTGTGCCTTTAGGAATGTCATCACTTCTCCGGGACTCAGTTTCATCATTGTAAAATGAGGGAATTTGGCACCAGGGGCTCTTAAACTTATTTTAAGAATATGTTAATAACTGCATTTCAATATGGTTTCCTTTGGAATCCTATATATTTTATTTTATGTATTTAAAAACATTATGCTGAGAAAGTATCCATAGGCACTTCTAAAGCAAGGGATGACACACACAAAGATTAAGAACCCCTGGGCTAGATAATCTCTAAGGTTTCTTTTTAGCTGAGAGATTTTAAGATTCTGTGTAGTGTTTTTAAAAGCGCCCAGGGATCAATTCTCAGGATAACTTAAACAATAGAAGAATCCAAAAGAATGAAAGAGATCATACAGGGTGCTTTTATTGTGTAAAAAAAAAAGCAATCAAGAAGACATTAGCAACTACTGACCCATATGTCTGCTTTCTCATTGCTATAAAAACTTAATTGAGAATGGTCCTAATGCATGCAATGAGAGCAGAGCTGTAACTAGCTAATTTTATGCCCGAGGCAATAACATAAAATTATGCCCTTTCCTATACTTTCATTGGAGTTATTTTGCATATTTGATACTATTTTTTCCTTTGCCCCTTAGCTTTGCATATCAAGGCCAGGATTTCACTTGCTTGATCCTCACTATAGCTCCCTCCTTTTCAGGGCATCCTCAATGAAAACAATTAGAAGTGTAAGCAAATAGCCTAGTTTTTGTAAGTGATGTTCTACAGTGGGACAGCTTTGTGGATGCAAAACTGACTGATAATTGTGGAGGATATAAAGTCCTATTGTGCTTGTTAATGATTGACTAAAGAGAGCGTGTTTTATTCGGTAGAGCCAAATGGAGCAGACTTCTACATAGGGATATAAACAGGATGGCTCAGCTGGGGCTTTGATCAAGAAGCTGAAATGTAGAAGGCTCTTGGAGGAGCTAGAAACAACAGAGCTCACCATTTCAGGAGGGAAGAATGACTAAAAATATATATGTATATATATACATATGGAGAGAGAGAGAGAGAGAGAAAACACTCTTTGAGGGTAGGGACCATGTTTTTGCCTTTTGTTGTATGCATGGTGCTTAGAACAATACTTGGAATTTAATTAATGCTTATTAGCTTGTTAAGGAAACAGGCCCAGAAAGGTCCTGTGTCTTACCCAAGGGTACACAGGTAGTAAGTGGTAGAGCAAAGATTTGAACCCACATTATCTGATTCTGATACCAGCACTATGTTAGAGCTTGTGGGAGTCAGCTCCAGGCTTGTACACAGCTGATGTTACCTTCACTTTGAGGTCAGCCACCAGGATCTTCCTAACCCTGTCTTCTGTCTTTCATCTCCTAGCCCAGGTCACTTAAATCATTCACTTCTTCTTTCCTCATCAGGAAAAAAGCACTAGCTGTTGAATGTATTTTAGGGTGAATTCGTCTCTGGGGAAGAAGTCTGTCATGGTCCAGTTGGGGAGAAAGAGAAGTGAACCTTCCTAGAGACACACCAGGACCAATATTTCTCTTCATAGGCTTGCCATAGGACTTTGAGCAGGAAGGAACCTTAGTCATCATCTAGTACAATCTCTCATTTTGCAGAGGGGGAACCTGAGGCCCACAGAAGGTGAATGATTCACCCAAAGCTACACAGGTCAAAAGTAGCAAGCTAGTCTTGTGTCTCCAGACCCAAAGTTGTTTGTCTCCACCCCCCACTATACCATACTGCTTTTCTGTGCCTCTAGGATAGTGGTTCTAAACCTTCCTAATGTCATGACCCTTTAATACTCATATGTGGGTATATCAGCATGTGGGTGGACCTGCCTGGAGACTGATAGAGGAGCAGTGTCTTGGTTCCTAAGACCATTGGAAATATGTGTTTTCCCACCGTCTTAGATGACCCCTGTGAAAGGGTCGTCAATCCCCAAAGGAGTTGTAACCCACGGGGTCTAGGACTCGTCTCACCACATTCAATTCTATCAGAATTTGCAGTGAGGAGGATGGGATCACAAACAGTTTGGGATATTCTTATATATAGGGAAGGATTGAACAGAGGCAAAAAAAGAGATACCTCCCAGCCTTTTGGTTTGAATCTCAGATTCCCATGATCTTGTTTAAGGAGGCTAGGTGGTATAGTCATTATAGTGCTTGAATTGGAGTCAGGAAGACCTGAGTTGAAATGCTTCATCAGACCCTTACTAGCTGTGTGATCCTAGGAATGCCTTTTAGTTTTGGCAAATTTAAAATCAAAATAATATTAGCATCTTATCTGACAGGATTGTTGTGAGGACTGACAATGACACCAGTAATAACAGTGCTTTAAGGGGATGCAAAGTGCTTTGCATATACAGGGTGTTCTAAAAGTCTTAACTTGCTGTTTCAAGTTTTAATAGCTTAAAACTATACTAAGATTTTTGTGAAACCTTGTATTATTTCATGTGATCCTTACAAAAACCCTGCTAGGTAGGTATACCATTGTTATCCATATTTTACACATGAGGAAGCTGAGACTGAGAGAGATTATAAGTCAATTCAGCAAGTACTTATCAAGCACCTACTGTATGCCAGGCTTTGTGTTAGGTGCTGAGTATATAAAGAAAGGCAAAAATCAGTCTCTGCTTTCAAGGAGTTCACAGACTAAGATGTGAACAACTATGATCAAACAAGATATATGCAGGATTAATTGGAATCTCAGAGGGAACATACTAAAATTAAGGATGGTAAGATGCTAGGAAGTTAAAGATGTTAACACTTTAGCTGAAGCTTGAAGGGCGTTAGGGAAGCCAGGAAGCAGAAAAGAGGAGGGAGAGTTTCAGGCATGCTGCCTGAATGGAAACCCAGCTAGTTAGCTAACTCAGCTCGTCCTCTCCCTCTTTCCCTCTCCCTCTCCCTCTTTCCCTCTCCCTCTCCATTTCCCTCTCTCTCACTCCCTCCCCCTCTCCCCTTTCTCCCTCTCCTTCTCTCTTTCCCTCTCCCTTTCCCTCTCCCTCTCCTTCTCTGCTTCTCTCCCTCTCCCTCTCTCTCTTTCCAGAAGGTAAATTTTGATGGCCAGAAGCTGTCCACTTAGCTTGGAGTTTACTGGCTAGATTTCCTTCCTTCCTTCCTTCCTTCCTTCCTTCCTTCCTTCCTTCCTTCCTTCCTTCCTTCCTTCCTTCCTTCCTTCCTTCCTTCCTTCCTTCCTTCCTTCCTTCCTTCGTCTTTTTCCATAAAACCTTGAATCCAGTTCATTCTGAAGCTCATAGATTGGACCACACTAGGTCCCTGCCCAATCTCTACTTAATGAGTATATTTTGGGCCCTCCTTGTTTTGAGTGAATGTCAACAGTAACTGTTTCTGTTTTGTTTTTTTTCTAACTAAAGGAGTCATCCCTTGAATCACTTCCTAAAGAGGCCTATTTGCTGAATGGGTGTTACCTCACTCTAAGTGGGAATATGAAAAGGCCTTAGCCTAAAAGGGACAGGGTCTCCCATTGGTCATCCTGATGAATATCTGGTCACTGGATCCAGATGGCTCTGGAGGCAAGAGTGAAGCTGGTGACCTTGCACAGCCCTTCCTCACTCAAATCAAAGTCAACTGCAAGTCATGTCATCATTTCCCTGATGCCATAGTCCTCTTCAAAAGTGAAGGACAAACACAACAATCAGTGTTGGAAGGTAGAATGTTATGTATGAAGGATGGCAAGGAGGCCTATACCACTGCACTGAAGATTGCATGGGAGGGAAGAAAGTGTAAGAAGACTGGAAAGATAGGAAGGGCCAGGTTACAAAGGTCTTTAAAAGCCAAACCGTGGATTTCATATTTGATCTTGAAGGTGACAGGAAGCCGCTGGAGTTTACTGAGTAGAGTAGTGACATGATCAGACTTGCGCTTAAGGAAGATCAATTTGACATCTGGATGGAGGATGGACTGGAGAGGGGAGAGAGAACCTTGAGGGAGAGAGACTAAACAGCAGGATATTGGAATATTGCAGGCATGAGGTGACAACATGGTGGTGGCAGAAGAGAGAAGGGGACATATAGTAGATCAGTGGTTCTCAACCTTTCTAATGCCCCTTTTAATACTTGTATGTGGGCATTTCTGCATGTGGGTGAACCCGCCTGGAGATGGATAGAGGAGTGGTGTCTCGGTTTCTAAGACCATCAGAAATATGTGTTTTCCCATGGTCTTAGGCGACCCCTGTGACCCCTGTGAAAGGGTCTTTTGACCCCCAAAAGGTTTGTGACCCACAGGCTGAGAACCGCTGCTACAGATGATATGAAAGTAGCAACAGTAGGATGTGGCAGCTGATTGGGTGTGGGTGGTGGTGATGAGAAAGTGAGGAGTTAAGGATTAAATCTAAGTTTTGACATTCTGTGAGCCCAGTTACTCAGACTCAAAACATTATGCAATGAAACCCTTAACAATCCTAGGGACATTAAGAAGAGAAGAGGATTTGGGGAGAAAGATAATGAGTTCAGTTTTGGAGATGCTGAGTTTAAAATGTCTATGGAGTATCTAGTTTGAGATGCCTAATAGGAAGTTGGAGACATGAATCTAGAAGTCAGTAGAGAGATTAGGGATGGACAAATAGATCTGAGGATCCTACGTATAAAGATATAATTAAATCAATGAGAGCTGATAAGGTCACCAAGTGATATAGTACGAGGGAGAAGAGAAGGCCCAGGGCAGACCCTTGGGGGACACAGTTAGTTAGGACGACATTTCAGTAAAGTTTCCTGAGAAGGAGTGGTCAGATAGATAGGAGAACCAGGAGACAGAAGTGTTGTGAAAACCTATAGAGAATAAAGTATCATGGAGAAGAGGGTGGGTGACCAACAGTATCAGAGGCTACAGGAAGGTCAAGAAGGATGAAGATTCAGAAAAGGCCATTAGATGAAGCAATTTGGTAACTTTGGAAAGAGCAGTTTTAGTTGAATGATGAGGTCACAAGACAGACTGTATAAAGTTAAGAAGAAAGTGAGAGGAAAGAAAGTAGAGGCCCAAGTGTTGAAGATTTTCTCAAAGAGTTTAGCTATGAAAGAAAGGAGACATATAGGATGATAGCTAGCAGATGTGGAGAAATAAATTGGTTTTTTTTGTGGATGGGGAGATATGGGCATGTTTGTAGGCTTTGGGGAAGCAGCCAGTAGACAAGGAGAAATTCAAGATAAGTGAGAAAATGGGGATGATAGAGTGTATAATTTGCCAGTGGAGATGGGATGAAATGGGATTACTTGTGAATATAGACAGGTTTGCCTGGGCAAAGAGAAGGGCCAGTTCTTCATGTGAGACAGGGGTGAAGAAGGAGATAGTGGTGGAAGACATCTGAGTGATGTGAGATGAGGAGCAGGGGGAAGGAAAGAGCCCTCTATGACTCTATGAATGGCCTCATTTTTCCCCCAGTGAAATATGAAACAACGTTCTCAGGTGAGAAGGTGGGAGGGGAAGCCATGGAAGGTTTGAGAAGGAATGAAAAGGAATGAAAAAAACCACTGTGGTGACTGGAATAGTAGACTGATTAAGGAGAAATGAAAAATTATCTTGCTACAGTGAGGGCTAAGTTGAGATTGTGTAATATAATTTTGTAATGGATCCAAGTTAGCGTTAGTTTGTTATTTTCTCCAACTTCAATTAGCAGCATGAGAGAAGGAGGAAAGGCAGCAGGTGATGGGATTAATTCAAGGCTGAGTCTTGGCAGGGCAAGATCTTTTATAGGATAAGGGGGCAAGGGATTCAAGAGAAAGAGGACAGGATAAAGTTAATGAAAGGAGAGTGTAGTTGCAACATGGTGGTGCCAGTGGTAGACGAGAGAAGGGGACCTATGCAATAGATGTCATAAAAGTAGAAATAATAGGACATGAGACCTGATTAGATATGGTAGTGGTGGTGAGAGAGTGAAGAGTTGAGGATTAAATCCAAGTTTTGACATTCTATGAGCCTAGTTACCCAGACTCAAAACATTATACAATGAAACCTTTGACAGTTACAGGGAAATTAAGAAGAGAAAAGAGTTTTTGGGAGAAAGATAATGACTTCATTTTTTGGATATGTTGAGTATAGGGATGATGACTTGGGAAAGAACTGAAGGGTGGATGGATTTGGTGGTCAGGGTGACAATGTTAAACCGTGTTAGGAGATGCAAGGCCGAAGGAGATAAGGAATGATTACAGGTTATGGTAAGATAAAGGAATTTCAGAGCTCTTATAACATGGAAGTGGAACACTTATAGGTGATGGCAAGATCAAAGGTATGGCTGTCTCTGTGTGTAGCTAAAGTGAGGTGGACGAGTACATCACAGGAAATGGGAGGTTAGAATCAAGGAATTGGGAGGTTAGAATGCTTGAAGGAGTATTAATTTGTATGTTAAGTCACCTAGTATGAGGTCAGAAATTGGAGAGATGAGAAAGACTATAAACCAAGTTCTGAATTCATTAACAATAAAGAGAGGAGCATCTTGGAGGTCAGAAGAGAACAACTATCAGAATCTTGATTAGGTGAAAACTGTGGGTTGAATGAACCTCAAAGGAGGAGAAGCGATAAGTGATAGTACAGGAAAAGCCTGGAAGTGACAGTGGGAGTGAGTATTCCAACTTCTTGACCATGGCCACTGATTTAGGGGAAAAGTTCAACTAGTAATGGGAAGGGTGGCCAGGGAAGCTTTGTCATCAGAAGGGAGCCAGGTCCCAATGAGTCCAAGAAGAAATAAGGAGAGAGAAAAGAAAATGTTTGCAATGAAAGCTAGTTTGTTACCTACAGAACAGGCATTTCAGAAAGCACAGTGGAAGGGGTGAGTAGCTTTGGAATAGGGCACTGAGGGTTGTGTGTGTATGGGGGGGTTCACGGAGCAATTTCGTATTAGTTACAAGATTTGAATTCAGGTCTTCCTGACTCCAAGTCTAACATTCAGTTTGCTGTTCTTTTGTTGTTCATTCATTTTCAGTCATGTTTGACTCTTCGTGTCCCTGTTTGGGGTTTTCTTGGAAAAATTCCAGAATGGTTTGCCATTTCCTTCTTCAGCTCATTTTATAGATGAGGAAACTGAGGCAAATGGGGTCCAGTTACTTGCCCAGTGTCTGAGGTCAGATTTGAACAAGATAAGTCTTCCTGAGTCCAGGCCCAGCATTCTATGCACTGCACCACCTAGCTGTCATTTATTGTTCTATCCAGCTATGCAATATAGGCAAATTACTTTGCACACTTTAAATAATATATCTATCTATTGATCTATCTATACACATATCTGTATATATCTTTCATTATCACCATGACAATATGTTTCTCTTTATATATCTACACAAATCTCCATCTATATAGATAGATATGATGATTGATGATAATGATGATGATGATGTTGAGGAAAGCCAAGCACTTGGTAGTAGAGTTTGGGCTAAACCGGAGTGATTCCTCCAAGAATTCACAAAAGTGCTTTCTAGTTACAGAGTTTTCCCCCCATAGTCTTATGAGTTAGGTAACGCCAATATTACCATTTTCATTTGACAAAGAACAAGGAATACTCTCTCCCTCTGTCTCTGTCTCTGTCTCTGTCTCTCTTTCTCTCCCTCTCTGTCTCTGTCTGTCTCTGTCTCTCTGTCTGTCTGTCTGTCTCTCCCTCTCTTTGTCTCTGTATCCCCCCCATAGATTACAAGTAGCCAGGGTCTAGGACTGTGTAATGTTGGTGGTGTGGCTTCTAGAGCTAGCATGAGAACTGTGCAGCCTAGGCTTTTCCCCAGGCATCTTTATCTGGACGGGCACATTTTTCCTGAAGTAGTTAGGATAGCAGTGGCCTCAGTGCCTCACAGTCTTCTATTGTTCTCCTGTTTTGGGGGAGGTGGGAGGAGAGAATAAACATTTATCTAGTGCCTACTGTATGCCACACACTATACTAAGGGTTTTACAAATATTATCTTGTTTGATCCTCACAACAGTGCTGTGAGGTAAATGCTGAATTTTTATAGTTTGAGGAAACTGAGGCAAATAGGGATTAAGTGACTTGCCCAGGATCACATAGTTAGTCATCATCTGAGGTTAGATTTGAACTCAGGACTTCCTGGCTACAGGCTTAGCACTCTATCTGCTTGATTGTTCCACTCACCTCTAGCAGAAGGGATGGAGAGGGAGAAGATGTAGGTGCTAGGAGAGGTACAGGTGTAGGGTCGAGGGCAGTCAACGTTGGAGGAAATGGATCATTCTGGAACCTCAGTCTCTCCTGGAGCCTGAACAGTTAATTCTCTTTCAACTGAATTTGCTTCAAGTAACAGGATTCCTAGTTGTTGCTCTGGTTATCTGCCATTGGCAGCAGCCTCAGTTGGCTGGGGTCAATCGCTGTGTATAGAGAAGGGCAAACTTTTCTGAAATGCCCTTAGAGAGCTGTGCCCTTTAAATTCCCTGGTATTTCTGAATAGATTCACCCCTTCCTGAATATGTCCCTCTTGGTCCTTTTACATCAGAGGCTACCAAAAAGGCTTGGGGCTAGACCTGTGATTTCACTGGTTTAGGGAACACTCAGATGACGAAACTTTCTCCCTTATTGTAGGTTGGTACCTCCTCTACAACCTGTTGTCCTAGAGGGTTACCGAGTACACGGAGAAGTTAAATGACTTGCAAGGGTCACACAGTCAGTGAGTGTCAGCGTTCGAACATGAACTCAGGTCTTCTGGTTTTGAGGCCGACTCTCTAACTCCAACACCACAGAACATAGTCACCTTTACTTGGAAAGGCTGTACTTAAAGAAGAAAAATCACTTGAAATTCTTTGCAATAGTAAAGATTTTAAATAAGGTACTCTCTTATCCTTTCTTATTTCTCTTCCTTCTTTATTGTTTTAGCAGTGTCCTAAGTGGGTCCTGTTGGCTTAGCTGTTTCTTGAACAATGATGGTTATCTTCAGGGAAAAAACCCCCACAAATACTATATTGTGGTGTTTAAAATTTTTTTTACAGAGATATATAGAGCATAATCTTTTAAAAATATTAATGTCGGAAAAGATGCCTTTATCTGCATTTTATTAATTAATCCATACATCTACCTGCCATTCCCTCTTCTCCGTGGCCCGGCTCACAGCAGTGGTTTGTACTTAGCCTGTTGGTAAATTGGTACCATAAATTGAATGCAGACGTGTCTATTTCCAGCAGCTCCCTTCCCATTTTATCACACAACTGTGGTCTCAGGATTGAAGCTGGTGAAAAAGATTAATACAATTTAATACCACCCAGATGGAGGAGGCTAGAAATCTATTTCAAATCATTTTATTCATCTCTTAATTTCTTTTGTGCCAGGACTGAATGGAACCATACTACTTTCTTTTTTTTTCAGGCTGTTGCTAATAACTACTTAAAAATGATTAAGGCAATTGGTTATTTCTTGTAGGAATGTTACTCTGATATCATTAACCTCAGATTAACATGACTCCTGTTCATCTTAAACACACAATCATATTCCACCAATTACCTAAAATAAACAGGGAACAGTGTCTCAAGGATGCTGTATCTCCTTTGGAAGGGATGGGGCTCTGACCAGGTAATTAAGCAAGAGAAACTTTATCTTTTATTAGCTTCTAAAGGGGAACCTGCTTATGAAAGTGACTGCCAAGAAGGGGGTAGTCAATGACTATCCCAGGCTGCCCGCTCAGAATCAGACCTGATATTGCTTTTGCTTCAGCAATTAATGCAGTATCATGGTTATGATTATTATGTTCATGGGGCCTGAGCAATGTGAGTGGGACTACGTGACTATGTCGTGACCCACATAACAGCTTATACTTCCTGAGAAATGCAGAAAGCAGCTCTTCTAAGCAAACCTACTTTGGACAGACACCATACACCACTCCAGTGCTCAGGAAAAGTGGGACTGTTTAGAAACATTTAACTTCCCGTTGATTCCAGTTGCAACTAATGAGCTATCATTCCATTTGGGAGAGCTGTGTGAGAAATGCCTAGGACTCCTTTCAGTACTCATGCTCATAAACTTGGGCCTCACTGGTTTAGGGGAATTTGGATAAATTCAGCAGCTAGGAAATTTCTAATTCCACTTGCTTATAAGTTAGGTGAATGCAGAAGATGGGGCCAGAGAAACTAACTCAATCAGGAGAAAACAATGGGAAGAAAAGGATGCTATAGTATCTCCTGAGAGGGAGATTTACATGTTGCAAATCTGCAGTTCTTTTCCCTTAAACAATTAAGGATGAACTTAGGTATCCTCAAAGTTCTCTTTATCTTAATTGGCAAAAACAGCTTTTAGCACACAAATGCTCTCCTTCCCCAGTGGACTGGCAAGAAAACAGGATGTTAGCTACTTGTCTGAGTACTGCAGTAAAGAGGTTTTGGGAAGGACTGAAGAGGGAAAAGGAGATGATTATGACCAAAAAGTACATGTTAGAAGGAAGACGAAGGTTTCATGGTTTCAACAGTTCTAGTCACTTTGAGAAAAGTTCAAAAAGATTGTTCAAATTCTTTACCCCGTGATCTCACTAATACGCATATACCTCTATATAAGGAAGTCGTTAATGACAAGGTATTAAAGTGCAGTGTGTCCTGAAAGTCTGCACGTAGATTTTTGGGATACTTTGTTATATGATAGAAAATGTTCATAGAAGTTTTCCTCATAATAGCAGAAAGCAAAGCAAAACAAAACAAAACCCAAACCAAATAACAAGAACAACAACAAACAAAAAACAAATCCCAAATCCAGCCAGTTGGAAAAAAAAGAGAGACCTTTGGATTGGGGATGATTCAACAAATTGTGCTATAGGAATGTCAGAAAGTTCCAGAAATAGGAGATAGTTTGTATGAAGTAAGAGTGAAGAAGATCATGTCAAAAGAACAATATATATAATGACTATCATGGGATAAACGATAATAAGATGAAAAGCAAATTCTCATGAACAATTTCAGTCCTGGCTTATTAATGATGAAACGTAGATATCTCCTTTCAGTAGAACAGTGCTGGTACTAATAATCCAGGTCATGTTAATTAGGCCATTCTCCTTCTCAGGAGAAACTATATCATCCTTTTCTTCCCAATGTTTTCTCCCGATTGAGTTTGAGTTTTTCTCTTTCATTTCTCTTATGAGCAGATAGAGTTAGAAATTTCCTAGCAACTGATTTTATCCAAGTTCCCCTTGACCAGTGAGGCCCAAGTTTTTAATTTTAGGAGAGGCAGCTGGGTCACAGTGAGAGAGCCACCCTTGAAGAGAGGAAGATCAAGGTTCAGATCTTGCCTTTGAAACATACTGTGTGAACCAGGACATGTCACTTAACTTCAGTTCTCTAGGCAACTCTATAAAAGTATAAAGTACAGAGATGTCAATATCTGTATTAATAGAGGGGGTTTCCCCATTTTAGTATTTTCTAAACTAATTAAAACTGAAGTCCAGTCCCTATCCCTTTATTAGATAAGCTAGATCTCTGGCAGTTATTGAATAGAAAGTAAAATACGTGTCTACTGTATATGACATATTTAGAAAAATTGACCATGGGTTAGGGGAAGAAACACACTCATAAATAAATGGAATGGGCAGAAATATTAAACACATCCTATAATGACCACAACTCAATGAAAATTATAATCAATAAAGGACCTCTGAAAGAGGAATTTAAACCTAATTGGAAACTAAATAGCTTATTCCTAAAGAATTGGCCAAATAATAAATCATTGAAATAATAGATAATTTCATTTAAAAAAAACAGCAATGAGACAACATAATAAAATATTTGGATTGTAACCAAAACAGTTCTTATGGGACAATCTGTATCTCTAAATTATTATTATTTTTATCAACAAGAGAAAGAATAAGTCAATGAATTGGGCATTTAACTAAAAACAAAACAAAAATTTAAAAAAAATAACAGATTCAAAACCCAACTAAACACAAAAGTGAAAATTTGTAAGTCAAGGAATAAAGTTGAAAACAACAAAAAAATTATTGAGTTTAAGAAGAAAATGAGAAAGTGCTTATTTAAAAATAGCTAATGAAGTAATTAGCTGATCTGATAAAAGTGAGGAAAACCAAAATTGCTAATATAAAAAATTAAAAAGGAGAATTCATAACAAATTAGGGGGAAATAGAAGTTACTAGAAAATATTTCATCCAATTATGTGCTAAAAACCTGAAATGGATTCAATGAAATGGTTATTTGCAAGAATATTATATGTTCAGCTTAACAGAACATAAAAGCCCCAATTCTAGAAAGAGAAATTTAAAAGTCATAAGGGAATTCACAGAATAAAAAAATGACCAGCTGTCTTTACAAATGAATTCTATTAAACATTCACAAATCAATTAATTTTAACATATAAATTATGTACAAAAATAGAGAAGGAATTCTACTAAACGCTTTCTATGATACAAATATGGTTCTGATATCAAATCCAGGGCAGATGAAGAAGAGAAAGAAAACTATAGAACAATATCACTCAGGAATATTGATGTGAAATACTGAATAAAATATTAGGCAGGAAATTATAACATATTAAAAGGATCATATGACCCAATTATCTTTGTATCAGTATTATAGGATTGATTAACTATTAGGAAAATTATCAATATGATGAACAATTTTAATAAATAGAACAATTAATGTAGATTTTTTGGGAAAAATACAGCATTCCTTTATGTAAAAACAATAAAGAAACAAATAGAAATAAAAGGGCCATTCCTTAATATGGCAAATTGGATCTATCTAAAACCAAAAGCTAGCATTATCTGTAATGGTTAAACTCTTCCCAGTAAG
Source organism: Pseudocheirus occidentalis (assembly GCA_028646575.1). Lineage (NCBI taxonomy): Eukaryota > Metazoa > Chordata > Mammalia > Diprotodontia > Pseudocheiridae > Pseudocheirus > Pseudocheirus occidentalis. The sequence goes on from CM053593.1 coordinate 148,408,553, forward strand.
AACAGGGATAAAGCAAGGATTTCCACTGCCACCACTGTAATGTGGTTTCAGAAATGTTAGCTATAGTAATATGTCAAGAAAAAAAGAAAGAGCAAACATAAAAGCAGATAAGAAATTTTCCTTGTCCTTCTTGGAGCTTAGAATATTTTATGAGGCAACAAATATGTGTACTGATACATATAATATAAATTAAAATAGTATATAAGAGAGGTACAAAGTATTGAGAGTTTAGGTAGTAGAGAGATAACTTCTAGTTGGAAAAATCAGGAAGATTTCAGAAAAGATGAAATCAGAAAGGATAGGATTTTTTAGGTAAAGATGGTGGTGAAAATATTCTAGGTATAGAAAATAGTGTGGACTATGGACTATGCTTGGAAGATAATGATTAGTTTGGTTTGGTTGGATAGTGATTAGTTTGGTTTGGTTGGAGCATAGAGTATTAAAGGTAAATAACTCAAATTATGTCTGGAAATGTGGGTTGGAGCAAGATTGTGTAGGGCCTTAAATGACACACCAAGGATCTTGGATTTTAGTTGATGGTGCTGGGGGCAGAGTTTTGTAAGCAGTAGAAGTCATAATCAAAGCTCTGAGTTACGAAGAATAATCTAATATTCTAACATTCTAATTTTTGTGCTCAGATTTTAAGAGTAGACGAATAGTAAGAGTTACACACACACATACCCCATCCTTGCTTTCAGGGGGCCTGTTTTGTTACTTGTAAGGATGGCATCTCTAATGCCTCTGGGGAAAGGACAAATAACACAGGAAGAAAAAATTATAACAATTCTAATTCAACATGACTATGACTTCAGTGAAAATGATTTTAGAATTATAGACTCTGAGATGGAAGGAACCTACCTTATAGGCCATCAATTACAATATGAGCTTGTATAGCAACCCCTTATTTATCTGTCCAGCCAGATGACCATCTCTCTTAAAGACCATTAGCGATGAGCAAATCATTATTATCCAACGTGTCCTATTTTACTTTTGTTGAGTTCTAACTTTGGGGGAGTTTTAATTGCCTTCATGCAAAATTTGATTGTCAAATGTTGTCCAATGTATCACTCCTCGTTATGGGCTCTGGGGCCAAGAAAAACAAACCTAAATGGTCTCCTATGTACCAACCCTTTAAATGCCTGAAAACAATTCCCACATTCACTACTCCCACTCCATCAGTTTTCTTTTCTGCAGTTCTTTCAACCAATTTTCTTATGCACCTCTTTGGCTTCCTATAACATCTTGGTCAACCTGTTCTAGTTGCCTTCCTTTGGTTCCATTCTATCTTTTCAAGGTCCTTCCTAAAGTGTTTTGCCTAAGATTGAAAAAACAATATTCCAGATATGGTTTGACCAAGACCTAGTACTGAAGAATTATAAACTTTCTCAATATAAGATAGAATTTATGATTCTTTTTTTCTTTTGGTCAAAAAAACCTCTAGACAACAAAATCCAACCATATTATCTGCCTTGTCTATTGACCTCTTTTTGCTACTTGTATAGTATAATACCTGTAGTATTAGTGTTCATTTGAATTCAAATTCAGTCTACTATTCTACTAAATTGAGATTATTTTTGTTATCATGATTCTGACTTCCCATGTTATCCATGCTTTCCAGTTTGTGACACCTGCAAATTTGGTAAGCATGCCATATTAGGGAGAAAAAGAGAGAGAGAGAGAGAGAGAGAGAGACAGACAGACAGAGACAGAGACAGAGACAGAGACAGAGAGACAGAGAGAGACAGAGAGAGACACACAGAGACAGAGACAGAGAGACAGAGACAGAGAGACAGGACTCCAGCAGATATTCTGATAACTTAAATCCCCTATCACTAGTATATTATGCTTCCATGCTAGTTTATTTTTTCTGAGATTTATCACATGTATTCCTCCATCTGTCTAAGTGGTATGTAGTATAAATACTATCAAAGCAATATTGGTTCAGTTTGTCCCTCCATTAATCTTCACTCAAATGTTTTCCACCATTCTCACCTACTCTGATTCACATTCACTCTAGTATATTATCTTGGTATATAATATGATTACACTCTACCTTTTACCTAATGCATTTCTTCTGAACAAAAATTACCCTTCTGTTGTAATTTTTCCAGGCATTAATTGATTTAGTGCTTTGAAATTCATGGCTGGATGATATATGTAAAAATTAGTGATACAATTTAGCCAAATCGAGCATATATTGGAGGTGAATCAAAATGTGATGGGGGTGGGGAGGGTGCGGCACCTATCTGTCTACTTTATTCTCCATGCTTTGCTCTAATGCCCACAAAATTTTACCAGAACCAGAGGAAGGAAGGTCTTCATCATGTTGAGTGGATCAATATGTACAAAGTAACCCACAAAGTGTGAAGATATGAATGAGTTGTATTTTGTACTTACAAAGGGAAGTGTGCAAACTGAGGAGATCACTGGTCCATAGAAAGAAATTCTCCACCATTCTCTAACCATAACACTTGAAATTCATATTCTGTTACTGCCATAGTGGACTCACTTTCCTATAGACCCTTTAAACTTGGTTGTAGGATCTTTGAAAATTTGACTTAAAAAAGCAGCTTTGTATTCTCCTGCCAGGACCTGCCACTGTTTCTCAGGGAAGTGCCTGTGCACTCCTGATGAACTTTTGAAAGGGAAAGGTCTTGTGGACGTGTGTTGGTTTCTGTCCCATTACCTGGGTGATGACATGTGACCATTGATTGCTGGTCCTTATTGCCAAAAAGAAAGCTTCCCTTACTGGAGTGGAAAGGTTCAGTTTATCTCAGGGGGCATACTTTAGTTGACAAGAGTGATAATGTTTAGGAGATTGTTTATAAAAGTGTAATGTACTTGGAGCTCAAGGCAAAGGGCAGGTTTTATAAATCAACAGATAAGTAAAATGAATGCCTGGGTCTGTAGATTCTTGCTCCCTAGATAAAGGTGAAAGGGGGTCATCAAGGCAGAAATATAGTGACTTGGGGCAGGGAAATGAGGGGAATTCAATAAGAGCTGCTGCTGAGGTCTTAGACTATCAGTTATTGTCATAGATGGAAGGCCTCTAAGCTCAGTGTAAAAACAAAAGTTAACATGCTCAGCAAGAAATGTATTAAAGTTGGTGTATACATTCTAGATAAATGGTTTCTCTTAACACTTAGCATTACAAATAACATGAAAAGGGAAAACTATTTTGATGTTTGCTGATGAAGACAAGACAGTGAACAAGGCTGTTGGAAAGAGTTCTGGGCTTGGAATCAGGAACAATTGGATGTGGCTGGAGGCAAATCATTTAAGCCTCTCTGGTTCTCTGTTTCTTCATCTGTTAATAATGATCTGTCTCATAGGGATATTGTGTGGCTTAAGTGAGATAATGGGTGTAACTTCCTTCTATGCTATATAAATATCATTCATTATTAATTATGGGACTTAAAATGAAATTTAATGAATTTAAAATAAAAAATCAAATAATTAGTCAATCATCATTTCCTTCCCTTTCATATCTTTTACCCCCTTTAGCTAGATGATTGAGATGGATTCTGAAAAGGCCATCTTACAAGGATTGGCAGGCAGGTTATTTATGTTATGAATTACCTAGAGTATAGGTTTGACAACAGGCTGGTCTTCCTTGCTCAGGGCCTCTTCCTGCTGTGTGCCTAAAGAATGGAAATTCCTGGGAATCTCAGAGTTGGAAGGAACCTCAGTGATAATCTAGTTCGACTGATAGGTGAAGAATAAAACCTTTCCTAACAAGTGATCATCTAGTAGCCTCAAAGACCAGGTTCTGCCATTCAGGTTATTGTAAGTCATGTGGGATTACCATACTGGTGCACGTTTACATAGTATTTCAAGGTTTTCAAAGTACTTTCTTCACTCGACACTGTCTCTAATCTCTGAGCATTTGCACTAGCCATTCCCCCATGTCTGGAATGTATACCATCCTCACCCACTTCTCAGAATCATTATTTTCCCACAAGTTCAGTTTAAGTTCCACTTCTCAAGAAGCCTTCCCTGAACCGTTAGTACTTTCTCCTTAGATTTCCCTTTTAATTTACTTGTGAGAAATGATTATTAAAAACCAATTACTTATATCAGGTGGATCCAGGTCTTTTTTCTTTCTATTTCCTCATTTAGGGACTAGGTCAAGGTAGCCTCTAAACGTCAAGGTTGATGACCTTAACATTGGGTTAACATTCTTCTGTGAAGCTTACTTGTGCAACCACAAGTATGCCGACAAAGATATCTCCATCCTGTTTTGCTCAGATTTCATGACCAAACCAAGCATGGGTGGTGGCATGATATGGAAAATCCCCCTGATTGGATTTGGGCATATGTATAGCTCCTACCTAACCTAAGGAGAAGCCCATTCATCTTATGACCACCTAGTCAGTAGAGAGATTCCTTTCTTCACCCAATTTGTGACCCCACTGACAGATCCTTTTTGCTCATCTTAGTCTATGTATAATATGTCAACCAATGGGATTATTTTTCATTTGGTATGCCTCTTCTTGAACGTCTAGATATATAACCCTATAAAAATAGGGACCTGGAAGGAGGGGGAATCTCAGTTTGTGAGGAAGATCTGAGGTCCACTTCAAGGAGGGACCATGGACCCTTTAGTATAGTCCCATTGGCTCACAGCTCTGCCTCAGTCTCTCATTTGTAGGTTGAATAATTTTTATCCTTATAGATAAAATTAGTGTGAGCAACTTTCTTTTCTTTTTTTTTCAAACTGTATCCAGCTTTATTAAAGATACTTTTCATAAACAATCATGGTAATTCAGGCAGGACACGGGCTACTACGATCGGCAACAACAACAACTTTCAAACTCCCCTCCTCCATGGACTACCAAAAACAAAGTCACTATAAAACCCAATGAAGAGTCTTTATTTTATACTTTAAACAGGGAAAGTTTAGAGTGAGGGTGGACACTTTCACATTGAGCGTATGTTGTTTAACAACTTTTCATGAGCCTACCCTGACTTTGAGGAAATGAAATGAAAACTGCAGAATTCTTAATTGGAAAAGATCCCCAAGATGAAAAGAACTTCGGCTCTTTTGGGGAGGCCTCCTCAGGGCCATAATTCAAGTCCAGATCACCTGAAAGACTGGTATCCAACACAATTGATTTGGAAGCAGGGAGTAGGACAGAAATAGGGGCAGGTCCTGATAGGCCCCTGGGTTTGGAGGAGTCAAGTTGATGCTAATGGCAGACAGGAAAGAAGTACAAATTTTTGAAGTTATCCACTCCTACCCTCACCAGACAGGCTGAGAGTATCAGTGTTCATATTTATATATCTGGGGTGTGTGTTTGTGTATGTGTGCGAATTTCCTCTTGGTATTCAAGAGAAGTCCTCTCAAAAACCAGGAGGGGAAGAAATTCCCATCCACTTCAACCCAGCTTCTGTGACATCCTATCTGTAACATCTGCCCCATCCTCCCAAAACAACAAAGCATTCTGTGTGCTAACAACATAGCTTAA
>CM053593.1:148414520-148498311 GCA_028646575.1 Pseudocheirus occidentalis
AAGGAAGGAAGGGAGGGAGGGAGGAAGGAAGGAAGGGAAGAAGGAAGGAAGGGAGGGAAGAAGGAAGGAAGGGAGGGAGGGAGGGAGGAAAAAACATTTACCAAGCACCTACTATGTGCTGAGCACTGTGCTAAAAAAAAAAAAAAACTTTGTAAATATTGTCTCATTTTATTCTCACAACAACCTTAGGAGGTGGGTGCTGTCATTATCCCTAAACAGAAGTAAACAGAGATCAAATGATTTACCCAGGGTCACACAGCTAGCTAATAAGTGTCTGAGGCCAGATTTAAATTCAGATCTTCCTGACTCCTGGTCCAACACTGTATCCACTGCACCACCTAAGTGCCTCATCTAGAAAGACTGGAGAAGACTTAGGGGGGCCAGGAGGAGAAGGAGTTTGATTGCCGTGGACAAATATTAGAATGGGTGTCAAATAAGGAAGGGATTAGACTTGTTCAGTTTGGCCTCAGAGAGCAAACCCAAGAACAATAGGTGGGAGTCACAAAGAAACAAAGTTGGGCTGGATGTCAGGAAAATCTTGCTAACAATTAGATGTGTCCAACAATGAGAGGGGTTGTTTTAAGGGGCTGTGGTTCCCCCCTGGTAGAAAAGCTTAGAGCAGGAACTGGATAATCACTAGTCAGGTATATTATAATGGTGATTCCTTCCATGTTTGGGCTGACCAAAATCAAAGCCCATTAAGATCCCTTTTAACAACAAACTCTGTGATTCTGTGAAATGCTAGAAAATGTGTGCTATTATCATTGTGGTCAGTGTTATTAATATTATATCCATGCCCGTGTTGTTCACAGGAAAAAAAAGTTAAACAGTTGCAGTAAGTCTTTTCAATGGACTGGGGAGGAGCAAGAGGAAGAGAATCTGAAACTCAAATTTTTTTAATGAATGTTAATAATAAGTTAATTTTTTTAAAAATCAGTTACTGCCAAAAGGATTAGATATAAAAAAGAACTATGTCTGCAAAAACTAGTAGTTACTGACAATTTTAACAAGAGACTGTGAAGTTTCCAACCTTTGCACATGATTGATGTGTCTGGAGACAAATAATTCTAAGTATTTTCAAGCAGTTTGTTTTGTCTGGTCTTGTATTTCCCTTTTTATTTTTTTTATTTCAATCTGTGACATTTCACATGGAAAATAGCCTGTAGACAATTCTTGAGGACTTGATACGCAAGGCTAACGTATTCACTTGTCTCTCTCAGACACATAGTAGGAAACAATGAATGACTTGGGACCAGGTTAGCCCTCACTGCACTTAAATGAAGATAGTAGGTGCATAAAAAATGTTAAATGGAATGGAATCGAATATTTCAAAAGCCCTGTGAATGTAATCTCTTTGATGGGTAGGAATTTTTTTTTCCATTTTGTATATACATCCTTAGTGCCTTGAATCTAACAGATGCTTAATAAATGTTTGCTGAATTAGGTTGGATTTATTTGGATTGGACTGGATTGGTCCTGCTTAATGTAACATACTCCCTCCACTGATTCAGATTGCAACCCCATCTATATCTTACTACTGTGGTCTAAAAAGCAAAGGTTCCATTCCTCCAAGGGACAATGGGAGGACCCAAGGGGTAGCCAACCAAACAACAGGAGGGTGAGAAGATAGGTTACATACTAATCTCTCCAGGCTAGCTAATCATGAAATATGTTTCTTATACAGCCTTTTACCTCTTATGTCCCAACATCCCTCTACTCTTCTCATTCCCACCCACTTCTATCCTCCAACCTCTGTGCAACTTTCCAACCCCTCCTTTCTCAGCATTCTGGGGCAATGACTAGAAAGAAAGCTTCCTGCTCCCAACCTCTTTCATTTTCAGTGAAGAGTAGGCATAGATGAATTAAAATCTAGATCACAGGTCTCATTTATTTTTCCCTCCAAGGCCACCCTAGTTCCAAACTGCTCTTAGAGAATGCCACCATTCTTCCAGTCACTCAAGTTCAGAACTCAATTGTCATCTTGGAATTTTCATTCCTCTTTAACCTCCTAAATCCAAACAGTTGTCAAATCTTGCTATTTTTACCTCTGCTAAGATCTCTCACTCACAGAGCCACCACTCCAGTTTAGGTTCTCATCACTACTGTGATGCCTGGATTATTATAATAGCCTCTTAATTGGTGTCCCTGACTCAAGTCCTTCCCCTCTCCAATTCATCTTCCATAGAGCCACCAATGGGATTTTCCTAAAGCACCTATAAGACTATGTCACTCCCCTATTCAATAAACTCCATTGGTTTCCTATTAACTTCAAGTCTAACATAAGATCCGTTTGGCTTCTGAGCCCCTTCAAAACCTGGTCCCAACCTTCCTTTCCAGAGCTGTCATATATTATTCTCCTTCTTCAACTCTGTCAATCAAAACTGAATTTCTTGCATTTTCTCATACGTAAACACCTGCCAGATTCAGCTCATGCACCACTTTCTACACTGAAGCCTTTCCTGCTTCCCTCAACTACTAGTGCCTTTTCTTCCACTACCTTAAATGTATTTTATTTTGTATATATTCTGTATATCCTGATTTGTGTATGTCTCTTCCAAAAGAATACAGTTTGAGAAGAGGGACTCTTTTATTTTTTATCTCTGCTTTCTTTCCCTATCACAGTGTTTGGCACATAGTAGGTATTTAATAAAAAATTTGGCTGAGTGCTGGGGGGAAGTTCCAAAATGTTGAGAACATAAATACACTTGAGGGCTGTTGGTTTTTTGTTTTTTGAGGGATGAACCTGCTTGGTTTCTACATTTATAAACCTAACTGAATCCCTGAATTCATGAACAAGCCATAGAAAGAATAAAATATGTATCTGAGGGGAAAAAAAGACAGAAAGAAGAGCTAAGAATAATATAATAGTAAAAAAAATTGCAGAGTTCCAGACATATACAGGAAAAAGTGAATATTTAGGAGGAAATATTTATTGAATAAATGCTAGCACTAAGATTACACATATCAATATTTTTACATAGATCTTCACTGGTTTTCTCCTAAGAAATTGCTTAGAAGAATTATCTAATTTAAAGATATTATATAACATTTTTATAAAAGACAAGTATTCCAAATTTTCACCTTTTTGTTTTATTTTTAATCTCTTTTTATTTATTTTGTTAAATATTTCCCAATTACATGTTTAAATTTTTAACACTTTTTTGTAGATTTTGAGTTACACATTTTCTCCTTCCCTACTGCCCCTCCCCTACCCCTTCAGAAGGCAAGCCATATGATATCAATTATACATGTGAATTATACATATACATATGATATCAATTATACATATGATATCAATTATACATATGCACATACAAAAAAAACAAGAAAAACAAAATTTTTTTTCAATCATCTTTCAATCTGCACTCAGTTCATAAGTTCTCTCTTGGAAAGTAGATAGCATTTTTTTTTATCATGAGTCCTTTGGAATTGTCTTGGATCACTGTCTTGATCAGAGTAATAAAAGTCTTTCTCAGTAGATGATCATTACAGTATTGCTGTAACTGTACACAGTGTTCTCATCATTCTGCCCACTTTACTTTGCATCGGTTCATATAAGACTTCCCAGGTTTTTCTGCAGCTCTCCTGCTTATCATTTACTATAGAACAAGAGCATTCCATCACAATCATATGCCACAACCTGCTCAGTCATTACCTGACTAATTCATGAACGTTTTCTATGATGACAAGTGAACGGCTAGGAGGCACAGTGGATAGAGGCACAAATGCCAGGAAGACCTGAGTTCAAATCTTCTCTCAAACACTTACTAGCTATGTGATCCCAGGAAAGTCATTTAAATGCCATTTGCCTCAGTTTCCTCAACTGTAAATTGGGACTGATAATAATAGCACTTACTTTCCAGAGTTGTTCTAAGGCTCCAATTAAGATAATATTCATAAAGTGTTTGGTGCAGTGCTTGGAACACAGTAGGTTCTCAATGAATTATTGTTTCCTTCCTTTTCACAGTATGCTTCCTAACAGATAAAAAATGACTGACTTTATCTTTCTTTTCATAGTAAAAGAGTAAAAATTACATTTTAAAAAATTTGCTGGGTTTTTTTTGCTTTTCTCACCTTTATTCCTCAATTGGTTATTCTTCTTTTCAATGTCTTCCCCTCACCCAGTGAGCTATCTGTTATAATGAAGAATAAAGTCTTTCCATATTTTGTTTCTGTAGTCTTCATATCCGTATCTTATGGCACAGTAAAAATCCATTATATTCATGTACCACCATTTGTTTGGTCATTCTTCCAATCAAAGAACATTTACTTTCAAGTCCCTTGCTCTTACAAAAAGTGCTGCTACATACAAGGTGTCCCAAAAGTCTTAGTGCTGCCTTGTAAAACTATTGAGCTTAAAAGCTATTAAAGCTGGGGGCAGGGGCGGCTAGGTGGTGCAGTGAATAGAGCACCGGCCCTGGAGTCAGGAGTATCTGAGTTCAAATCCGGCCTCAGACACTTAACACAAAAAACTAGCCGTGTGACCTTGGGCAAGTCACTTAACCCCAACTGCCCTCCAAAAAAACAAACAAAAAAAAAAAAGCTGGGGGCAGTTAGGTGGCACAGGGAATAGAACATGGGCCCTGGAGACAGGAAGACCTGAGTTCAAATTTGGCCCTAGACACTTAACACTTACTAGCCGTGTGACCTTGGGCAAATCGCATGACCTTGGGCAAGTCACTTAACTCCAATTGCCCTCCAAAAAAGCAAAAACAACAAAAGCAAAAAAACAACAGTATATTACTGTATCTGTCTTCCCACACCCCTTTCAACTTTGATTATTCTCGTATTTTATCTTTTTTTATTAATCTGCTGAGATAAAAAACCTCAGAGTTATTTTTGGTTTACATTTTTCTTATTACAAATTATTTGGAAGAGTCTTTCGTATGGTTGTTAATACTTTACAGTTCTTTTGAGAACTATTTGTTTATATCTTTTGAGTACTTATTCATTGAGTAATAGCTTTTTGTACTATATATTTGAATTTGTTCCCTATTTATCTTGGATCTCAAACAAAAGTGACATTTTAACAAGGAATAAGAAAGTAACTGATTGGGGGGGGGGGCAGGGGTAACCCATGCTGTAGAGAAAGCATTTTAAAACCAAATGTCTGAAAATGTTCCCATCATTATATAATTTTTGTTGTTGGAAATAATGTAAGCATGTCACCTATGAAAATTCTCCAACATGCATACTTTAAAACTTCGACTTTTCTAACCAATTAAAAAGTCTTCCAAATCAGGAGTTTCAGTGGGTTTTGAAGCTATTTGTCAAAAATATAGAAATGCCACACCTTCAGTTTAGTTTGCAAGAATAACTGATTGATGTGAGGGAAAATGGGAATTCACCCACTGAATGTCAATGAAAACCTTTATATAACAGGTATATGGGACTGAAAAACAAGTCCCAAGATTCAGGAATCACAACTAATGATGCATTTCTTCCATTTGGATTTGAATGTCTTTGCAAGGTATCTTTTTCAGCTACAACAGCCATAAAAAAAGCCATGCATCAAAATAAACAACTTAGAACCATATACATGTACATAATTTATAAGTACACGTGTATATTATATAAAAGTGGCTGCCTGTAGACCAGATTTTTCATAGATGATCTTCATTAGGTACTAAGAGCAAGAAAATTCATTATTTGGTGACCAGGCTTCTGATAATGATACCCTCTGAACTTAGCTTGGCTGATCCACATGCCAGCGCTGAGAACAGATTCAAAGCCCCAGAATACCAAGTATAGGTAGATGGTTCAGTGGATAAAGTGCCAGGCCTGGAGTCAGGAAGACTCATCTTCATGAGTTCAGACACTCACAAGCAGTGTGACACTGGGTAAGTCACTTAATCCTGTTTGCCTCAGTTTCCTCATCTGTAAAACGAGCTGGAAAAGAAAATGGCAAACCATTCCAGTGTTTTTACCAAGAAAACCTCAAATGGTGTCATGAAGAGTTGGACAAAAACTGGGGAAAAAAACCAACCTGGTTCTTAAAGCCACTGTCCAGGGATCAGCCCTTTTTCATACGTGACTTGTTCACTTTTCTTCAGGTGCTACAATGTCCCCTCTTGTCAGAAGCCATAGGTTACTGAAGACCCCAAAAAGAAAATTCTCACCATAAAAGTCCTTGGTATTCTCAAATGGTTTAATGATGGAAATAGAGAAGATTTTATTTGTGGAATTATTGTTGTTCATCTTTCATTCTCAAAGAGGACCAAGGACATCACAAGGTCAACATCTTGACTTGTACAGGAATTGGATATAAGTGACACCGAGCTGTGCAAAGGCCTCAGCCTCATTCTCTTTTCCAGAGTCACAGAAGTCCAAAAGCAAGACAAAAGTTAAGACAACTGACAGTGACCCAGAATGCAGTGAGTGACCTTGGTCTTGCCATATCAAGGTCTTTTCCAGGTCTCAGCCCAACCAGTTGTTTTTAATGCCTTTTACATGTATATATGGTCAGCAAGGAGATGACTTAAGGTATCCTTAGTCTCACATTTCTTGGTCAGAAGGTTAGTCATCTGGACAAGTTGTCCAATGCCTTCTAGTCTTCTGTCATTTCCATGGTATAGTTTTCATTGTGTATTTCTTTGGAAAATGCATAAGAATGAGAATGACTATCCAAAAACAAGCTAGTCATTCCCTTCAATGAAATTAGGTCACTGACCAAAATATCCAGGGTTCAAGGTCCTTCTCCTGTCTTCCCTCCCACAAAGGTAAAACCAGTGCAATTCTAGCCCAGCTCCCCAAGCCCCATTGTCTCCAGCCATTATCCTTCCTCAGGTTTGTGAAATGATATTCAATGGTATATAAGTGTAATGCAATTATATAATGCCATAAAAATATGATTTCATAGAAATCTCAGGAGATTTTGCTGATACAAAGTGAAGGGAGCAAATTAAAAATATAAACTATAACACCAACATAGCAAAGACAATCAATTTTGAAAGACTAAAGAGCAGTTATCAAAACAATGACCAACCACGATCCTGGAGGATCAATGAAGAAGTTATGCTACCTACCTCCTGATAGAAAGGGGAGGGATTCAAGATGAACAATGAGATGTTTTGGGACATGGCCAATGTGAGAATTTGTTTTCCTTGACTATGCACAATTGTTGCAATTGTTTTGTTTTCTTTTTTTTCTTTTTTGATGATGGGGAGAAGGGAAGAAGGGGAGAAAAGAGATGTTTGCTAAATGAAAATTTAAATTAAATTTTAAAAGAAATTTGTGGGGAGCCAAAGAGGCCTGATCCAGGACTCAGATAAAGACCTTAATAATGTACCCTAATTACTTTCAGTGACACAGCTTGCAAAGGCTGGCTCCCCCGAAAGAACCTCAGGGATACACTTAAAAGGACTTCCATTTGATATCCTGACATCAAAACCTTTGCCCCCAAACTTCAGACACCAAAAAGGACATGTTCCTTATCATATTGTGCTACTTCCAAGTTATAACAGACTAAAGACTATTGTAAGTCAAAATACCTGATTCTTGGGGATCAGTTTCTATGCAGATGTCTTTGAGATTGTGGCCTGCTCTCAGGGATCATCCTTTGTCCTATAGATAAGAGACAACTCACTTTCCCCATGACTTCCTGGGTCCTTGATAACAAGCCTTGTCTTATCCAAGCCACTTCCTAGGTATGGCAGACTGTTCTATTAGTAATAATATTCCAGGATATGATTAAGATAAGAATACTTGAAACCTTGTCATTTGGATCTTTAAAAACTTTGTTCTAAACATCAATAAATGGAGTTCGTGGTTCTTTCTTGAACTACCCATATGGCCTGGCCATTTGTTCACATCTCCAATCATGCTTAGTGCTGGACACTAGGCAGCTCCCAATAGAAATTAAGTAAAATAAGACATTACCATCAGTTTTGCTGCTGCACCCTAAAGAACTATGTGATTTGCAGGTAAAACTTCCTATATGTCTCCTCCTATAAGAATGTGAATTCCTTCAGACCAAGAACTATCTAGTTTTTATATTTGTGTCTCCAGAATTTAACTTGGTATTTTGTACATAGGAAGCATACTAAAAGGGACACTAGGCAGCACAGTAGATAGAGCACTGGGCTTGGAATCAGGAAGACTGATCTTCATGAGTTCAAATCTAGCTTCAGATACTTACTAGCTATGTGACCCTAGGGAAGTCACTTAACCCTGTTTGCCTCAGTTTCCTTATTTGTAAAACGAGCTGGAAAAGGAAATGGCAAACCACTACAGTATCTTTGCCAAGGAAACCCCAACCCCAAAATGGGGTCACAAAGAATCTGAAACAACTGAACAACAAAAAAATGGTAAAAAGCAATTAATAAATTTCTTAATTAATTATTAGTAGTACTGATTAAATTTTGAATTCTGTTGGCATAAATTTCAAGAACCCAGGGCCACTTCCATGGCACAAAAAGGTAATGGAAGAAGATTTTGTTGAAAGGGACCCTCAGGGGCAGCTAGGTAGCTTAGTGAAGAGCACCAGCCCTGGAGTCAGGAGGACCTGAGTTCAAATCCAGCCTCAGACACTTAACACTTACTAGCCATGTGACTTTGGGCAAGTCACTTAACCCCAACTGCCCCTCTCCCCAAAAAAATAAAGAGACCCTCATTAGTTGGCAATAATCATACCATCAATTTATATATGGAATTATTTGACAGACAATTTGAAGCCTCAGAGTAAAAGCATACACAATGATGGGAAGCAATAAGCTCTTTGAGGGGATTCCATGCATGTACTTTGATTTGAGCTGAAAAGTTCCAACCCCAGAAACCAAAAAATGAAGTGTATTCCATGAAGCAGCTATTTTCACATCATTATATGTTTGGCCTCAGAAACTTACTGTGTGGCCGTGAGCAAGTCACTTAACTCTGTTTACTTCAGTTTCCTCATCTGCAAAATAGCTGCAGGAGAAAATGGCAAACCACTCCAGTATCTTTGTGATCAAATGGGATCACAAAGAATCATACAGGACTGAAACTACCAAGCAAACAAAAAACCGAAAACAAATATTTGACCACTTAGCTCCAAAATCCAGATTATACTTTTTTTTAAGTTTTTGCCTTTTTAGGAAGAAAACATGCCCCATTGTAGTTTGTTAAGAGAGTTAGATTTTGTTTAGCAACTCAGGTCAAAATAATCATAGGCAGAAAATGTTGATTTGTAGCAATAATAGGCATTCCAATGTTTTGAAATTTAGGAGTTCATCAGCACCAAGGCAGAATAGTGATAATTGCTAAACCTAGGGGCAGGGAAGTAGCAGCTGGTAAACATCAAACTGTGCGCCTCTCTGCAGACTCTCTGTGTGCTTTTACACATAGCTAAAAATGTGTTAATGACTTTCTATAAATAAAAGCAATGTGGCTCTAGCAGCAACCACTGAAATGGAGCTTCCTTCCACTTATCAAAAGTCATTCCTAGTTCTTTTATTTCTAATGGGGAAAAATGTGTATCACCTGTATGGCAATAATCAGGCCTTATGTTTGCAAAGGCTTTGAAGTTTACAAGGTGCTTAGATGATCCAATGGTTCTCTTAACAACAGTGGGTATGTTTTCACTCTGGTGCTTCAAACAGTTCCATGATCTCTCAATGAGGATGTTCTCTCCAAGGATCCAGAAAAGGATTCATCCAGGCCTTCTGATTCTGTGTGACATTTGTCTGGGGCCTCCTATAAATCCTATAAAAAGGATCCAACCAGCATTTGGGGGTCCTTCCTCTAAATTACGGGTAGGCAGATAATGGCAGGAGGACCAAATCTATCCCACTAACTATCCCACTAGAGCTAAGAATTGTTTTTACATTTTTTAATACAATAAAACTTTAAAATGTAATAGCCATTCTTACTTAGCTCATGGGCCATACAAAAATAGGAGGCAGGTTGGATTTAGCTATATTTTCATAGAGATTTTTTTGAGATTGTTTTCGGCTGGATTTTTTGTTGTTTGTTTTTGTCCTTGTTCTAGATCTCTTGGCATGGCAAGGATATCAATCAACTATGTGTTGTTGTTTAGTCATTTTTTGGCCATGTCCGACTCTTCGTCATCCCATTTGGGGTTTTCGTGGCAAAGATACTGGTGAGGCTTGCCATTTCCTTCTCCAGCTCATTTGACAGAGAATAAAATGAAGCAAACGGGGTTAAGTGACTTGCCCACAGTCACACAACTAATAAGTGTTTGAGGCTGGATTTGAATTTAAGAAGATGAGTCTTCCTGACTGCAGCCCCTAGCTGCCTTATACTGTATACTCAATAGAGCAGACAGACTGTCAGTCAGTTATCCCTTAGTCTTGCTATGTGTCTAGCCCTCTTTTGCTTCTGGCCAAATATTTCTTTGATAATGTATTCTATGCCATTCTTCATTGGTAATATATAAACAGTTTGACCAGTCCTCCAAAGGATTGAAGATAACACGTTTCCCACCCTTCAGTAGAGAGGTAGTTGATCATAGTAAGATATGCTTTCTCAAACATAGTCATGGTTTTGATATGCTTTACTCAGTTGTTATTTCTTGTAAGGAAGTATTATATTAGTGCTGACTTGTCATTGAGAAGTGACATAAGAAGAAGAAAAGAGCACCAACAAAACATTTTTAAAAATCATATAGCTGCAGCTTATTCATGTAAGCCCACCATGTGTCTCTATATTCCCCTTTTGATCATCTGCAACTTAAATTCTTCAGAATCTGTAGTTTTCTATGCTTCATGTGGCATCACTGGAAGAATATGAAGGTTAAAAAATAGACTTTTGTTTAAGAAGAGAGATTGAGATCATTTTTTTAACTACATAAAATTTCCCAAAAAAGCAATCTCACCTCCTGTTCAGTTCTGGGCCCAGTTTATTGTCCACTGGCATTCTTTCCAAGACAATATAAATATATATGCAGACTGACCATCTCAACATAATATACCACTGTGTGGTTTGAATATTAGATGTTATTATTCACTTGCTTTGTCTTGTTTGCATAATTAAGCGAAACTCTTTCAAGTGATTATGGATTTCATCTAGGAAGCACTGCAGTTTTCCAGAGTTTGATCCAATCAACATAATACAAAGTATTTAGAGGACCTCATCATCTATGGGAAATCTATCTTCCACTTGGAATCTGCACTGGACCTCTTCCATAATGACGGCAAATTCATCAGCAAGTACAAATCTCTCTAATTAGTATCTCATTTGGTATCTATAACAGATCATAGACATGTGTCAATAAAGGAAATGTAGGTTGGGGCGTCATTATTCCATATAACTGATATACATACATGTTGTGACTTGCAAAGATCATGTGACTAGTACAGTGCTTCACACATGAGAAACATTTACTAAAAGTTGCTGAATTGAATTAAAAGGGGAGTGGCTAGGTGGCACAGTGAATAGAGCACTCGCCCTGGAGTCAGAAGGACCTAAGTTCAAATCTGGCCTCAGACACTTGACACAAAAACTAGTCTGTGACCTTGGTTAAGTCACTTAACCCCAACTGCCCGCCAAGAAAAAACAAAGCCAAAAAATAAATTAACTGAATTAAAGTTCAGGAGTCAGAACTAAAAACTATAACCTATCTTTGGAGAGAAAACTAAATTAAAAATCAAGATTCTTCTATTGTATCACTACCGTCTTCTCTAGAAATATGATCCTGAGCAAGTCACTTAACCACGATGTGCTCCAGTTGTCTTTTGACAGGTATTTATTACATATCCATTATGTACAAAGCACCGTTCGGAGTGCTAGGAACGTAGAAAATATCTTTTATTTTATACATTGACTAATACAAAATTGACTGGTAGGAAATCAATCATCAATCAATGAGCATTTATTAAATGCCAACTAGGTATAAGACACCACGCTAGTCAATGGAGATGAAAAGACAAAAGTAAATATTCTCTGCCCCCAAGGAGCTTTAATTCCATTGGAGGAAACAAGTCATACACATATATAATTAAACACAAACCACAAAGAAACTTCAAGGATGCTAGAATCCAGTGGATTAAAAATAGCCATATGTAGAAGGTGGCGCATTAACTGGGCTTTGAAGAAAGTTAGGAATTCTGAGAAGCACAGGTGAGAACGGATGACATTCCAGGGAAGAGTAAACCACCTGTATCCCAAGTCACAAAGACAAGAGATGGAATGTTATGTGCAAGAAACAGCAAAAAAAAAAAAAAAAGTCAGTATGGCTAGAATGTAAAGTATGTGAAGGCAGTCATTTGAAATCAACCTCAAAAGGTAGGCTGGAGCCAGACTGTGAAAAGCGTGAAATATCAAACAGAAGAGTATGAATTTTTAAACACAGAGGCAGTTGGGAACTACCAAAGGTTTCTGATCAGGGGAATGTCATAGTCAGCGAAATGCTTCATGAATGTCCCTTTGGCAGTTGTTTAGAGGACAAGTTAGAAGGGAAAGAGACTTAAGGCAGAGAAATAAAATGAAAGGCTATTGCAACATTTAGGTGAGAGTTCAATGAGGACTTGAACTAAGCTGTGGCTGTGGGAGTGGGGAAAGTGAAACTGTGGAAATGGAATAACTTAATGACTGAGTGGATAGATGCTGTTGCTGCTCAATCATTTCAGTCCTGTGCTACTCTTTGTGACCCCACTTGGGGTTTTCTTGGCAATGATGCCATTTTCTTCTCCAGAGAGTTGGATGTATACAATGAGGGAAATTAAAGGGGAAAGGCTAAGTCCAAGTTGTGAACCTGAGGGACTGAAAGGATGAAGGTGCCCTACATAGAAGCAAAGAAGTAAGGACTGGTGGGAGATCTTGAGGAAAAGATAATGAGTTTTGTTTCAGACATGTTGTGTTTGAGATGCCCACAGGACATCCATCTGGAAATGTCTAACAGGCAGTCTGTGATGCTGGACCAGAGCATATGAGGGGGAGAGACACAGACAGAAACAGAGGAAGGGAAAGAGACAGAGACATGGAGGGAGAAGGAGAGAGAGAGGGAGGGAGGAAGGGAGACAGAGACAGAGGGTGGAAGGGAGAGACAGGGAAGGAGGAAAGAAGAAAGAGACAGAGAGAGGCAGGAAGAAAGGGAGAGAAATAGGGAGGAAGGTAGAGAGAGGGAGGGAAGAAAGGAGAGAGAGAGAGACAGAGGGAAGAAGGGAAGGAGAACGGGAGAGACAGAGAGAGCCCCCAATGTGACAGAACTTGCATGAAACCATACAACAAACACTATATAAAGTATAATATGTTTATTCAGGCATAAAACTAGATCATCAGCATAACGAAAGAACAAGAATGTTATTCATTCATCTGTTTATTTGTTTAGATATTTATCGATGTGTTGCTTCTCTCATTAGAATGTATACTTCCTCAGGGCAAGGACTAATTTTTTTGCCTTTCTCTGTATTCTCATCAATTAGGACAATGCCTAGCACAAAGTAAGTGCTTAATAAATGGTTGCTGATTGATTGATTAACTGATTCCTGTCATTCTGAGCATTTGTTTTCTACCTGTCAATGAAGAACTATTACTAAAGGAAAAATCACAGAAATATTTCATATCTTTTATTTTTAAATCACCACATAAGATATGGAACTACCTTCTTACTGAATTCCCTGGGCCTCAATCTGTCTTTCTCATGTAGGTTTTATATATATATATATATATATATAGTGAGAGCCCAGAAGACTTAGGTTTAAGACATATCTCTGAAACTGATGGCTATCCCTCTGAGCAAGCCACTTAAACACCCCAAAGCCCCCAGGCAAGTCTCAGTTAGACTACACGTTAGAGACCAGTTGCTGACCTACAAGAGTAGAGGGAATTTCCTTATTGAAGTTCCCTATACCAGTGAAATGATAGTACCAAATAAAGATACAAATACTTTTTTTTTGGTGTGAAAGTTATTGAGAACACATCCTAAACCCCAAAGTCAATCCCCTTCTCTGGGGACTGAGTTTTTTCACCTGTGAAACAAAGAGGTTGGATAATAACACATTTCAATGCACTTTGCAATTAGCCATTTTCAAAGAACTTTCCCAACACTAGCTCAGAGATGTAGCAGTAAAAACAGTTTAACATTCCCACAGCACTTTATATACAGTCTCTAATCTGTACCTCACAACAACCGTGTGATATAAATACTGCAAGTAATGTTATCCTCATTTTTCAAGTGAAGAAGCTGAGGCTCAGGGACAGCTAGGTGGCGCAGTGAATAGAGCACCAGCCCTGGAATCAGGAGGACCTGAGTTCAAATCCCAACTCAAACACTTAACACTTACTAGCCTTGTGACTCTGGGCAAGTCACTTAATCCCAATTGCCCTGCCCTCCCCCCTCCAAAAAGGAAAAAGAAAAAAAGAAGCTGAAGCTCAGAGGGTAGAGATATGTAGTCCAGCACTCTTATCTACTATATTAATATATTTCTTTCCATCTTTACAAGTGAGAAAACTGAAGGTCAGAAACTTGCCTACAGTCTCACAATTAGTAAGAATGAAAGCAAGGTTTTCCATTAAATTCTCTGCAGAAAAACATACCACATTTCTTAAAATTCTTATGTTCTATGATTTTTTTCAAAAACATGGGCCTATCCCATATGTACAAAAATATTTATAGCAGCTCTTTTTGTGGTGGCAAAGAATTGGAAATTGAGGGGATGCCCATCTATTGGGGAATGACTGAACAAGTATATGAATGTAATGGAATACCATTGTGCTATAAGAAATGAGAAGCAGGCAGATTTCAGAAAAATCTGGAAAGACTTACATGAACTGATGCTGAGTGAAGTGAGCAGAACCAGGAGAACATCGTACACAGTAACAGCAACATTGTATAATGACCAACTAGGACTGACTTAGCTTTTCTTGGCAGTACAATGATCTAAGCCAGTTCCAAAAGACTCATGATGGAAAATACTATCCACATCCAAAAAAAGAACTATGGAGTCTGACAATCGATCAGAGCTTACTAGTTTCATTTTTTTGTTTTTGTTTTTCCTTTTTTCTGATTTTTCCCTTTTGTTCTGATTCTTCTTTCACAACATGACTGATGTGGAAATGTTTAATGACTGTACATGCCTAATCTATATTAGATTGCTATCTTGGGGAGCTGGAAGGGGAAGGAGGGAAGGAGAAAAATTTGGAACTCAAAATCTTATAAAATTAAATGTTGAAAATTAAAAAGAAAGAAAAAGCTGAGAGTTTAAGAATATTTTTTAAATATGTGTCTATGTCAAATAATACATGGTGCTTTAAAGTACTTTCCTAAAAACAGGTAGGTGTCAGTAGGCATAGACTTGAAGTCAAGAAGACCCAAGCTCAAATTGTGCCTCAGACATTACCTAGCTGTGTGACTGCAGACAAGTCTCTTAACTGCTGCTATGCCTCAGTTTCCTCATCTGTTAGAAATGAGGATAATAGTATCTGCCTTCCATATTATTATGAGGAACAAACAAGATAACATTTGTAAAGTACTTTGCAAGTTAAATCACTATGTTTATCCCTTCCACATCATAGAAGTTAGGATCACAGTGCCCCCACAATCTGGAAAATCTGAGTAAAATTTTTTGGATCTCCCTTCATGCCAGAAAAGTCTGAATTTTTTTCTTTTCTTTTATGTGGCATTTATAGTACCTTATTATAAAATCCAAGTTAAATATTTGGTCATAGACTCTGTGTTATTTGCAACTCCTGCAAAACTCCCCCCAAATTCCCATTTAATTTATTATGCTGACTTGCAATATATCAAAACCACGATGGGGAAAGTCTCAATATGGAATAGATAGCTGTATATAAATTCTAGCAATTATTCGATAGCTCCCCACATCCCCTCCCATCAAAAAATAAAGAAATACAGAAAAAAAAGATAACTTTGAGGATTCTAGTTGAGTCTTTGGTTCATGGATGACATGGGCAGGAGCATCTCAGTCCTGTGTCTTCTACAGCCTTGCTGTATGAGGATGTCCACAGGTAGAGGCTAACCTGAGCAGTCACTTTCCTCATGAATTCACTGACTTCTGATGACAGAGCCAAATGCTGGGAAAACGTGAACTTGGATTTGCACCACTAGATCTGAATGGTGGCAATCCTGCAGGACTCCCACAGCATAAGAGGCAATCAATCCCCATCCATCTGGGACTGGTGACTCGCTTCTCCCAAAGAAGTGAAAACTTGTTCTTTGTAATGTGAGTTCTTTGAGGGAAGATACTGTGTCGTTTCATCTCTGTATTCTTAGTGCCTAGTACAGTGTCTGGAACCTAGTAGGTTTGTTGATTGATTATAAAAGCTCTGAGAAGTGGAATACAACTTGATATGTTGGTTATCCTGTGTATCTGAGTTATTTTGCCAAGACTTTACTGTCTCTTTGGAAGCTTTCCTTTCAACTTGGCCTGCTGGCTTAATAGAGATCTTCCTGGCCAATCATCAAAGACTTCCACAAATACTTTGTTATGGAGAAATCAGGTCACTGCTTGTTTCCCTTCTGTTGTGCTCATGGCCACTACCTAGATAATGAGATCTGGGGTTAAGCAAGTAGAATTAAGCATTATGTCTACGTATCCAAGCTTCGCAACACTGTGTTTGGTGGGGAGAAAGAGCAAAAGAGGGGTGCGAGGTAGCATAGTAAGCCTAGCCTTGACCTTTAACAACAAGGTAGAGCAAGGAAGAAAGAAGAGAGACATACAATGCATGCCACTTCCAAAACAGGCCAAAGATTTAAGGATTTGCTTTGCATCAAATAGTCTGTTTGCCAATAATCCTAGTAACATGCTTTCTGTGCTTTGGCCAATCTCCCTAGTTTAAAATCTCTATCCTGCTCCTAGGATTTTTCATATCTATCTCAGTCCTTTGGATTCTAGCATTCCTGAGAAACCCTAATGTAACCCATCCTCTTTTTCAAACTCCTTTAGATCCCAATTTGAACCTTATGCCTCTTTCCCTGTTACACTGTTATTGCATAAACACTGGCATTTGTCAGTTCCCTTTAGGGGACCATAATAAACTCATCACCAGAAGCTAATCCTCATTTGCCTTCCTCAGCCCCAATTCCACATAACATAGAGAGAATGCCATGGGTCAACAAACATTTACAAAGTATATTAAGCATCTAATAGATGCAAAGCACTTTGTGTCTTAGCTCTTTCTTTCCCCTGTTATGAGGAATACTGAATTGTTCCTTTTCCTATACCATCATCACCCCTGGCATGGAATTCAAAATAAGGCATGGGGTGCTCTGGTTCTTTCTCCAAAGTAAAAACAGACAAAGGGAAGCATTGGTCAAACTTAACAAAGCCTAATCACAAAAAAATGAAAGATAAAATTAAAAATTTTTAAAAGCCTAATCACTTTGAGAGGAGGTGTGTTTGAATTAGAGGACAGTTAGATAATAAAATCAGAAAATGTCACAGTCACAAGGAATTTCTGGGGTCATTTGGTGCAATTCATGCCTGAGTAGAAATTCCTCTACAACATCCCCTCCCCCTGCCAAGTGGTCATCATCTCTCTATTCAAATATCTCTATGAACCTAGAATTCACTCTGGAGGGGCTGTGAATAATTTTATTGCTTTCAAGTGCATGTGGTAACTCAAGATAAGGTAACCAAATACAGTCGATCCTCACATGTTCAACTTTTCTGACTTTAAGCATTCTTATGATTTTATTAGTAACCTTGTTTTCACTACATTCGCAGCCATGCATAATACAGAAAAAAAATGAGAGACAGATGCACAAATTCATGGAGTGGCTGGTATCCTCCTGGGATATATAATTTCAAAGTTGTGCATCCTTTACAATATCCAATGCCATCCATTAGCTGTGAAGGACAATGTGTCAGAGGTGATGTCTAGACTTCACCAATCTCAGCATCTTCTAACAGCAGTGACTAAAGTCCCAGCAATCTCTCCCTTGGTTTTCAGACAGTTGCCAAGGTAGAGAGATTTCCAGCTGTGTAGTATACAGTCCTCATACCACCATCTGACACAGTGGAAGGTAAGATTCATGCTAGGAAAAAAAGGTTTTAGTTTTTAAGATTTTAGTTTTAAGAACTGTATTTGCTGCATAGTATTTATGGGACTATAGATTTCATGTATTATGAAATGTGAATATTATCTGAAATCAATATTTTTTCATTGAGACGTTAGCACAAAAGGCCACAGAATTCAAGGGAATTACTAGTGAGAAAAAAATGTTTTGCATGTTACCAATTTTATTTTTTATACTGCATTCTATGGGTTATTTCATGGTCACTGTATTACAAAAAAACTGCATATTGTCAGAATTCATGTTTTGTTATAAAGAACTGTATGCAGAAATGTGTATTTTCAGCAATCTCTAGTGAAAGATTATAGTTTTGGTGGATGCAGGAATGTAACCCCCATTTCCTATAGGCTCAATATTCATGTTTTTTTTTTACTTTTGTGCCATTATTTTAGGAATGTTACCCCCATGAAAGCTAAACACTGACCATATTAATTAATTCAGCTCAACAGACCCTGAAGTATCTGTTGCATGACAGGCATGAAGATCATGCTTTCAAGAAGCTTATATTCCATTGAATGAATTATCACAAATTCTGAATGCAACAATATTTTAATTATATAATTTTCCTTAAAAATCCTAGAGTAAGTGTCAAGAGATGTAACCATATAGTAAATATCTGTAGGGCACTTGCAGAATGACATTCCTAATGAAAAGGACTTGCCATGTCAAAAAGTATTTCCCCTGTGACCCAGCTTCCCAAACCTAGATCCATATCTGAGCTGAGTGGAAACATCTGCAGCTTCCTTTTTTACCCAAGTGTGATGAATGAGGAGGTAGGAGTGTTTGTTATGCAAGGAGCAGCTACAAGAACTGTAATTGACATTGCCAAGCCAATGGTGATAGACCGAGAAATATATTGATGGGAAAATAAGCAGGCCGTGGGTCTTTGTGTGTGTGTGTGTGTGTGTGTGTGTGTGTGTGTGTGGAGTTATCCCACTGCGCTTTGTAAGACTTTGTGTTGTTCCCTGGTGTATCTTTATCTCTTCCCTTCACTAGAGAAATTATTCCTTGAGACTGCAGGAGCCCTGTGGCAAGCAGTCATAGCTGGGCCTGAGAGGGCATAATGAAGGTCTCAGCTACCCTCCCTCCTCTGCCCCACAAGCAATCCTGACTCACGGGGCTCCTTTGTGCTGCTCTCTCACATTTTGGCCTTAGGGGTGGTCCTTGGTACTCTCTTTCCTTGGTAATTTTACATGTGTAGCTATGGTATTTTTCCTATTTAACTAGGAAAGTGGAACACAATACTTTAAATGTTTGATTCACAGGCATCATAGAATTAGTGGTTATAGATAATTATAAAATTATGTGATTTTTAGTACCCTCTGTTGCCTTTTCTGCTATTCTATTACCATCACTACAGAAATGGAAGGGAATCTTACAAGATTGAGGGTGATTTTGTAATTTTCTTTGCTTTATGAGCTGCCATTTCCAAAAAGCTTTATCCCTTGGTGGCCAACTCATTAAAAGCCTGTGTTCCTCCCAGGGTCAGCTCTTAGCTGACAATGGATAGGTGCAATGGATAGAGTGGCTACTGTGCCAGACCTAGAGTCAAAAAGACCTGAGTTCAAATCCAGCCTCAGACACTTGCTAGCTTTGTGACCCTGGGAAAGTCACTTCACCCTGTTCGCCTAAGTTTCCTCATCTGTAAATGAACTGGTGAAGAAAATGGCAACCATTCTAGTATCTTTGCCAAGAAAACCCCAAACAGGGTCAAGAAGGGTCAGACACAACTGAAAACAACTGCACAACAAAAGTTCCTCCCATATAACATTCATCTGTGGTCTCTTTGTGTCTTTGCTTAAGCTATTCTCTCTCACCCCCACTCCCCCAATTTACAGAATACTCTCTATCCTCAATTCTAACTCTTAGAATCCCAGGTTTTCTTTTAGACTTAGCTTAAAGAATTGTCATGCTATATTCACAGCACTGATGGCAACTCTGAATATGCCGGTATAGTTCTCAATCACAAAACATAACAGACTCTCCATACAGAAGTCAGAAGCAAAATATCTATTCAGACATCACAAAGTCAAATCCCAACACCAGGGAAACTGAATCCATCATAGCAACAAAGAAGTTAATATACCACAGCACAGCAGGGAGCCACACCATCCTTTAGCCTTCCCACAAATACTCACAAGCCTATCTGCCTCCTTGCTTGCCCCTCCTCTCTCTCCCACCTTTAGATGCTCTGACTGCCAGCTTCCTGTGGACTCTGCTCCACCCTTTATCAAACTCCTCCCACTACAGGCTCCATGTGATTACATTCAGCCTATTGGGGCAGGGAAGATCTTCAAAGCAGGAAAGAGCTTCAGATTCCCTTAGGCCTTTTAAGGGGCTGGGAAGTATCTTCAAATTCTCTTACTGTTACAAGAGCTTCTACAAAAGACCTTTTCCTGATTTCCCCCAGTTCCACTATGAGATTATGTTTTATCTAATAGAGGTGTCTAGGCCTTGGGTGAACCTTGATTCAGACTTCTGATTCCAAGACGTTAAGTATAACATACAGCCCATCAACCTACATCTTTAAGAATCTAAGAGTGAGGATCAAAAGGTTTAAATATATATTAGCATTTCAAAAATTCCTAGGACTCCTAGCAGTAAGTAATGTTACTAATAATAGTTTTTTATTTTTATGGAGAGGCAACTTGGTATAATGGATAAATAGTTGGCCTCAAAGTCAGGAAGATCCAGATTTCAGACCTGCCTGATAAGACACTAGCTGTCTAACTATAGGAAATTCACTTAATCTTTCAGTGTCTGAAGCAATGTCTAGAACTCTTAAGTTGTAGACAAGTGCCTGGCATGTATCAATAGGGGGAGTTTTCACACCACAAGTTCTCTATAATAATAAAATCACAAGTCTGTGATTGCACTGTGTTTGCACTCACAAGTTTCATAGGGTTTTTCAGTAACAAAACACATATAGCATCATTATATCCTCATATACAGTATCATTTGATATTCATGATACACGTCTGTATAAGATATGTAAAGAGTAGGTGAATGAATTGTTAGAGGAGAAGACATTCGCATCATTGTTTGAGAAGAAGCTGCGTGGCACAGGGGTAAGAACGATGGATTTGCAGTCGGAGGACCTGAATCCCAGAAGTGCCATATATTCCCAGGGTGATGTTAAGCAAGTCACTCCCCATCTCTGGGTTAATTGTCCCAACTATAAAATGAATGGATTAGACTTGGTTCCCTCCTTTCATCTCGGAATCTATGGTCCCAGTTTTACAGCTAAAGAAAATGAGGATCAGAGAAATTAAATGACTTCTTTAAGTTGAAAATTAGGAACTGAAGTAGAGGATCAGGTTTTCTGACCCACACCCCCTCTCTTATGAATACCCCCTTGGTAACTTTATCTGAATTCAAAGAACAGTTTCAAAAGTTCAGGTCCTGCTGAATGCAGTGTACATCTGTGCAACTTAGAGGAAGTGGTCCATGGCCCTGTAGATCTTCTCATACTCTTACTCTGGCTGGAATGTCAGAGAGAAGTGTCACTTTGGGGCCATGAAATCCCTTAAACTACCTTCTCTTTACAGTCCAATTCTCAGACTATGTTGAAACTTCCAAGAAGCTCCTTAATACATTTCCATTTGCTCAAGTGTGCTGGGAGGGTTGTCACAGATCACCTGTGCACATCATTAGGTACACATTTTGCCTCTCATTTAGAAACTGTCTAGGCACTGGAGGGGAGAGCCACAGCACCCCCCAGGGCCTCTAAGCTCCTTTCACACTGCATAACTTACAAGGGAGCTGTTTCTTTACCCATGGAAATACACCAGGAGAGGAAGGCAGGCCCCAGGTTGCCTGTTGGAAGAGGATAAGTATGACAAACCCCTGGGGAATCACTGCTCCCACCAGAGAGCAGGCTTCAGATTCCCAAAGTGGGATTTCTCTTTCAGTGACACAGCAATCACCTTACTACCATCTGTCTCCATTGGCAAAACTCATGAAAAGTACAAAAATAAATAGGATTATTTTGAGCACAAAGAAAGAAGACTCTTGGATCTCCCTCCCTCACTCATCCCTAAGAACTCCACTATACTCAGGGTGCACCTTTGCTCAGAGTGCTATCCTTCAGCAAATGATTACTCAGATATCAAAAAAAATCAATAATCAAGTGGAATTATTACAAAAGAATGATTCACAGAACATGTTGATCAATGGAGTGACAAATGTCAGAGCCAGAGTAATAAAAAACATCATGTTGTAGTGGATAGAAAGTTGGCCTCAGAGTAAAAAAAAAAACCCAAAACCTGGGTTCAAATCCTGTCTCACACTTACTAGCTTTTTGACCCTGAGTAAGTCACTTAACCTCTTATCTGTAAAATAAAAGGAGTTAGATTTGATGGTCTCTGAGGTCTCTTCCAGCTTTAAGCATATGGTTCTCTGCAATTCTCTAAACTATAAGTTACAGAACAAGAGGCAATCTGAATTGATAGAGTTTTCTCCCTAGGAATTTCCCACACCACTGACATCATAAATCTGATCTTCAAAAATAATTTATTTGGAGAATGTTTATCTTGTTTCATTGTCTGACCTTTATTTTTTAATTTTTTTTTAATTTCTAAAATACTTTGGGCAAGGATCAATACAGTTTGTCACTCCCTTGACAGTGAGCATAGGTTCAATAATTGACAGAGTTTGTGAGATGTGTTAATGGGCCAAGCAAAAGTTTAAACTCAGAGTGAGGAGCTGCTAAAAAAAAATGAAATTATCCCCTCTTGGTTGAAGCATCATAAGCCTGAGCTCTTTTTCTCATTCTCTCTATTATTCTATTTTCTCTTTCTCTCTGGTTCTCTCTCTCTTTCCTTCTCTCTCTTTTTCTGTCTCTCTCATTGTCTGTATCTTGTCTGTTTCTCATGCTTTTTCTTTCTTTGTCTGTCTCTCCATCTCTTATCCCTTTTTCTCTCCCTCTCTCACTTCCTTCTCCTCCTCCTCCCTCTTTCTCCCTTTTTCTCTCCCTCTTCCTCTTTCCCTTTTTCTCTCCCTCTTTCCCTCTCCCTCCCTCCCTCCTCCCTGTCTCCCTTCCTTCTTTCCTTTCTCCCTCCCTCCCTCTCCCTTTGTTGTCTCACCAGCTCACCAGGCTGCCTCCCTAGCTCACAACTCCTGGTTTGTCCCTATTACTGTGAGGAGCATTTTGTGATACCAGTGCCAGCTGCTGTTATAGCTCAGAGAGCCTACCAGCCCCCAGGAAATTCACTTACCAACAGCTTAGAGGAGACGTCCTGGGTTGGGGCCAGGCAGAGCCAGATGGTCATTGGGGTTATTAAAATCATGCATGTTACCAGAAAACCTTTGTAAAATTTTTTTTTAAAAATGGAACCCTTAATTCCTGTGAAATCTCCTCATTTGAAAAAGACTTTGTTTCTAATCATCTACGATATGCATTGCTGCTGATCCCCGTGAATGTGATGTATGATGCCCTTTTTAATGCCACTGCTTGTTTTTTCATCTCTCTTGCCAGGTTCAGCTAATCCACTATAACCATGAGTTATATACAAACGTCACAGAGGCTGCAAAAAGTCCAAATGGATTGGTGGTAGTTTCTATATTTATGAAAGTGAGTATCCTGCATCCTGTTCACTCCATCGTCCACCTTCTCCTCTAACCCTAAAGAATTCTGAATTTCCATAATAATCACTCAATATCAGTTGGGTTGTAGAAATATTCAAATAAGTCTTAACCATTCCAATTCAACAAATCTTTATGAAGCCCCAAATATGTGTCAAGGCAAAAATAAAGGAGTCTCTGACCTCAAGGAGCTGACATTTTTACCAACCGAGCTAAGCTATCGAAGATAACCTAGGTTCCTATTAGTGCAAATAACGAATCTCACGAAGTGGTGGCAATATTTGAATTTTCACTCATGTTTTCATTGGACTGGAACCAGTGACCACATTTGACATTTGCAAATGTTGCAGATTCAAATACAGGTGACTACTTCAAGGAATACATCATTTATACTCATCAGTACTTGGGTGTACCTATTTTGTTTTTTACTTATATCAGAATTCATATGAAATGAAGTCTTTCCCAAAGATATGTGGGGGGGGGGCCACTTCAGAAAATCTTAAATTTCCAGAACAGATTATGATTAAACTCTGAAAATCAAAGGAAGAATTAGCATGGTACAGTGGAAAGATTCCAAGCTCTGTAACAAGAGGTCTGTCAGTCCATATAATATTTTTAAGCACATATTACTGCCACTAAACATGGAGGATACAAAGAAAGATTAAAAAACAGTCCCTGCCCTCAAGGGGCTTACATTCTAATAAGAGTTACAATGTGCAAATAAGTTATATCCAGGATAAAACAGAGATAATACACAGATAGATGGCCCAGCATTAAGAAGAATCAAGAAAAGTTTCCTGTAGGGGGTGTAATTTTAACTTTGACTTGAAGGAGGCCAGGGAACCCAGGAGGTAGGAATGAGGAGGGAGAGCATTCCAGGCATGGGGACAGTCAGTGAAAATCCTTGGAGTCAGGAGATTCAGCATTTTCTTTGAGGAACAGCAAGGCCAGAGTCACTGGAACAAAGGAGATGGGGGGAGAAAAAAGTAAGATGTAAGAATACAGGAAAAAAAAATATGGGCAAGGTTAAAAAAGGCTTTATAACTCAGAGGATTTTATATTTGATTTTGGACACAACAGAGAGCCACTGGAGTTTGGGGTTTGTTTGGTTTTTTTTTTAGGAGGGAAATGACATGATCAGGATTGCTGTTTAGGAAGACCATTTAGATAGCTGTGTGGAGGATAGACAAGAATGGAAGAGATCAGTATCATAGCAGCCCAGGCATAAGGCGGTAAGGGCTTGCACTAGGATAATAGCAGTATCAGAGGAGAGAAGGGGAAGGATACAACAAGTATTTTGATGACAGAAATAAGAGGACTTGGCAACTGACTGGATATGGTGGGGGGAGGGGGCAGTGAGAAGGAGTGAGGATTTAAAGATGATACCTACTTTATGAGCCTAAGTGGCTGAGGGGGTGGTGATTCTGTCCACAATAATAGGGAAGTTAGGAAGATGGGAGGGTTTGCAGGGAAGGATAATGAGTTCACTTTTAGACATGATGAGTTTAGAATGGATTGGGCACATCTAGTTTGAGACTCTAATAGGTAGCTGGAAACGTGAGAAAGAAGGTCAAGAAAGAGACAAGGGTTGGACAAACAAATCTGAGAATTATTTGCATAGAACTAATAGAGATGAGGTTGAAACTGGGAACTGATTATATGACCAAGTGCAACAGTTGAGAGGGAGAAGAGAAGAAGGTCCAGAACAGAATCTTGGGGGACATCCAAAGCCAATAAGCATGATCTGCATGAAAATCCAGTCAGATGGGAGATAAACCAGAGAGCGTAGGGTCAAAGAGAAGAAAATATGCAGAAGAAAATTATAGCTAGTGTCAAAGGCTTCAGGGAGGTCAAGAAGGATGAGAATTGAGAAAATATCACTGGATTTGGAAATTGGGGCATTATTGGTAATTTCAAAGATTAATCAATTTCAGTTGAATGATTCAATTCAATAAGCATTTAGTAAGTGGCTAAGCACCATGCTAAAGTGTTAGAGAGAGGGAGAAAGACAGAGAGAGAGAGAGAGAGAGAGAGAGAGAGAGAGAGAGAGAGAGAGAAAGAGAGAGGGAGAGAGACTTCCTCTAAAGGAGGAAGACAACACACAATAGGAATCTGAAAAACCTGAGGTAAGGGGATGGCCAGGGGCTACCTAGCACTGATAGTACATTGTTCCTGGAGTTAAAACCAGCCAGAGCTACTAATGGAAAATGGAGTGAATCCAGAAAGGTTGTAAGGCCTCTATAAAGGACAGCTTTGGGATCAATTTAGTTCTAAGCCTACAAGCCCTCCAATCAGAGGAGAGAGGAAACTAAAAGAAAGTGGAGTATCAAACCCTAAGTCATTCTTGGTGGTCATGAGATTTCAGATGATTAACTTATCCTGGGGAGATAGGGAGGGAGCATGCTGTTCTGTTCCATGGAATCAAAGCCAAGCAAAATAACAAGAAAAAAGGAGGTGAAGTTGGAAGCTGAATTGTAAGGGGTTAAGAAATGAAAGGAAAGAAAGTAGGAGGCATCTTTTGTAGATGGGCCTTTGGAGAAGTTTAGCATCTCTTTAAGAATTCACTAGAATAATCTCCCTTCATCCCCTACCCCACAAATAAGTTTGAATTCATTTTTATTTTTAAAATAACTTTATGCCACACATAGATTTGGAGTGTGAGATTTGAAGGGCAGAGTTTCAAACAATAAGCAAATATGTCAACATTCCCCAAAGTTAGTAATCATTTCAAGACAGACCATAACTAGAGCAAGGCAATTAGAGTCCTTGACAAGACATTCTCCCTCATTAGTATAGAAACAACTGAGCTTAGCTAACGGGAGGAATTAGTTTAAATAGCAATCTGCTAGAATATACTTACTCTGTCAGATACACCCAAAGCAGAGAGAACTGGTACCCAGCCTGGACCTACCCTGCTCCCTGCCTCACTGCTCACTCTGGCAGCAGCCTCTCCAGTAGCAGTCTCAAAATGTCTCAAGACCTTTCTCTCTTCTCTAAGAGTCAGTGTCCATGTGATCTCTGTCTCTATCTCCTCACTAAGGAGTAATGTGTAGCCCAAATCATCTATCTCCATTCTAAGAAAGCAGTGTCCCAGGTTCTCTATCTCCTCCCTAAGGGGCAGTGAGTGTCCCAGGGTCTCTCCCTCAACATGGCCTTCGATCTAGGAATCTCTCTCCCATTAGCATTAATCGCCTTTAAAAGTTCATTTGAGAGTAAACTTAGACCTCCTTGCCCTAGGGAGCATTTTACAAAGCTCATTCATTGTGCCCAAATCACTAGTTACTGCTCTGTTGAGAGATTGGGCTTTCTTGTTCCAAGGCATTAAAGGAAATGCACAGATTGGAAATTTTAGTCCAGTTGAAAAGCTAATCAAAAGAGAAGCTGTCATCCAACATTCTCATCTTTTTAAGTAGCCGCATTCCTAGAAACCAACATTAGGTTAATTTACTGAAAAACCATGATGAGCTTATAAATATTTAGAAAACTACTTAGAAGATGGTCTGCTAAAGTTTTATTCCTAGGTCATCCTTTAAAAGATAGATTTATTATGGATTCTCCAGGCCCTATTCCATTCAGTCTCTAGCTTGTTCTTAGATGCTAGTATAGTTCCGAACTAATGGAAAGAGCCCTCTGAAAGCTCTACTGTATTCTGCCACAAACCCCCAATTCATTATTAGCATGTGCCCTTCTAAATCAACACTTTATACAAAGAGGAAAAGGAACATTGGGGTCAGTGTGGGGCAATGGAAAGAGTGCTGGATTTGGAGTGATAGCACATGAATTCAAACCCTAGCTCTCCCATGTTATAAATCAGTCACACTGGGCAAGACACTTAAAATTCTCTGTGCCTCAGTTTCCCCATCTATAAAATTAAGGGGTTGAACTGGATAATCTTTAAGGTCACCTCTAATACTGAAATAATGAAGGCACAGTCCTGAGAACTCAAGATAGATGTATTGTCACTTTTCAAAGTTAAATTCAGAAGGAAACTCTACTTTCTGCCATATAATCCAGATGGTGCTATCTCTGAAATTCCCAGCATCATCTCCCACCCTAAGTGGGAGTTGTAAGGAATTCTAGGTTCTTCTCTTGGTGCATAATGTAGTGGGAAAAGCATTGGCTGTGGTGGTGAAAGGATACCCATATCCTCAACTCTTATCTGTAACACTACCTATGTAACCTAAGTCAAGTCACAACTTCTCTGGTACTCAGTTTCCCCCATCTATAAAATAAGAAACATAGTTTCTGGTGTCAATGATTTGATCTTCCTGGTGATAGTTTCCAGGCAGCATGGTACTGTGAGAAGAGCATGGAAGTTGAAGTCAGAGTCCTTGGGTTTTGATTCCAGCTACTTCCTCTGTTACTCTTCCCTCTCTAGACCCATGATCCTCTGATCCTTTGAAAAAAGCAGATCAGGGAGAAAGAAAATCAGATTTAAACATTCCCAAATGCTAAACACAAATACAGGCAAATTCTTATAATACCAGTTTAGCCCCTAACTAAGCCATGAAAAGCCATTTCATGAACTTAATCAGGGAGCTCTTCCCTGTTCTGAGAACCTTCTTATCTGGTAACAATATCCTTTTACAAAGGGGGCAGCTGTCATTTGTTTCCCTCAGCTTCCCTCAACCTTTCTGAAAGCCAAAAATTCAGACATCCGTTTATGTTCCCTGTGCAACTGGGAAGACAAGGGATGGAGAGAACAGTCATATCAATTTGAGCTGTCCCTGCTGGTCCCTCTATTTGAGGTTTCTTGGCACAGCTTATGGCTTCATCCTCCCTGGTTTGAAGCCCTAGTTAGTGAAAGTCACATCTGTAATATAGATACTCACTATGGCTTTCAGTGGTTGATGAGCTTAGAATACAGCATTTTTGCCTGCAAAACTGCTGATGTAGTTAACAAGCAAAGAGGAAATAAATTTGCAGAAACACACTTTCCCTCCCCTGCAGACCAGTCTCCCCTACTCCTCCCCCAGGTCACTGCAAAGGTCCCTCTAGCTGCTTATATGTTAATTGGGACTGAGAACTTTCTCCCTGGAGGTCAGTGGATTAAATGTAATTGCTCCTGTCTCTAACTGGCCAGAATGGAGCTCACAGAGCTTTCTGCCTGTATCCGACACAGAGCATACTGGTGACCCCTTCTTGTCACTGTCAAACCTGTTCAATTCCCAGTTGTTCAAGGGTCACTTTTCAAGGCTGTAAATTATCCAAAGAGAGGAAGAATAATAGTTACTATTTTAATTATAATTATAAACAGCCTCCAGAGGCAGCATGGTTCAAGGGGCTGGCCTTAATATACAGAAGACCTAGGTCCAAATTCTGTCTTTGACACATACTATGTGAACCTGGCGAATCACTTGACCTGTCAGTGCCCTAGGTGGTTCTCTAAAACTATAAAATGCCAACACCTCATCTGTTGGAGAGAGCTTTCACAATGGGCTTTCTTATGCTGATGAAATCATAGACCTAATTTTTAAAAAAGTAAATAGAGACCAAACAATAAGTAATTTTGTTATCACTACCAACTATTGCATTATTACTAACACCTATGCTCTCTTGGAAGTATAAAATATATGATAAGAGGATAGAGAAAGTCTTCTAAGCAAAAATGTGTACTATGCTAATGAAGCACAGGGTTCATATCGCAAAGCAGGACTAAGAAAAAGTAATCAGGAAGGAAAAAGAGTGCTAATAGAGATTCTCAGGACAAAAACCTGCTAAGATTCTGTTGGGACAAACAGATCTCATTTGTCTGAGTAATAGTAAAAGTTAACAACAGACTGCTTCCCTAAAGTGAGATATCTTTCTAAGAGGGAAAAAAACATATAGGGATACATTGAAAAGCAACATCTGTCATGAGCTACACTCAACTTCTATGCAGACCAGATGAATGAATGAAAAAAATAATCTATGAAGCACTTACTATGTACATTGCACTAAATCCTGGGGACAGAAATCAAGAAGAGGAGCTCACATTCTAAGGGGGAAACAACATATGTGGAAGGTTTCAGCTACACATTAGATGGAATGGTCCCATGGTCCTTAGAGTACAAAAGTAAAATATGGTCATACTTCTTCTTTAATGTCATTTCCTTTGATAAAAAGTCATATCAGTTTCTAGTGTGAAATCACTTCACAGTGCCATGATCATTGATGGGAGGGACTTTCCTTTCTAGGTCTACAGTAGCCATGGTCAATACACCTGTGGGAGTAATTGTTCAGATGCATGTTCACAGGAATTGCTTCCCAGGATGATGTCTCAGAGCACTGGACTGAAAGTCTTGCAAAACTGGAAGATTAGGGGGAAAAGTTCAGCCTATAAAGTTAACTGCTCATGATTTGTAACTCTAGTTAAAAACTGGGTGGTAGAAAGAGTTGGAAATGCTGGTGTAAAATGAAGGGTGCACTTATCTGTGGCCTTCATTTATGTATATCCCACTAATGCCTGTTTCACCTCCCCACCCCACCCCACCCAATGACCAAAGGGGATTGAAATTTGGCTCTAATTTCAACACTTCTACATACTATTAACTCTCCACTTAAGCTCACTTACACCTAGTACATATTTTAGCCTCCCACTGATGCATGGCACTAAAATTTGAAAGTTTTCTCTGTATACTTTTTAAATTTATTCAATTATCTTTAATCAGTGCATAAAGTTCTCCACCCAGAAGTGTAATGGTGACAAGATATTCAAAATATAATGGCCTACAGTGTCTATGTGGGACCATCACCAATCATATATAATACTTTTGTTTTTCTTTCTTGGGAATGCGCTGGGGTAGAGCAGGAATTCTTAATGTGTGTGTATGTGTGTGTGTGCATGAGTGTGTGTGCGTGTGTGTGTGTGTTTTAAATTATAGATCCCTTTGGTAGTCTGGTGAAGCTAATGGATCCCTTCTCAGAATAATGTTCTTTTAAATATATAAAATCACATACACAGGATTACAAGATTTGAATTATATTGAAATACAGCACAAACCATAGGTTATGAACCCCTGGTTCGGAGAGTAATCTATAAGATGCCTTTCAAATAACTGAAGGGCAGGCTATATGGGAGGTGACATTTGGTTCTGTGCTCATATGTCTCTGAAAAGAACCAGAGCTGGGTGTGTGCATTTCTCAGGTGGACAGAAATCTACTTTGCCAAACATCCCCAAACTGTCTTTTTGTCATAAGATCACAGATTAAAGTTGGAAGGGACCTTGGAGGTCATTTGATGCCCTCATTTCATAAATGAGGAAACTGAGACAGGGAAGTTTAAGTACACAGGGTCACACAACTAATAAGAGTATGACATAGTCTCTTCAACATAGTTCTTTCTTCCTGACAACAAGTCCAGCACCCATACATTATACTATTCTGCCAATAAAAAAAAGTATAGCAAAGAGAAACAGAAGGAACATAAGTAATCAATGCAATTTCCAAACTCAAAATTACCTGTTGGATATATATCGTGACATTTCTGATCCTTAAGATAGTTCTATTTTAAAGGTAGATCAGTCACATCTTCCAACTAGAAACATATAATAAATCAGAACAGGGAAGCCAATAAGTAAGGGAGACATGACTACATGTCAGGAGAACCACACTCAAAAGTGTCTGTCCAGGAAAATCCTCTGTTTGGCATTTAAAGCTCTTCCTAACCTAGCCCCTTCCTACTTTCCTATTCTTCCACCTTACCACCACCTATTTAGTTTCCTTGGCTTTCTTCAAGACTCAGTTCAAATCCAGTCGTCTGCAGGAGATCTTTACTAGTCCCCCTAGCAACCCATGTCTCTCGCTTCAGATTGCTCTCATCTACTCATCTAACAACTATGTACCTAATTATTTACATCCCCATTAAAATGTGAGCCTTCTGAGAGTAGGGACTGGTTTGTTTTTGTTTTTTAACCTTTCTGTATATCCCCAACATGGTGCTTGATGACTGACTTCCTGACATTCCAAAAATGTCAGTGTTCTTATTTAAGTATCTTGAACCTAGCAATAGATACAGCAGCCTTCTTTTCTTCACCAAAGAAAGAAAGGAATATCACAGAACCTGTGTGCATGAAACAGAAATAACAGGAACCTCAAAATGCAATTATCCCTATGTCCTCTAAAAACTAAAGCTGTCTATTTTGCTACGAAACCCCTCGATGGCACTGTTGTCAGGGAAAGTGACCCTTTAGAAGTAGACTGTATACTTTTTGAAGGCAGGGACCATGTATAATGCCTTCTTCATATCTTCCCCATTTTCATGTTTTCTCCACAGTGACTTCCTTATAGTTCAGTGCATCTGTAGCTTCATCCCTAAGGATAAACCATAAACCCTTCTTACCTGCATTATTCTTATGGTTTTTTTCCATAAATAGAAGATAGGCCCAACCTACTAGAAGCTTCCCTTTGGCTCTTCCAGTGATTGGTGGATACCAGTGCAGCTCTCAGGTCACACATCCACTATCACTCATCCTTATTATACAACCATTCTACAGCCTTTTTTAGGTTCACTTTTCTTGTAGGTGATTTTTACATCACTTTTTTTTGCATGTGAGTCATTAGCAATAGACTGGAATTTACTACTTAGTTGACTTTAAACAAGTCACTTAGCCTGGCCAGTCCTCAGCTTCTTCATCTCTAGAGTCAGGATTTTGGATTAGATGGCTTCTGATGTCACTTCCAGCTTCATATCTTTGATCCTATGTGCAAGGCACTGTAAAGGGAATTTGAGATATAAAGACCAAAATTATAAAAATGAAACAATACTTCAAGGAGACAGTAAAATATATATTCAGATTCATAAAGCACAATTTGTACAAACTAAGAGAGAGTAATAACAATTGGGAGGATCAGGAAAGCTCAGATATAGGAAATAACTGCTGAACTGTGTTTTGAAGGAAGCAGCATTTCCATTCCTTTGAGGAGATTCCCTCCACAGAAAGTGGAGAAAGTTAGAAAGTTAGAAGAATCCCCTCACACATGGGAATAGCCTGTGCAATAGGCACAAAAGTGGGAAATGGAACAGTGACTCCAGGGAAGAGCTAGTAGGCCAATCTGAAATGAAGAGCACATAGAAGGGAATATAATATGGACATAATATGGACTGGCAGAAAATGTAGTTGCATCATTCTCATTGCCTTTGAGACACCTGCAGTTGTGACAATTCACAGTCATATACTATGCTAAAGAGAGGGGTTTCTACTTGACATCCTTGAAAACCCTGCATGTAATAGATGTTTAATAAGTGGTCAAACTGAATTTTGCTGAATTGAGGGACAAAAAAAATCAAGCTTTTAGTTGTTCAAATGGACTGGATATGATGGATGCTCATTCCTGATAACAATGAGTCTGTTATGACATGGTTCCATTACTTTTCTTACACATAACTTGGAAGAGATCTGCTTTCCTCATCTCCCCATGAATTCCCAACACATCAGGGCTCATCTCTGATCTAAAACATTCTTCCTCCCTTGTTCTTTCCCCTAAATAAATGTTCTCATTGGCAATGCTTATCTTGTTGCAGTCTAGATTCAATCATTAATTGGTTTTTTTTTTCTTCCACTCTAGGTTTCTGATTCATCAAATCCATTTCTTAATCGAATGCTAAACAGAGACACCATCACAAGAATAACGTATAAAAGTAAGTCCAGTTTCAGGTCCTATGTGACAACCATCCTGAATGTCTGAGTTCTCCAGTATGAAGGCAACAGCCTGGGTCAGAAGGTTTTTCTAAAGCTCCTTGCAGCTATACATATAGAGCTTTTGAATCCATCAGAAGTCATTCTGCTGAACCACAGTTTGCCAAAGGGTAGCTTATAAAAAACAAAAGTCACCAGGGCATAGTTTTCATCCGTGTCCATCTGGTATGATAATTATGATTACGTGGATGGTCATCATTTTGGGGGGGAGTGGTAATGAGCTGGGGGACTATGTGTTCTCTGACAAGCTCAATGACATCGCTTGGCCAACATTCTGGGTCCCACAGATTAATGTACAAATACCACACATAGGTTTGAGAATTGGTAACCAAGTATCATGGACAGAGCCCAGCCTTCCTGAAGTGCCTGCAATGGGACTGGGTCTCTTTCACGGGTGAGAGATCCTTTTAGGAGATTCTTAGGTATGTCCCTGAAACTTAGTTCAAGTGTATTACACATAGAAGAGGTTTCTTTTCATGTCTACAGGGCCTCTCCTAGCCATAGGAATCTACCTAGATGCATTCTTCTCCAGGTACTCTGAAGACAAAGGGCAGAAGCATCTTGATGCTTCATCTCATAGTCTCAAAGGAGTCAAGGAGCATGGTTTCTTTTTGTACTTGATCTAACAAGAACCTGGAAGGCTGGGAAGGTTGAGAAAGCTCTGCAAACTAACACAGATCTGAGAAGAGAGAGGATGGAGGGGCAAGTGTATCTAGCGTCTAGTAGAAGAAAGAGCACCCAAACAGTGACAGACCTGCAATTCAGCTGTTCTGGCTCCAAATCCAGGATTCTGTTCACTGTGCCTTGTTACTTCTCATATGATAATTATCTGTCATGCCTATTTAGCAGGGTTACTGGATGACCAAATAAGGTGATGCCTATAAAACGTGTTGAAAACCTGAAGGTGTTCTGTAGAT
The DNA here is from genome assembly GCA_028646575.1 of Pseudocheirus occidentalis. NCBI lineage: Eukaryota > Metazoa > Chordata > Mammalia > Diprotodontia > Pseudocheiridae > Pseudocheirus > Pseudocheirus occidentalis. Next base: position 148,448,669 of record CM053593.1, read on the forward strand.
GTCAGCTTTTGTTATCTCCATTACTATTATTATATTCGTGGAAGCGTTTTAAGCTAACAGGGATTTCCAGTAGAGTGAAATGAGCAATGAACATTAACTGAGGTCCCTTCTACTAGGAGGTAGTCAGGGGGCACAGTGGATAGAGTTCCGGACCTGCAGTAAATAAAACCTAGAGTTCAAATCTGACCTCAGACACTTGCTAGTTGTGTGACCTTGGACAAGTCCCTTACCTCTGTTTGCCTCAGTTTCCTCAACAATAAAGTAGAGATAATAATAGCACCTACCTCCCAGTTTTGTCGTGAGAATCAAACAAGGTAATGTTTTTAAAGTGCCTGGCATACAGCAGCCTTCTAAATGCTTCTTGCCTTCCCTCTCCTCTGATTCTAACAATGACGATTCACAAATCAAACCATCAAAGAGAACTGAATTTGGAGTCAGAGATCCTGAGTTCAAATCTTGGCTCTGCCCTTTACTTACTGTATGACCTTGGGCAGGTCAGTTTGGGCCTCACTATCCACATCTCCTGTTAGGGAGTAGTTGGACTAGATGACCTCAGGCGTCCAGATCTAAGTCTCTAACCAAGGTTAAAAGGGACAAGAGAATGCCTTCTTTGCCTGCAACTGAATTTGCCACATCAACTCATGTCACAGAGAATGTAGCAAAGGCTACAGGTGGAAGGTCCTAAGGCAGAAAGGAACCAAGAGTATTAGTGGACAATCCAGACTCAAGAACCAACACTGGAACTACTAAGCTAGGAGACAGAAAGTAGTATGTTAAGAGAGTTTGGGGGAATTACTAAAGACACATCATCCAGGGTCAGATTGCAAGGTTCAATGACAAGATCACAGGAGAGATTTAGAATAAAAAAGAGACCCTAGGAACCCTCTAGTGTCTAGTACAACCCTCTCATTTTCCAGAGGGGGCAATGGAGGCCTGGAAAGGTTCAGTAATTGGCCAGTGGATTTGAACCCAGGTCATCTGACTCCAAATCAAGCTTCCTTGTAAGGACTCTAAAACCCACAACTTCCTTACTTTGCTACATTCAACTTTCACTGGTATGTGTATGTTTTTAAGACCATGAAAGGCTGCCCTTACCTTACAGCTCCTGCTAAATTGACTCTCAGCACTTAGCACAGAGTCTGATACATAGAAGGGATTTAATAAAGGCTTATTGGCTTGACTTGATTGTAGCAAGATAGCTCCCATCATTTTTGTTCCTATTCTTGAAAATAGTAAGGCTTGGTGGGTAGGGGAGGTAAATGCTTCCAGAGCCCACCTGTAGAGCTCATGGTAAAGCTCCTTCTTTTCCTTCCTCCCTCACCTGCTTCAAAGCAGAAGCTTGGCCTATGATGTATAGTATAGATAGACACTATTTAGGCAGCAAAATCAAGCTGTTCAGATAATAACTCCATTCTTTCCTCATCAGTACTCCCATGCAATCCTCTCTAACTATACATAAAGCATAGTCAGCTGAGGGGAATTTTTCTGCCTCTTGTATAAATAGCATATTTTATAACCTCCCATAAAAGAGTATTATATTTTAACTTTGTTGATTAAAAAAGCATGAAAATTAAATAAAATGTCTTCAAATAATTGTGAATTTGTAGTTCGGAGATTATGAAAAGCCATGAAATTACATGGAAAGCTCCAACACATAATCTAACAGATTGCCAACCACCAAATCAATGTTATCTGGGTAGTTCCTCCTTTTCCTAAGCACTGTTATAATTAATATTAAGTGGTGTGACTGTTAAAGATGAAAGACTCAACAGGGCTCTTCATTATGTTTTAACTCCATCTATATTAGCTATCCATGAGGAGTGCTACCTTCATGCACATTGGAGATGGAGGAATGGGAAGGCAGAGGATTTTTTAAATTCTGTGATATGGTGATTCAAAACCCTAAATTTTTTCATTTTCATTCATTTAATCATTCATTTGACATGCACTTATTAAGCATCAGCTGTTTGTAGAGCACTAAGACTCTGAGGGAGACAGAAAGTTCAAGTATGACTCAGTTAAGGGAAGTGTCTCTGATTACCCCCTTCCAGTGGTCTGCTCTGGAGACCTGCCTCAGTGCCTCTGTTATAATTAATCATTAGTTAGAGAGAGAGAGAGAGAGAGAGAGAGAGAGAGAGAGAGAGAGAGAGAGATTGTTTTTGGTTTTTTAAGCAAATGGTATTAGACAGAAAGTCCAAAAATCTTTTTTCTAGTCTTGGATTTGTTTATAGCTAGGTGGCAGAGTGGATAGAGCATAGGACTTGTAGTTAAGATGACATGAAGTCAAATCTTACCTCAGATACTTTCTAGCCATGTGATCTTGGGCAAGTCACTTAACCCCTCTCTGCCTCAGTTTCCTCATCTGAAAATGAGGGTACTATTCACACCTCTATCTTCTCAGGGAAGAGGTAACATTTGTAAAAAAAAACCAATTTTCAAACTTTAAAACACTAGCTATTATTTGCCAACCATATGGTCTTGAGTAGGTCATTTTAACTCTCAGGTTCTCAGTTTCCTCAAAACGGGAACAGTCATGCCTTCCCTTTTTTGGCTCATGGGGTAGTTGTGAGAATCAAAAGATGGATTGTATGAAAAAGGGTTTTGTAAACTGCAATGTGTTATAGTGAGAGATTCCTAACACTATTTATAATTCTAGAGTGAGCATAGCTATTGGTATCAGGGAAGAGTAGAAAGAGAAGTAGCTGGAATCTAACTTACCAATGCATGGTACCATCTGGAGTCTGTTACAAAATGAGCTAAAGCCATCCCAATCCCTGCCCCTTGTGGTTCGAGTTAACTAGGGCCCCTGGAACAACTGGTATTTTGTGCTCCAAGGTACAGACAAGATACGGTAGCCATGCTAGGTACAACAACCTTTCTCATGATTACCAGGGTAGATGCCCAGCAAGGATAATGACAGTGTTTAAAAGAAAAAAAAAAAACAAAAAACCAATGACCAAAATACTTGTTATGTGCAGGAAACTGCTGCTTAATAAAATTATTTACTCTTGAGAGGGTCCAAACCCTCCCTCTCCCCTTATAGTAAATGCCCCTAAGGTTTCATGAATAGTGAAATCTGACATTATTTGTAGTTAAGTGAGTTACTGGGTGGTAAAAATAAGACAGTTATCTTGGATATAGCCTGGAGATGGAAGGTACAGGCCTACTGGTCTGCTCTGGGGACCTGCCATTTTGCCATTTGGGAAGTAAATCATTTAATATAAAATTATTTGTTTTGTTGGATTTCTGGCAGCTCAGTAGTACAGTGGATAAAGAGCTAGACCTAGAGTCAGGGAGAGCTGAGTTCAAATCCAGTCTCAGTCACTTACTAATTGTATGATCTTGGGCAAGTCTCTTAATCTCTGCCTTCCTTAGTTTCCTCAACTATAAAATGGGGATAAAAATAGTACCTACCTACCAATGTTGTTGTGTTCAAATGAGATAATATTTGTAAAGTACTGTCTAAATGCGAGCCGTCATCATTCTCGGAGCCATGGCATTTGATTTCATTCAGTTATTTCTCAATTGGCACGCGTGATGATGTCATCACAGGATATTACTAAATGTGCATGGGAGATCAGAAGCACTTTCCAGTACCAATCAATGAATCAATAAACATTTATCAAGTACACAGTATGTACCAGATACTTCGCTAATTGCTAGAGATACTAAAAGAAAAAGGGAGTACCTACCCTCAAAGACTTTACAATCTAATGGGGGAGACAATGTGCAAATAAATATATGCAAAACAAGCTATACAAAGGAAAAGTGAAAGAAAGGCAGTGAAATTTAAAAGGGTTGGGGAAGGCTTCCTGTAGAAGGGGGGAACTGAGTTGGGACTTAAAGGAAGCCAGGGAGGTCAGTAGTAGGAGAAGAGGAGGGAAAGTGTTCTGGGCACAGGAGATAGCCAGAGAGAAGGCTCAGAAATTAGAGATGGCATGTATTGTTCATGGAACAAGTCAGGAAGCTAGTCTCACCAGATCGAGGAGTGTGTGTCAGGGAGTTAAGTGACAGGAGACTGGAAAGATTAGGACGGGGCTAAGTTATAAAGGACTTTGAATACCAAACAGAGCATTTTGTATTTGATCCTGGAAGCTACAGAAATCTACTGGAGTCTAAAAAATGACATGTACCCTTAGGGAAAATCCCCTCCAACTTGCACACAGAGTAACAATTTAGGTCCCATACAGGGCAACAATTACCTCAAGGTTCAAAGATATCCTTTGCACCCCCACTTCTAAAACTATAGGTCATGAGCCACCACTGGTACACTTATGTTTGATAATGTTTAAGTAGACACAATGAACTCAAAGCAAAGGCATTTAATAAGATGACACAGTGAGAACAGTAAATTCTAAACATTCCTCCCATAAACCTGAGGTACACTCCCCTAAAAATATGCATAGGATCAGTGGAAAGAGTGAGCACACACATACAGGATCCTGCTATTTCATAGCAGCTTCAGAGAGCATCCTTTCTTCATTCCTACTTGTTTCTAGTTAAGAATACCTCATTGGGGAAATGTCCCTAAAGTATAAATCATCCAGGGTTCTACTGCCATTGAATAAAAAGCCCTTCATTTTACAGATAAGGCAAATAGAGAGGGCCAGAGAGGTTGCGATTTCACAGTTAGGATGTGGCAAAGCCAGAACTTGAACCAAGATCCTCTGATGTCAAATCTACAATTCCTTCCAGCGCAACAACAACAAGAATAAGAATAATATGAGGAAGTTATGAGGTAGGAGAAAAGAGAACCGGATTCAATTTTAGAAAGATTCAAGTCCCACTTCTGACACTGTCTGTCTTTGTGATGATGGCCAAATCACTTATCCTGTCAATGTTCTAAACAACTCAAAGACTTACTTGAAGAGCAAGTGGCAACCTGCATTAATAGAGGCAATTTCCTCATAGGGGGTTGCCTATGAGAATGATATAGTTTTGAACCAAAAATATTAATAATGTATATTATTGGGGGATACTTTAAGGGAGCTTACAGAAGACAAATTTCCTTCTTAATTCTTTTATACAATTGCAAGAAACAATTATTTTCCTCAGTCTACCTATGTAATTATCCACAGCATATTAAATATAAAAGAAAATATAAAAAATATAAAATTACGAATATGGAACAATAGTTGTTTCAGGACCATCTCTATATGAGCTTTATTGAACAAGATGAGAATAAGATAATAATAGTAAAGTAACATTATACAACATGTTAACATTTGTGAAAATCTTTATATATATATGATGCTTCTCAAGCCTCACAATCTGTCCTGGAAATAAACACTAGAGGTATGGTTATCCCCCCAAGGATTTGTCTGCATCTTACCTAAATGTTGTATTTTCCCCAGCACCTAGAACAGTGCTTCAATATTCAGTAAGCATTTGGCATATAGGGCAGATGCTTTCCTAGTATGCACTGGTTAGAGCAGAATATCTGGAGAGTACTAGGAAATAAGGTTATATGGGAAATATAAAGGCAACTCATCGAAGTCTTTAAAAGACTACTGGGCCTAGAGTCGGGAAAACTCATCTTCATGAGTTCAAATGCAGCCTCAGGTACTTACTAGTTGTGTGACCCTGACTAAGTCACTTAACCTTGTTTGCCTCAGTTTCCTCATCTGTAAAATGAGCCAAAGAAGGAAATGCAAACCACACCAGTATCTTTGCCAAGAAAATTCCAAAGGAAGTCACAAAGAGTCAGACATGACTGAAAAAAATTACCAAATGTGCTGAATGTGTGTTACATTCTACATGATTTCAAACTGCCTGTGGAAGAAAAGCAAACATTTAAAGAAACAGAGAACACTGAACTATTTTACAGTGGAGGAGAGGACAATAATATCTCTCTCATAGGCTAATAGTCTTCTCATTTTTACTCTGTTGTTATGTATGGGGACATATAGTAACATAATAATAATAATTATTATTATTATCTAACATTTATGTGTCACTTCAAGATTTACAAAACACTTTACAATATTATTTTATTTGATTCCCCCCAACAGCCCTAGAAGGAAGGTCCTATTATTATCATCTCCATTTTACAAATGAGGAAGCTGAGTCTAAAAGTGCTAAATGACTTACCCAGGGCCACACAATTAGTAGGTATCTGAGGCTAAATCTGAACTCAGATTTTCCTGACTTCTGGCTCTCTATTCACTATACTAATTAGCTAGTTCTAATAGTGTCATGAGATAATAGTTTTTGATCTGGAAGGATTCTTGGTGGACATTTAGTCCAGCTCCCCCATTTCACAACTGAGGAAACTGAGATCCAAAAAGGTCTAATAACTCATCCAAGGTCATATAGGTCTTAAGTGGTGGAACTTGGATGATATGACCTACAGTATGAAGAGCTAGGTGCATTATTTTTAATGCAACAAGAGTGCTTCCTAAAAGGGAAGAAATTATATAGACAGAACTTTATTATATATCAAATCACAATTCAAATGTAGCAATGGAACCACCTGTTTAAGGAAAAGCTATTATAAGTACTTTGTAAGACAAAAATTATTTTTATAAGGCATATAATCATCACTGTAATTACCATCTATGTCAATGGCCTTTTCATTTTGTTGGTTTACTTAAGAGTTAGGCACATCAGCTGTAATGAATCCATAATGATCACGCTATCACAGGTAATAATTGTCCAGCAGCGATGACCTCTAACCCTTCCTAGAACTTAGAAGAGATGAACCACCTGGGACAGCCTGTGAGGATGGCTCATCTAAATCAGATGAATCAATTGTTGGCGAAAGGGGAGTCACTGGAAAAGAATGATGCAAAAAAGAAAGGGGGCGTGGTATGTGAAGCATCACTAAGTTTTTGTTTCAAGCAATCATAGAATCACAGAATGCCAAAGATGAAACCACGCTCTGTGAGCATTTTGTACATGTAACCCCTTTGTTTCATATGGGAGTAAATGAAGGGCCAGAAATGGGAAGTAATTTGCCCAAGACTGAATAGCAAACATCAGAGCCACACTGGAATTGAAGTCTCCTGACAAGTAAATAGTTGTGCCACACACACACACACACACACACACACACACACACACAATTTCTGAAAGAATACAAATAAGAAATTAGTTCTTTCTTCTAAAAATATTATTGAAAACAATTTTATTCTATTTGAATATTGCCAGTACCCCTCTATTTTTCCCTTTTATTCAAATTCATAACAGCCACCCCCAGTACTGAAAAGGCTTAGAAATGTCATTTAAAATTTCTTTACCTGTCACATTTTTCTCTCACAACTGGAATTTTGTTTTTAAAAAGAGGGATTTAACTGAACTTTCAAAACCACAAAGTCATACAAACTAATAACTAAGTGCTGAGGAGCAGAGAACCTACACTAGTCTTATCTCTGACTTTTTCAAGTGAGGAAACTGAGAACCAGAGAGGTGGATAGTTACAAGTGGTGCAATGGATGACGTCAGAAAGACCTGAGTTCAAATCCTGGCCAAGACACTAGCAATGTGACCCTGGGCAAATCACTTTGATTCTCTGTACATCCGTTTCCTTATTTGTAAAACAAGGGATTCCAATTCAACAACTTCCAAAGTCCCTTCCAGGCCTACCCTGACATCCTAAAAGAGCAGTCATCTGTCTAATGTCTCACAAGTTGAGACTGGCAGGGCCAAATCTAAAACCTGACTCTCATACCCAGGCTCCTTCTTCTATACTAAATATTCTCTGTAGTTCAGTCATGTTCAACTCTTCATGACTACATTTGGGGTTTTCTTGGCTGATGGTTTGCCATTTCTTCCTCCTCTAACTCATTTTACAGATTAGAGTACTGAAGCAGAGAGAGTTAACATAGTCACATAGCTAGTAAGAGTCTGAGGCCAGAGTTAAACTCAGGAAGATCTGTCTTCCTGACTCCAGGCCCAAGACTCTGTTCACTGCACCAACTAGTTGACCCAGTTGTTTCCTAGGTAGGTTAAATAGTCTCCCTGTACTTGGATTATTAATTGACTAAGCAATTATCTCTATTTCATGGAGCATACCAAGGTAAAAACTACCCAGTCAGTGGCCTAATGATCCTCTAAGGCAGGGGTAGGAAACCTTCCAGGTCTCTTCCAACTCTAAAATCCAATGGTTCACAATCTCAAAATCAAGATCAGGATGGCCTTGTTCTGTTTGTGATGAATCTCTGCAAGACAGAGGAGGATGAGTAAAAGTTTATCAGGGTTAGCTCTTGACCATGGCTTTGTAGCACTTGGTAAGAGTTTCCTCAAATGTCTTTGTCAGAACTGCCTGGCTAGGGCACCCCTTTAGGCCCCAAAACTAAAAGAACTTCTCTGATACTTCTCACTTTTCTCAGATCTTTGGAAGGTGTCATCCACTCCTCATAGAGAAACTACATGAATAATCCTGGAAAAGCACAACAGAATCTAAGGGTATAAAATCCTACAGACCTTCTCTGTGCATAGACTTAGAGTTGAAAAAGACCTTATTGACCCTTGAGATCAACCATCTTATTTTACAGATAAGGAAAAAGAAGCACAAAAAGTTAAGTGACATGCCCAAGGTCACACAGCTAGAAAGTGTCTAAGGTGGGATTTTCAACCTAAGTCTTTCTGAGAGCAAGTTTGGTGCCCTCACCTTTTCCCTTGCAAAAGGCTTTAAATGCCAAACAGAGAAATTTGTATTTTATCCTAAAGGCAACAGGGAACCACTGAAGCTTTGTGAATAAGAGAATGGAATGACTGGGCTACATTTGAGAATTGTTTATTTGGCAGCTCTATGCAGGAAAGGGGAAAGATTGGATGCTGGGAGACTAATTAATCAGTGAGTCAACAAGCATTTATTAAATGTGAAATATTTGATGGGCACCATGCTAAGCGTTGGAGATACAAAGAAAGGCAAAAACAGGCCCCCTACCCTCAAGCAGCTCAAATCCTAGTGAGAGGGACATTAAAAAAAACAGGCACATATAAGCTATAGTAGATGGATTATTTACAAAGTACATCTACAAATAGAGGGAAGGCAGTTGTTGCTTGTTCTTTGTTTTGGAAGAGGACCAATGGGGTAATAATGTCTCTGTCTCAACTTGAGCATGAATGGGACTTAAGTGAGGCAGAGTTTCACAAAGTCATCGACCTCACTCTCTCTTCCAGGGATACACAGAAGATAAGCTCACAGGAAAGGTATCTAAAGTCTCGTCAAGCTCTAAATCCAAGATCACAGAATAAGCTTAGGGAGACCATGGTACTCGGTGCCAGGCTTCTAAACATCTCCAAGCTTCAACTTAAAACAAGGCCCCATCTTTGTAACATCAGTATTCTTCTGGTTACAGTGTTGAAAGTCGTGGAATTCCACAGCCTCCAAGGAATTAAAATTGTGTATCACCCAAAGTTGAAATGGAGAAACCCAGTGTCAGGTGTGGGGCATCTAGTCGCCATGATGAATAGAATGCCAGGTCAGGCCTAGAGTCAGGAAAACTCATCTTCCTAAATTCAATTCTGACGTCACACACTTATCAGGTCTGTGATCCTGGGCAAGTCACTTAACCCTATTTGCCTCAGTTTCTTCATCTGTCAAATGAGCTGGAGAAGGAAATGGCAAACCATTCCAGTGTCTTTGCCAAGAAAATTCCAAGTGGGCTCACAAAGAGTCAGACACAACTGAAATGATTAAACAACAAAATGTGCCTCAAAAAAAACCCAAAACACCTACTATTTGATCCTCAAACCAACTTTAGGAGGTAGGGGTATTGTTGTCATCATTTTACAGTTAAGAAAATTGAGACATACAGCAGGTAAATGGCTTGCCCTGTGTTATGCACTTAGTGTCTGAGGCCTATCTAGAGTAAATGCAATAAAGGTAAACTGAGGTAGACAATCTGAGCAAAATCAGCTTATTAACAGTGACTCATACAATTACTAACAAAGTAAATCAGACTAGCCACTTCAATAAGGCCAGCAACCCCAAAGAGAAGAGCCCTAAACCCTCTATTGACAGACAGGAATGGAGGGGGTCTGGGTAGTTGGGAAATATTACTGTTGGCTATACTGAGAAAAGTGGTTTGGCATTCAGGTGTGGCTAATCATGCCCCTCTCTGACAATTAAGGCAAGTTAATTGTTTTGTGGCACTCTTCTGCCTCTTATAATGTTGGCTAGCAGATTTGAACCACCAGGTTTGTTGTCCCCTTGAGGCAGATCAAACTCCCCTAATTATACAAGGACAGTCAAGGACAGATGAGTTGTCTTTTGGGGCATGGCACCAGGTTAAGCTGGTTAGGGCTTACAGACAACAAGCAGATGTCTCAGGAGCTAACAGCATGAATAATAACTCTTCCTTTCAACTACACCTTTAAACCAACTCAGAGGAAAAACTACATTGATGAGTTTAACTCAAGAAGAGAAAAGTAGTTTGACAAAATGGGCCAGCGATACAGAATAGAATAATTTACTGAATGATACAGAAAAATTTTGATTTCCTCAGGCCAGATATGAACTCAGATCTTCCTGATTCTAAGCCTGATGCTCTATCTGTTGTGCTTATAGGACAACCCCTAGAACCAGTCTGACAGTCAATAGATTATGTATTCCTAAGCACCCAGAATACAAAGAAAGGCATAAGCATTCCCTGATCTCAAGGTGCATACATTCTAATGGGTAATGAAATTTCTTGGAGAGCTGAAAGGGGTCTTAGAAGTCATCTGGCTGAACCCTTTCATTTTTACACATCAGGAAGCTGAGGCACTGAGGCATTAAACTACTTACCAAAGGTCACGAGTAGCAAATGGAAAAAAAAAGAAGTCTTCCAGCTCCAAATCCAGCATCTTCCCACTGAGCCGTGATTGATGTGAAGACACAACCACTGACTGATCGACACAGACAGGGGTCCCACAGGATGAGAGAGCAGGAATGGTTTGCCATTTGCACAGCTGGAAGGACTGTTCCCATTTATGAGATCAGAAATCCATGAAGTCTTAAATACCCCTCCCTAGACTGAACTCCAGGGAGATCCAGTACATGGGGAATCCCAGAATGAAGATACTTTCAACAAACCTACTGCTATCACTCCATAGAGAAAGTCAAAAAGCTATGTTCAAGAACATGTCTTTACCCTATTCCTCCTAGCAGCTTTTCTTCATACATTCCCCATCCCCAAATCTTCAAGTTTATTGGGTATTTTGTAATCCAGGAAAAATGCAACTACTTTTTTCTCTTTGCTTCAACAAACCCATCATTCTTCTTCTTCCTGCCCAAATAAAATGAAATAAAAGATTAGCCCCACACTAGAGTAACCAATGTGCATCTAATGCAAGCTCAGTTAAACAAATCACATTGACCTTTTAATAAAATTATGCAAAATGCTTTCTCTTCTTATTCAATGTGCTAAACTTCAGACCTAAAACAGCTTAAGTTCAAGCTTCATTAAATCCTCCAAATGACACAATGAAAACTTAGACAATTACAAGTACCAAAATCAGCTTGGTTCATCTAGGCCTGACCTCACAGTAACAAGGCTGCAGAGTTGGAATAGCATGCCATTTACATCTGGGGCATGGAAAAGGTTAGTTTTGGATATAGTTGGTACGTTCATGGAAACCTTTTCACTAGCACAGCTCCTGTATTTGCCCACCTGCCTGCCTCATTCATATTGCTTAACCACCAGATGGAACCAGCAGAAGAAGAGAGTCAGAGCTTCCCATGCTTGGGAAGCCCACTCCCCTCTCACTTGGAGAGGCCAGAGCTTCCCTAATAAATCATTGCCCTTTTATGTGCACAGCATTCCAAGAATGGGAAAATGGCTGCCTTCTTTGGTCACTTAACCACCTCCATGGCTACCAGTTCAAACCTGTATGATCATCCATTTAAAGCTAGGAAGAATCATAGAGGTTATCGGAGGCCCCTTTCTTTTCTATATGTGAAAACTGAATTCTAAAGAGGTAAAGTGACTTGCCCAAAGTCACACAGGGAGTAAAAGAGAAGAAGCAAAATTTCAAATTATGTCATCTGACTCCAAAGGCAACACTCTTTCCACTTTTGCATACTGTTGGCCAATTCTTCTCTCTTCCCCTCTCTCCTCCTCCATAAAGTCAATCACGAGCAGCTCTCCTGAGGACTGCTGCTGTAAATAACTTTAAGGATCTAATCTCATAGTATAGTGAACTCTCTATTCAGCAATAAACTAAAGCAAAACATTCAAGACACTAAAGCACAACATTCACAACAATATAATGCAACAACTTATTAATAAGGTGGCTACATAGTCCTAAACAAAACATATAATTCATTAAGTCACAATCTCCTCAGTCAATACAGAGTATCCAAGTAAAATCTTCTTTCATCTTGACTTGAGGCTGACTTCCAATCATCCTTAAAGGTGGCAGAAAGTAAAAACACCATCCACCCCTAGGTCACAGTAAGTCATAATCTCATCAGTTAATACCCAAGTAAAGTCTTCTTTCATCTTGACTCAAGGCTGGCTTCCAAAACCCTTGGCTCCTCTTCCACAGACTAACCATTCCCAGCTCTTGCCTGAATTCACCCAACTCTTGCCTGGATTCATACATAGACAGCTCTCTGCTCCTGGCTCTGTATCTCAGGTTACAGGGACTGCTCCACTTCAAGCCCTTCAAAGTTTCTGTTTCTAGGAAGACAAAGCTTAACAGAGCTACAATAATATTTATATATATTACTGGCACTATCATCTCAATTCACTTTCTGTTTAACAAAGTAACACAAATCAACAAACAAGGTTTCAGTCTGGGAAATCACACACAAATCAACAGTAAAGTCCTCTTTCAGGATATATAACAGCAGTAAAAGTCCTCTTTCAACAGACAGAATGGTTCTATCTGACAAAGTAACATCAACACAGACAGAACAGAGTGCCAACATCACAAAGATTCTCTCTCTTAGCTTTGCTCACTTCCATCTCTGGTCAAGTTTTTCTCTGCTCTGTTCCTTCCTGTTCCACCCTTCCTGTTTCACTCTTCTTGCAAGCTCCTCCCATCCTGGGCTCCATGTGATTATGTTAAGCCTATTAAGGGTAGGGAAGGTCTTCAAAGTCCCTTAGGCCTATCAATGGCAACACAATGTATACTGTTTCCAACAGAGACACTTGATACAAGTCAAAGGTGAGGCTCAAAGGCACTTGAATAGCTGAAACAAGCAACAAAGTACTACTTCGCTTACCATTACATCTTCCCCTTTCCTCTCTCTCCCCTTCCTTTTTCTCCCTCTCGCCTCCTCCCCTTTCTCCTCATCCCCTCTCTCCTGTCTTCCTTCTTTCCTCCCCTCCTCCTCTTCCCTTCTATCCTCTTCCCTTCTCTCCCCTTTTCTCTTCTTCTCTTTTCTTTTTCTTTCTTCTCTCCTGCTCTCTCTCTTTCTCCCCTTCCTTTCCCCTCCCCAACCATTCATTAAGTATTATTATATGCCAAGCTTTATAGTAGGAGTGGAGATACAAATGCAAAGAATGAAATAATCTCATTTTAAAAGAGCTTACATGCTAAAGGGAAAGACCATGAGTACATTTATAATAACATGCAGAATAAATATAAAGTGAATAAATGAAATCCAAAGTAATTAAATAAAAGGTAGTTTAGGAAAGAGGAGTGAAAGGGGTGGGGGGTGGGAAAAGAACTTCATTCAGAAGGTGGTGCTTGACCTATATCTTGAAGGAACAGAGGGAGGTGAAGGGGAAGAAGAAACACATTCCAGGAACAGGTCAAGGCAAAGCAACAAGCATTCATTAAGTGCTTGCCATGTGCCAGGCACTGTGCTAAGTGCTAGAGATACTAATACTAGAATAAGAAAAAACAGTCCCTGCCCTCAGGGAGTTTATGTGCTAATAAGGGAAGACCAACAAAAAGGAGCCAAAAGTGTGGAGGGAAGATGTATCCCTGTTGGAGAATAGCATAGAGTGGTGACTCCAGGAGGAACTCACCAGTGAGCCAAGGCACAGAGAGACAGGAAATGGAGTTTCTCGTGTAAGTAACAAAAATAAAGCCAATTTGACCAAAACTCTATTAAATGTGTGATTCCAGAACTCCCCACTCCTCCCACTCACCCCCAGTCAGTTTGTACTGATAAAATCCAAAGTGAATTTGTTGTTCTTCAGCTTCGTGACCCCATTTAGGGTTTTCTTGGCAATGGTTTGCTATTTCCTTCTCCAGTTCATTTTACAGATGAGGAAATGGAGGCAAACAGGGTGAAGTGACTGACCCAGGATCATATAGCTAGTAAGTATCTGAGACCATATTTAAATTCAGGTCCTCCTCACTCCAAGCCCACTTCTTTACCTAGCTGCCCTAAATTAAATTTACAAACTCTCAATAATTTACATCTTCCTTTCTAGTGTATCACCTTCCTTTACAACCTCTCCACCAAATTAAAGTAGTTATGACAGATTTGTTAGTTATTTAGTTCTGATGCAATTTCAGTTGCATAACAAGCAACCCAAAATACCACTTTATGCATAACACTTCCTGATATAGGCCATTCAGTTCAGCTGAGAGGGGCTTTCTCCCTTTGCTCCCATTCTTAGTGAGAATGGATAACAGCAGGAAAGAGATGAAAGCTGAGTAAAGGAGTGGGTTTCAATTTCAGAATTCCAAGGGAGCCCAAGTTAGTCTCACTAAAATATCCCAATTATTTCATGCCTGGTGGGTTTGGGGTTGTCTTTTCTCTACATCGTGCATCTCCAGCATCCAGAGCTCCTTTTCCATAGGTCAAGTGGTTTTTGCACAGATAGCCAACACACTCTGGAAAAGGTCAGCCAAAGGACTTGAGCCAGGGTTCTGTCCTGGAAGCCAATCTTCCCCGTCTTTCAGGTCTGAGTCTTACCTCCAACCAGGGAAGAACTCCCTCATGCCTCAAACCTGTAAGAACCAGAAGACCCTCCCAAAAAAAGCACAGACTCCCTCTTGGTCAGACTTCCAATACATGTTTGCACCTGAAAGGAACAGGGATAAAACAGGGTTGGGAACTACATCAGTATCATCGAGCCTGAAGAAACCTTGGAGGTGATCTAGCTCCAAACTCTCTCATTTTTAAAGATGAAGAAACTGCACCTCAATGAGGTTAACTAACAGGACCAAAATTATCCAAGAAACAAGTTACAGAGGTAGGCTTCAAACCCAGATTCTCTCACTCTAAATCTAGCACTGGTTCTATTAGGTTCAGCCCTAAGGATGATCAGACTTCTAGGCCATATATACATATGCAAAGCCAAAGCCCACCTATGGAAGATGAAAGGGAAACTCCTTTATCCTAATAGAAATCCTAGACTTGAAGGCTCAAACTCACAGAATGTCAAAGTTGGAAAGGACCTCAAAGGCCATCTAACTGAACCCATACCTTTAAAAATTTCCCCCAGGTAAGAGGGAGTGCTCTATAATATTATCTCATTTAATCCTTACAATAACTCTAGAAGATAGGTGCTATTATTATCATCACTGATAATGCTGATGAAATTGAGGCAAGCAAAGGTTCCGTGACTTGCCTAAAATCATGCGACTAGTGAATCTGAGGTCTGCTTTGAACTCAGGTCTTCTTGACTCCTGGCCCAGTGCTCTATCCACTGTGCCAGTCACCTGCTCCTCTGTACCACCTACATGCCTGATAACAGCCACCATTATATTTCCCAACTTACAAGGTAGTACAGTAGATAAAATCCTGGACTTAGAGTCAGGGAGACTTGAGTTCAAATCCTGATTCAAATAATTATAAGCTATTTGATCCTGGACTAGTCACTTAACATCTACTTTCCTCAGTTTCCTCGAATATAAAAAAGGAATAATAACAGGACCCGACATCTAATTTATAGGGTTGTTGAGATAGTCAAATGAGATAACAAATGTAAAGCATTCTGTAAAACTTGAAGTGCTATGGAAGTGTTAGTTAATATTACTTTCATCATTATCACCACCACCATCATCATCATCATCATCATCATACCCAGAGTTGTACTGGAGGAAGAGAGCAGACTGCATTATATTCTGTGTCTTGCTGCTATGTAGTAGAATACTGGCATTAAGTTGACAGACCTTTGTTTCCATGGAAAACAGGGACATTGAAGGAGCCTTGCAGTTTCTGTGAGGCAATTCCATCTGATTTTCTCCTCTTATTCAATTCTAAGCCCAACTCATTGTTCATCTCTATTGTCTGTCCTAGACACAGATACCAGTAGATTGTCTCTGTCAGTTGTACATTTAAATGTATGTCATAATCTGAGCACTAGACATTGTTCAACCACTTGGCTCTTCCTATGTGACTGGCCAAGCCAAACTCTTTTGAATGGTTACAAATCTCTTCCAGTACTCCAAGCCTCAGTACAAGTAGTGCAGATATCCAAAAGCAGAAGCACGTGCTGGACCTCACCATCCACACAAAAGCTGCTTCGGTTTGCACTCAGTGTGGATCTCTTTCACCACAGGGACAGTCACTTTTGGTGAACTGCTTCTCCCTGTTCTGTTCATACATAACCTGATGTTTATAGGTTATTCCTGTTGTTATATCTCTCTAGCAATCTCGAATAACTTTGATATGTGGTTGGGATATGGTTTGTTAGAAAAGAACCTTTAAGGTAGCATATTTACTGAATTAATTTTTTTTGTAATGAATAAATAGGAAGCACATTGGGAGCCTATGTTCCCTATATCTTCTAGACAATTAAAAATGGTAAAGATGTGGTTGAATAATATTTGAAAAATCCTACCTGTACTCTTCTAATAGTTTCCTGGAGACTGTACTCTATTCCTGTATAGGTGACCAATATAATGATTTTGTTTTGTGGGGAGAGTATAGTGAAATAGTTATTGATATATTCTTGGTCATTTTGTTGTTGTTGTTGTAATTGGCAAAATTTGAGTATTTTTCCATGTCTCTGGTGTCTTCCCCTTCACCAAATCACTTGCATATCAATCTCAAAGCACCTTCACCAGCATATATATTCTATATATAGATTTGGTTCAGCCTAGCTGCTTTTCACAATTTTGTTCTCTTTATTGTCATTTCTACCTTCCTGTAAGTACATCTGGGACAGTGGTGTCTAAGTTCTAAGAGTGATGGTTCCACTGCCCTTAGTAGTAAAAAGTTTATTATGGTAATTTTTTACAGATCTTTTCTACTTTTCTTCTGTTTCTTGTCTTCCTTCTGTTTTCATCCTTAAAGGCTCTTGGTTAATGATTTCACTTAGTTGGACCTATTGCCAAGCATGCATTAAACGGGTCTTACCCTCTGGGGCTTTTCTCTACTTTATGAGGCATTCCTGCTCAAAATCATTTATCATTCTTCTTGGTAGGATATAATTATATATTCTAAAGCAGTGTTGCCTTTGTCTATCACCTTCTTCCTCTAGTCATAGAAAGACTATCACCTCAAAACTCAAAGCTTTACATCTTGTAATGCTTTTTCAAATCACATGAACTTTTTTGGCAACCACATCATATTGTTGACTCATACTGGGCCTGCAGATCACAAAAAGCCCTATCTTTTTTTCAGACTATCAGCTATCTACAGATACCTCATTTATCTTGAATTTGCAAAGATTTTTTAACTAACTTTACTTTCATCCCTATAAAGTGTCAACTCAGTGGATGTGGTCCAATGTTCAAATGAAAAGAAATTTTTGGATCTTGATTATCATTCTATGTGTTAGCTTTCCCTCTCAGCTTTGTGTCACCAGCAAACTGCCATCCACATGTCTTTATCCAAGTCACTGTGTGTATGTATGTACATACATATGTGCATATGTATGTGTGTATGCATATATGTATAAAACAGCACAGCATCCTGAGGCACTCCACAAGAGAATCCCTTCCAAGTTGACAATGAACCATTAATGACTATTCTTTGAGCTTGCTCATTCAACAAACTCTGAATACATCTGATTGTATTATTACTTAGCTTACATCTTTCTTTCTTTTCCATAAGAATACTATGAAATATTTAATCAAGCGCTTTACTAAAAACTAAATGAACTATAGCTGTAGCATGTCAAAAAAGAGAATAAGGTTAATATGACATAATCTATTTTTGATGAAACCATGCTTTTCCCGATCATCTCTTTCTTTTATATGTATTCGGTAGCCCTCTCTTTAATCATACATTTTAGAATTTTGACAGTCAATTAAGCTTTAAATTTGATTTTCTTCCCTTTTTTAAAAATCAGGAAAACATTTGCCTCACTCCAGTCATGTGATACTTTCCCTATTCTCCAATCTTTTAAATATCAACAGTGGTTCCACACGCACATCTATCAATTCTTTCCTTATCTAAGGATGCCTTTCCTCTGAACCAAGGGCCTGGATTTGTCACAAGCAGTCAGATGCTCTCTTTGCTATCTCCTTACTTACTTTGGGCATCAATTCCAATTAGCTGTTCAAATTCTGACCTTTTCAATTCAAAGATCATCCTCCTTGGCAGAGAAAACAGAAGCAAATTAAGGATCAAGTAGCACTATCTTCTGTCTGTTGTCAGTTATCATCACCTCCATACACCCTGACTTGGTCCTCTTGGCATCCTCAGGATACCCTAATTTTTAAAAATTACCTCTATCTTCCCTTACCAGTCACAACATGATTAGGACTCAAATACTGACTCAATTACTTATAACTTGTGTGACCTTAAGCAAGAAATTCCCATCCATGGACCTCAACTTCCACCTCCATAAAATAAGATGATTGTGTTAGGCCCTCTCTAGCTCTTTTTCTTATGACACTATATTTGGGCTCAGGTCATTCAGTCTCTGAGGATTCAAGGAATTTGCTGAGTACACACACACACACACACACACACACATAAATACAGAGGAACAAAGCAGTGTGGAAAAGGGTAAGTGTGTTTGGATAAGAACATAATATCCAGATGAAAAGTAGAAAATTTATTTAGACATTATTTTGCTTATTTTGTTTAAGATAAGTAGCTTTATTTCATTCTCCCTTCCAATAAAGACAATCAGATATTTTGGAGTTTCATAGACATATGCTTCCCTAAGAATACCTCTCTGTCCCAGGAAGCAACTTATGGCTAGGAGAGAATTCATCTTTCTATAGATGTATGACATTATTAAAAGTTATAGCTGGAAGGAATCTTAGGGAGCATTAAGTCCAACTTCTTCATTTTTCAGATGGGGAAACTGAGACCCAGTAAGAAGTGACTTACTCTAAGTTGAGGAGTTAAGTCTTCTGACTTTAAGTCAAAATTATGTTGCCCTCTTAAAACCTTCTATAAATTCTGTAATAGTATGACCCAGCCATCAAGCTAGGCAGCTAGGTGGAATAGTGAACAAAGTGTCAGGCCTAGAGTTAGGAAGAACTCAGTTTGAATCCTGCCTTAGATATTTACTAGTTGTGTGATCCTGGGCAAGTCACTTGACCTTCTTTACCTCAGTTTCCTCATCTACAAAATGAGTTGGAGAAGGAAATGGCAAACCACTTTGGTATCTTTGACAAGAAAATCCAAAGTGGGTCATAAAGAGTTTGGACACAACTGAAGTGATTTAAAAAGTCATCCAATCAGGTTTATGACTCAGTTGGCCTCAATCAGCCCATACTTTACTCCTCACTGTCACAGCCCAGACTAATTTTTTCTAGAGGTGTGAGTCACTCATAATTGTGCCATCATCAGCCCCACCCCCACATGCTAGCCTTTGCTAGTCCTTTCAAATCCAGCTGTGTTTCAGTCATTCACCTCAAGGTCATTTAATTAGATTGAATGAGAGTTTAGTGAGAATCAAGCCTCTGTTAGCCACTTGTATCATGAAAAAGGCCATTACTTACACACACACACACACACACACACACACACTCAGGTTGGAGTCCATTTCCTCCCACTTAATCCTGCCATCCAACCCAGAAGTACAATATCTTTTAACAGACCCCCTAGTAAAAAAGCTACACGGGAAGTTTACTCACCACAGATGGTAGACATTGGGATCAGAGAACAGAAGCTTTCTGTGATTCTCATGGTTACAGCTGAATGGCTGAGCAGGACAACAGTATAATCCATCTCCAAAGTCCCAGGAACTCTACTCCAGGCTCTTACTCATGCATCTGTATGTCCCTGCTACCTCTAAGCTGAAAATAGGCATTGCTCAAATGTTCCAGAGTTCAACACCTATGGGATGACACCTGACTGTTGCAAACCTAACATTAGAAATAGGAAGGGGACAGGTATGGTTGGGTGCTTGCCTCAGCTGCCATTTCCCTCTCTCCCTCCTTTCTCTTTCCAACTTTCTACGTGGCTCCTGTGTTTGACTCATTTCTACCATCCAACCAATCCAGATCATTCTGGTAATGAAGCCAACCAGATATTGTACTGGTCCTGGCATCCCTGTAAAAGCATCATCCCTAAACAGCTATGTACCCTACACATAAAAAAGATGGAACAGAGAAACTTGAAGCCTGCATAAAAGAAAAAAAATAAACATAAAATGATATGAAAACAGATGATCTCTCACATTCTTCACTCTTCTAAATCCAGATGTTATCTTTGTTCCCCTCTGCATTTCCCCAATGCATTGTCCAAGCAACAGCCTTCACTCATATCACACACATATGGACACGTTAGCAATGGTGCAATCAAGCACTCAACCAGCAATACAAAGCAAAGTGTGCCTCGGAAAGAGTAATAAAGAAGGTGGCACAGTGGATAGAGTGATGGGTCTGGAATCAGGAAAATTCATCTTCATGAGTTCCAACCTCAGATACTAGCTGTATGACCCCAGGCAAGTCACTTAACCCTATTTGCCTTAGTTTCCTCATCTGTAAAATGACCTAGATAAGGAAATGGCAAATCATTTCAATATCTTTGCCAAGAAAACTCCAAGTGGGTCCATGAAGAGTCAGACACTGATACTGAAAGTGACACAAGTTATGTTTTCCTCCCTGATTACCTCTGCGCAAAAGTAATGAGAACAGAAGTTACTCTAGAAAAGTTACTTCCTACTGTCACCTCCCCACCCAACACCCCACCCCCTTCCAAGTTAGAGTAGTTGTTGCTTAAAAGATATTGATACTTTCCTCTCTACTTGGTTCAGAGGATGGCTGATATCATTTCCTCATCATATGAGTATAATAATAATACCTAGCATTTATATAGTGCTCTAGGGTTTGTAAAGCACTTTATAAATATCTTCATAGAAGCCTTGGGTGGTATGTGGTATTGTTATCTCCATTTTATAGTGTATTGCCAATGCAATATTCATAGCACCAATGGTCACTACAAATATAATGGCATAGTGCTAGACCACAAAATATAACAGACTCTCCATATATAACACAGAAGCTAAACATTTATTGAGACACCTGAAAACCAAAACCCAACACTAGGAAACTGAATCCATCGTAGCAACATAGAAGTTAATGCACCACAACACAATAGAGAACTACATCGTCCTTTCACCTTCTCACAAACCAACATAAGCCTAGCTGTCACAGCAGATGGCAAACACCAACATTTACTCAACAAGCCCAACTGTCTCCCTCAAATGCATCCTCTCCTTCCTCCATGTCTAGCTGCTCTGACTCCCAGATTCCTGAGGGCTCTGCTCCACCATTCAGCAAACTCCTCCCACCACAAGCTCAGTGTGATTACATTCAGCCTATTAGGGGTAGAATATATTTTCAAAGCAAGGAAGGTCTTCAAATTCCCTTAGGCTTATTAAGGGGCAAGGAAGACCTTCAAATTCCCATTACTGTTACATACACTTGAGGAAACTGAGGCAGACAAAAGTTAAGTGACTTGCCAGGAATCACAAAGCTAGTAAATATCTGAGGGTGGATTTGAATTCAGGTCTTCCTAACTCCATGCTCAGCATTCTATTGACTATTCCACTGTAGCTGTTTTAGGACCTGGGAAGAACATTCTGATGCTCAGCTAGTAGAACATAATGGGTAACCAAGACAAGTGAGACTGACTCAGGTAAATTAACTTGAGATGTCCCCAGTTCCTATGTTTGTTGAATACTCTATTACTGTGGCTAAGAAACTATTTTTATTAACTCTTGAAGGACCTATAAATGTCTTATTTTGTTCCAATTTTGAACTTAAAACTACTAGGGCCTGGCCTGTGTTAGGCCCAGCCCAGAGCAGAAGGAAATTTACAAAAAGAGAAAAATAGTCTTAGTCCTGATAAATATTTTGGACAAGGTCATTTTACATGGAATTTCTTTCCTAAATAATCTTTAATTCACAAGGACTTAGTCAGCCTAGGACAAATGGCCAGGGACCAGTTTTGATATGAGGTGTTGCCAGGGTTTTCCCAATGGCCTTGCACAGGAAACACTGATTAGCCACTGCCTTTATTGATTTAGTAGGGTGCAGATATTGAGCCTAACCCATTATCCATCCTGTAATGCTATGCATGAGAAGTTTTCCAAAAGAATGCTACTGTGAACAGCTTTTAATGTTCTGAATACACAGTATAGTGAACACTCTATTTATTCCGTAACAAATCAAAGCAAAATATTCACAGAAACTCAAGGTACAGCATTCACAATATTACAACTTACCACAGAAAATCACAATATAGTATTCACAACAGCTTATCATTAAAATGGCCACATAGTTTTCACCAAGGTGGTCACAATGGTTTTCAACAAAGTACAATCATTTAGTATGTTCAATCAGCCCTAAGGAGATTTGCCTCCTTACTCAGTCATTCAGTCATCTCAGAGTACAATAGTCAAAGTCTTCCACTCTGGGCACACTAAGTTAATTCAATCAATCACTTATTCAACAATCAATTACTAAGAATCATTAATCACTAAGTACAATCATTAGAAAATACATAGATCCTCCATCCCCAGGTCACTAGTAAACTACAATTCTGCAGTCAGTATACAGTATTCAAGTAAAGTCTTCTTTCAGCTTGACTTGGGGTGGTCTCTCAGATTCCCTGGATCCCCTTCCATGGTCCCAGCTCCTACCTGAATCCACCAGTCACCTGGATTCAGAGGCAGACAGCTCCCAGGTCCTTGTCCAGTTCTCTGGGCAGTTTTCTGTTCTGTATTGGAGCTTACAATGTCCAGTCCATCTCAATCCTTCACAATTTCTGTTCCCAGGAATTCAAGGCTCAACCAAGTCACAAACAGACAGTCTCAGCATCATAGTCATGCTTCCACAGTCTTCTGCAGCTCGTTCAAAAAATCAGAATCACCTAATCCAGCCAGGAAAGGGGGGTAATTGGGGGGGGTAAGTGACCCCCTGGGCCCCTCTTCAGCCTCTTCCTGGCAGCTGCTTCTGCCTCCACGGTGCTCCAAGAAATTCTGACCCTTCCTCTCTGAGGCTTTTCCTTACATACACACAGCATTAGCTATTTCCTGTTTCATCCAACCCCTTCTTGTTATGTCAGGAACAGGGGTTCATACCTTCTGTTTCTTTCATAGAGTTTTGATTAGCTACCAAGTGCTAAGTACCTGCTTACTTGCCAATACAAAAAAGGGTCTTCAAATTCAAATTACATTACCATTACACATCCTCACAGAAAAACTATCTACTCCATGCTTCTGTGTGGTTTCACTGGTACTTGGTATAGTCCAGGGGTGGGAAACCTGCAGCTTCAAGGCCACATGTGGTCCTCTAGGTCCTCAAGTGTGACCCTTTAACTGACTCCAAACTCCACAGAATAAATCTCCTTAATAAAAAGATTTGTTCTATAAAACTTAGATTCAGTCAAAAAGCTATACCTGAGGACTTAGAAGACCACATCTGGCCTCAAGGTTGCTGAATCCCCACCCCTGGTATAGTCCTTCAACCATATATTCAACCAAATGGGCTCCACACCTGATCCCAAGAATCCCCTTCTGTGAGTTTCTGCCTTGTACTTACATATGGAATTTCCTCTAAACTGACTTCACATATAGTAGAAAAACCAAAAGACATAAACCTAGAAGATCTTCCTGGGTTTGTTGTTTTTTAACAGTATATCATGGACAAGAGATTCACTTTTCTGAGACTTAGTTTCCTCTTCTATAAAATGAAAATAATAGTGGTTATACAACCTACCTTAAAGATTGTTTTAAAGAAAGTAATTTTGGAGCTATATTAATATGAGCTCTATATCATCAGCACTATATCATCAGTGTTATAAGGCAAGGGTAAGACAGACATTTTGTCTTGTGAAGACTGGGAAATTGTCTGAAGTTGTATGCAAGGATTCAAACAGTAGAGGAGATTCCCATAGGCTGGAGTTCTCTGGGACCTGACTTAAAATAGAGCATAGACTCAGAGTTGGACAAGACCAGGAACTCAATGCAAGTTCAACTTCTCAGAGGCAGCTTTGTGGCTCAGTAGTATAGTGGTATAACAAGGAAGACCTGAATTCAAATCTGGCCTCAGATACTTTCTAGCTGTGTGACTCTGGGCAAGTCACTTAACTCTGCCACCTAAGTTTCCCCATCTATAAAATGGGAATAATAAGAACAGAAGTATCAAATACTCAAAAACCAGGTTAAAATTTAATTGGGGAAAATTTAAACAAAATAAATAAAAATACATTTAACATAGATAATGTTAAAATGTGGTATTATAAGCCAATATGCTGCCCACAATATGGTTTAGTATCCCCCATTTCTACTTGAATTTGACACTGCTGAATGAGAGAGTCTACTTCTCAAGGCTATTGTGAGGATCAAAGGAGATATTTGTAAACTGCTATATGAATGCTAGCTACTCCAATCTTCTAAAATTTTACAGATGAGAAAACTGAGGAACAGAGAGGTTAATTAAAGACTTGTGCAAAGCCACACAAGCAGCAAGTGGCACTTAAACTCAGGAATTTAATTCACTTCTTTGGACTCCAAAATCAGCTCTCTTTCCACTGTACCATATTAGCACCACTGTTTAATTGGTTCTGCTGTTGCTGCTGGCCACACTGCTAATTTTTGTGATGTGAAATTAATAGGGAAGAAACTGGACACTGAATCCTGATTTACAAAATTTACAAAGAGTTTCATTTACACCCACCCCCCCACACACACACCCTTATACATACTTAGATTCATTACTACCATACTGTGGAGGGTGGGGACCAGCCCTTAATGAAAGGAAGATGCTAAGCAGACATTCACGGTTTCTGTCTTTGGTTGGACTCCCTCGAGTAGTTTCTGCAAAAGCATCCTTTCTGTGTTGTCACAGTTACCAGGCAGACTCAGAAGTTGTACAAAATATCAGCATATGACAAATGTTGGCTCACCACTTCTGGTCCAGGTGCACATCCTAGATCCTGATGCAGTGATAGATGTTGTATTGTTATTCTCAAAGAACAGTCCAGCATGGTATTTTCTTTAGCCAACTTCTGTAACTCCACCCACACAGTCTCCAGTCAAGCATACAAATATGTAATCAATCTAACTCTCTGGCTCCTTTCTAATTTAATTCCTTCTGGTTGGATGTGTTTTGGCTTATGTTCAATAGTTCATCTAATATATTAATATTCCATGACATTACTTGGATTACTTCAAGGATTTCATAGGTATGAGTACTCCTCCCAAGGAAGATCATAACTGCTACACCTTTATAGATAGTTTTAATAAGTTTCCATGGCTTTAGAAAAGAAAAAATTAGCATCCATTGACCAAACTTTTGGTGATGAGCATGGTCTTGAGATAACAGGTACATTATCTCAGATCTTTATATAGTCATAACCTTTATGAACTCAGGGTCTCACCATTATGAGATATCAAAATAGGACTTTTTTGGCAGATATTCCCAGTAGCAAATCTTGCACATAAGAGAAATCACCTTTATTGCATCTTTAGTGTCCTTTGAAGCCTTAATGAAAATCCAGTACTAAGGTTTTGTTGATCTGCAGGACTAATAGAGGCCGTTTCAGAAATCTGGACTCTTTCCCCAGAACCATCCTAAGCTCAGATAGGTGAACTTCACTTGCCTGGAACCAGGCTTCCAGGTCACTTTTCAGTCACTATTTCCAAACTATGCTTATCCCTCCCCCTTTTTGAGTTCCCTTTTGTGTGTTACCTTCGCCCTGTTGGAATATAATTTCCATAATGGCAGAGACTTCCTTGCTTGTTTGTACTTGTATTCCCAGTGCCTGGATATACTAAATGCTTAATAAATTATCTATCTATCTATCTATCTACCTACCTACCTACCTACCTATATATCAATCTGCCTATCTATCTATACCATTCTCTGCCTCATTTCTTACCTAGTCTTAATCACTAACTGGGCACTGCCTCAGTCAAACTGAACCTTAGCTTTAAAAGGCCAAGGTTTCCTACTGCATCCAGGGCCATTTCCAGTCATCCTGACCTATATCTTGCCACTGGACCCAGATGGCTCCAAAGGAGAAAGGAAAGCTGGTGGTTTTGCACAGCTCTCCCTTACTTAAATCCAATTCACTAGCATGTCATGCTGTCACTTCCCTGATGTCATGGTCCTCTTCAAGAACAAAGGACAACAAATAACAATATCTACTTACCTATCTATACTTTCTCTCTCTCTCTCACTCACTCACTCTCACTGTGTTTCTCTCTCCCTCCCTGTCTATATATGTCTATCTACCTATCTCTCTATCTACCTACCTCTATATATTTACCTATCTAGCTACCTATCAATATATCTATCCATCTGTATGTCTATCTAGCTACCTATCAATATATCTGTCTGTATGTCTATCTAGCTGCCTATCAATATATCTAGCTGTCTGTCTGTCTGTCTCTATCTATCTATCTGATACAGAGTCACAATTTGATCACTCAGTAAACCTGGCCAAGGCGGGGTTTATTGTTTTTTGGGGAAATATCCTCTTTCTATTGGGACCCTTTGAAGACTTCTTGGAGCCCAGCAAAAAATTCCTCATAGTTATCTAATGGGAAACGACAGCAGTCAATGAGGCATGCCCTTTCTGCTGGCTGATTACCAATGCAACATTCAATTCAACAAATGCAGGCATTAAGTGCCTGCTATGCTGCACTGAGGATGCAAAGGTAAAACAACAAAAAAAACTGCTATGCATTTGGAAATGTTTTTATTTGAGTGTGTATTTAAGTTTTAAAATGTTTTAATACATTAAAATGTCACCACTCCTGCCCTCAAAGAATTTATATTATACTAGGAGCAGAGGGATCAGCTTATTCTAGTGGATAAAGATCTGTCCTTAGAGCAAGAAATAATAATAACAATTGCTAGCATTTACATAGAACTTTAAGATTTACAAAGTATTTTTCAGATATTATCTCATTTGATTCCCACAACAACTCTGAAAGGTAGATACTATTATTATCATTTAAAAAATGTGGAAACTGAGTCTGAGAGAGGGCAAGTAATTTACTCAGAGTGACACAGGTAGTAAGTGACAGACAAAATTTGATCCCATGTCTTCAGACTCCAAAGCAAGGATTCTTTCCACTGTATCATTTTGTCTGCCTTGAAAGAGTTTGCCAGGTTCTGATCAGTGAGGAGACTCATGATAACTGGAGACTGATCATATCCATAAGAGCTGTGGACAACAAAGGATTTTTATTCCTTCAGTCACTTTACTACTATAACTTTCTGACTACCTCTACTGCACTTATCTGACCAGGAGCCTCTGGGTGAAGGCATCACCAAAGGCTCCATCACATGGACTTTCTAATTAGAATATGGGGGCCAATTTAGTCAACAAGTTTCTATTTATCTGGAACTTCCTCTTTCCTATGGGACTAATGATTTTCTGCTAGATTTGGAGTCAGAAGACCTGGGTTCAAATCCTATCTTTACCACTTACTTTCTTTGCAACCTTGGGAAAAGTGATTTAACCTCTCTAAGCCTATGTTTCCTCATTTGTAAAATGAGGAAGTTAAACTAAATGGGCTAGGATCCCTTCAAACTCAAAATCTTCGAACTTCTGATCCTATTTATTTTTCAAATCCCTGTCATTTAGATCCTAACCTAAAAAAGGAAAAACTTCTCTCCTCACCCTCTCTCCCTGGACCCTCATCCCTATCCATTGACATCCTCACCTCAACTCATATGGCTACCATCTCTGCTCTAGATCAAACACCCAAAAGGATTACCCATGAGATCTCACAATCACCAGTAACTATTCTACATTTTTTTTGGAGGGCAGTTGGGGTTAAGTGACTTGCCCAAAGTCACATGACGTGTGTGTGTGTGTGTGTGTGTGTGTGTGTGTGTGTGTGTTTTAAGTGTCTGAGGCTGGATCTGAACTCAGATCCTCCTGACTCCAGGGCCAGTGCTCTATTTACTGCACCACCTAGCCGTCCCTACATTCTACATTCTGAACACTGAAATTCGCCTCTTGGAAGACAAGTCTTCTGCCCTTCCTTCTCACTTCCCCTCATCAAATGCAAAAGAAAACCCTTGTAACATTGTAAAGCCAAGCACAAACAGCTCTCCTGAAGACTGCTGCTGTGAATAACTTTAAGGTTCTGATCACATAGTATAGTGAATTCTCTATTTATTCAGAAATAAACTAAAGCAAAATATTCACAACAATATAATAACTTCACTAGTTACTAAGGTGGCCATATAATCTTAGACAAAATATATCATTCAGTAAGTCACAATTTCTTCAGTCAATATAAAGTACCCAACTAAAGTCTTCTTTCATCTTGATTGGAGGCTGGCTTACAATCATCCTTAACTCAATCATCCTTAAGGGGTAACCATCCTTAAGTCAATCATCCTTCACAGCCACAACAATATTTACACACATTAAGCTTGGCAGAGTTACAACAATACTCACAAACATTGCCAGAACTATCTCAATTCACTTTCTGTTTGTGACATCAACACAAAGCAACAGACAAGAGTGCTGTCTGACAAAGTAACAGACATAACAGATGAACAGAGTGCGGACACCACTAGTGCTCTCCCTCTCAGTTCTGCTTGGTCCCAGCTCATGCTCTGCTCCTTCCTTTTATATGCTGTTGAGTCTTTCCTGTTACACTATTTTGGCAAGTTCCTCCCACCTTGGGCTCCATGTGATGACATTAGGTCTATTAAGGGCAGGGAAGGTCTCCAAGCTCCCTTAGGCCTATTCAAGGCAACACGATCTGTTTCCAACAAAGATTTGATATAATCACAGGTGAGGCTCAAGGACACTTGTAAATTTGAAACAAGGAGCTAAGTGCTACTTTGCTTGCCATTACAATAACTAAAACAAGGAGCAAGTATCATTTTATTTGCCATTACAGAAATACACACAATCAAGCAAAACAAATTCCCACATTGGCCATGTGTTAAATAGATGTCTTATTCTGCATCTTGAGTCTATCACCTCTCTTTCAAGAAGTGGGCAGCATGCTTTGTCACTGGTCTTCAGGAATGATTGTTGGTCATTGCAATGATCAGAATTCCTAGGTCTTTCTAAGTTATTTTCCCCTGGTTCCGCTCACTAGATTCTGCATCAGTTCTCAGGGTTCTCTGAAACTGTCCCTTTCATGATGTCATTATATTTATATACCATAATTTGTTTGGCCATTTCCTATTTGAAGGATACTTCTTTTATTTCCAGTGTTTTGCTACTATAAATAGTTTGTACCTTTTCTTCATTCTCTGATCTCTTTGGGGAACCACTGTGTCATTCACGAACCTATTCCACATTATCTTTTCCAGTCATGAGATCATAGAGGCTAAGGCCCACAATCTTTCCAAGTTATCTATATCCCTCTCTTCCTTCTAGGCTCACTTCCCAGCCCTCTGACTAGCCATTTTAACAAAGAACCTTTCTGATCAGCTTGGCCAACCTATTCTGCTTGCTATACTGGCTAGTGGCTCTTAAAGGATATAAGTACCTCTAATTCAGGCTTGTGGTGTTTTGGAGCTTAGCCTGCCTTTGAAACCATGGTTTGTATTTAACAGGACAGACTAGACTAGGGATAGGCAGGACTTAGAGATTAGACAAACTCAGTGGGGTAGGTCAGAAAAGTAGAATGAAAATAGATGTGGAAGCAATAGTGCACTATTGGGATTATAGAGTCTGAGCTAAAACCTTGGCTTTATCATAATCTGTATGAGTTTGGGACAAGTTATTTATTTATTTTTCTCTCAGGTCTTAAGTTTCTTCATTTATTAACTGAAATAGGTGGACTAGATGGTCCTTCCTGTCTCTCAGTCTATGATTCTGTCATTGTAGTCTCTCAGCAACAGAGGCCAAGAGAAAGTTAAAGCACCTACATGGTTAAGACCAGCTGGGTCAAGCAACGAGTCACAAGGAGTTAGCCCAGTCATTGTTCAGTTGTGTCTGACTCTCTGTGACCTCATGTGGGGTTTTCTTGGCAGAGATAACTGGAATGGTTTGCCATGTCCTTCTTCAGCTCATTTTATAGATGAAAAACTGGAGGCAAACAGGGTTAAGTGATTTGCCCAGGGTCACACAGCTAGGAAGTGTTTGAAGGCCAGATTTGAACTAATGTAGGTGAGTCTTCCTGATTCCAGGCCCAGCATTCTATCCACTGTGCCACCTAGCTACACAGCAGGTATGTAGCATCTGACAGGAGCAAAATCTGGCAGGAAGCTATTGATAAGGTTTGGACAATCATCCTTTATCAAGGCCTGATAGTCAGTGACAAGCCTTTATTGAGTTTTTAAGAGTGAATATTCATGGGGCAGCTAGGTGGCGCAGTGAATAGAGCACCGGCCCTGGAGTCAGGAGTACCTGAGTTCAAATCCAGCCTCAGACACTTAACACAAAAAACTAGCCGTGTGACCTTGGGCAAGTCACTTAACCCCAACTGCTCTCCAAAAAGCAAAAAAAAAAAAAACAAAAAAAAACAAGAGTGAATATTCAGCCTTGGAGGTTTGAGGAGCAGTGCCTGGGGAGAACCAGAGAGATAAAGCAAAGCTCTTTTCCTTGGAGGAACTGGAATATGAGACTAGAAAGTAACTCAGGCAGAGGGGAAAATAAAATCAGAAAACAATTATAGATTCATGAGATCTGGAGCTGGTACAGACTTTAGAAGATTATATAACCCATTTCTTTCTAGATGAAGAAATGACCTAGAGGAGGCATGTGACTTGTCCATTGAAGTACTAAGTATGAGCCACAATTTGAATCTAGGTTCTCTGATACTA
This sequence comes from Pseudocheirus occidentalis, assembly GCA_028646575.1. Taxonomy (NCBI): domain Eukaryota; kingdom Metazoa; phylum Chordata; class Mammalia; order Diprotodontia; family Pseudocheiridae; genus Pseudocheirus; species Pseudocheirus occidentalis. The sequence goes on from CM053593.1 coordinate 148,479,677, forward strand.
AACCACTATTCTTTCCACTCCATTACTAGAATTGGGAGTCAGGGCAAGTACTTAGATATGATCAGAGATACAGCATCCTAGCCAAAGGGAAAGTTGCCCTGGAAACCCAACTTTCTCCATTTTTTATCATAAATTCTGCTGTAAGCAATGCTTCACTATTAAATTGTTTCTTTACAATTGAGTTTCCCCTTAAATATTTTGGAATCACAGAAAAAAATAAGACAAGGGCCCAGTTACTAGAACCATGATGGGTCAAGATCAGAGTAGGGTCATGGCAAAATATCACATGGTACTACACTGCTAAGCTGTAAGTTCATTATATTTCCCTGCACAGGGACCAGGTCTGTCCCAGTGTGTGAGACTAACCAAAGTGCTTCTATACTTCTGATCAGGCTGAAGAGCCACCAGCATCAGTGAACTTTGTTTACTTTCCTACATTAACTCTATCAAGGTGGAGCAATTTTAATACTCTACACACTGACAAATCTTTTGTGAACGAAAGTTGTTTAATAGTCTGAACTATGGCAAGTGCCTGGGATTTTTAAAGATCTCTCTCTCCCTAAGAAAAGCACTCCTTGGGTTGAGTTTAAAAGCCTTTCTAAAAAGGAAGACTATGAGGAATAATAAATGGACAGTACCAAGTGCTGCACTGGCACCCATGAAATATAAAAAGGCCTAGAGAACAGTTCCCAGTACCTTTGGTGGGTCTCCTGTGGGGGGAAGGGATTTGTGGGAGAACATGGGACAAGAATAACAGAATTTAAGGAGTGAATGGACTGTGATCTGCATTAATAGAGAAAATACCACTTCAAGGAGATCATTGATCTGTTGAAGTACTGAAGTTATGAGTCAACCCATTCAAAGATGGCTGTCTTTGGGGAGTCATTCAATGGAGTAGTTATGTCATCTTCACTCTCACATATCTTTATGAGTATAATGATATGGGGTCACAAAAGAGTGAACCATCATCCATCCTCTCAGAGGACCATTGCTGACAGCTTTATCTCTCAAATTAAAGACTAACTCTTTAGCCTGACACCTGAGACCCAACACTGCCTAACTCTAACCTCCCTTTCCAGACTTATTTCATATTAATCACCTCCCTCAACACCTCACATCCCACTACAATTGAACTTCTTGCTGTTCCTTAAAATTGGTTATCATAATGAGATTACAATATGATGCTATGAGAACATATCTATACTCAGTCTCTCCCACAAGTGACACTTTCCAGATTCATTCATCCTTTCTCACCTTCCACTTTCAGAATCTATTTCTTCTTTCAGCTCAGCTGTCACATTCTCTGTTAAAGTGTTCCCTCTGCTGTTCACTCCACCCTTAAATATCCCTAGCAACTGTAATCTGAGCTCACTTCTGTCCCTTTCACTTTCTACCCTATATTACACTTATCATATCCCTTTAGACTGTAAGCTCCTTGAGGACAGGGTCCATTTTATATGTGTATTTATATCCCCAGGATTTGCCAAAGTGCCTTTCAAGTAGTAGACACCTAATATCTGTTGCAATGAACTGAATTGAAATTGTATTTGCACTTTAGATCATCCTAATTCTCACACAACTATGTGATGAAGGTTTTTTTTTGTCTTGTTCTCTTTCCTAGATGATGCATACTTGCTACAGGGACTTAATATAGAGGAGCTATATCCTGAGACCTCTAGCTTCATTACCTATGATGGGTCGATGACTATCCCACCCTGTTATGAGACAGCAAGTTGGATAATAATGAACAAACCAGTCTACATAACCAGGATGCAGGTGAGTAGCTCTGTGGTCTCTGGGAAGGAGAAAGTTTGGTAGGAATACTGTCCCAGCCCTTTGAAGTGATCTGAATTTAAAATGCTTTCATCATTTTGCCCTAGAGAAGAACAGAGTTGCATCATTTGAATCTAAGAGTATCTGCCTATGTGCTGGAAAGGGAGTATACAGTATTAGAAAGAGTACTGAAGGAGTCATAATACCCGAGGTATAGCTACAGCCCAGCCACCTTCTGGCTTTGTAACCTTGAATAACTCACTTTGCTTCCTTGAGACTGAGTATTACAATCCATGAAATAAGGGTTGCAGTAGATCAAGTCTAAAGGAGCTTCCAGATGAGATAGTCTATGATTCTGTTTCTAAGTGTAACTGAGGGTCAGATCTGTTATATTTATACACTCCTCCCCAAGGTTCTTCATACTCTAAGGAGGTTGAGAGGGAGTATCTCTCAGTCTTTCAACTCTTCCAGTGGTTAGAGCCCCTACCTATTGTTTTTACCTCAATTTTATGAGCCTAGGGAAGACCACCCCAGTTCTTTTTGACCAATTACATCAGATTAACTTTTACAAAAGAAGATTTATTTCAAAGCTATAGTTAGAAAAACGTGCAAATACACAAACATTTCCTTCCAATTCCTAGGGAGCATAATCCTCCCTATATCACCTTAGTCTCTGGGAAAGTGATGAGATTAGGCTCACAGTTTAAATCAGTTCCTATGTAGGATTAGTCCCACCAAGTTTAAGTCCAAAGCCCCAGTGGGATAACATCCAGTACCATTGCTCCTCAAAGCTTTCCTGCTGGGCTGACTACAACATCTGAGCTGGAATCCTAGGCACCAAGATCCCCATGGTTTAGGCTCTTAGACTGGGACCTCTTTCTCTCTGTCTCTCTCTGTCTCTGTCTCTTTGTCTCTGTCTCTGTCTCTGTCTCTGTCTCTCTCTCTGTCTCTGTCTCTCTTTCACACACACACACACACACACACACACCCTCAAACTATAAAGCACAAACAGAACAGACTAAAGCCCCAAGACTATTTCTTGGGGCAGTGTGGCCTAAGGGGTGGAAGAGAAGGCCCTTAGGCCCTTCCTGCTCCCCATGGCAAGATATCACCTGTTACGAGTAAAGGAGTCCTCCAGCCCTAGATATGGCAAAAAGAGCAACTGTGAATATAGTCAGGCAGGTTTGAAAATGCAGACAATTCTGGCCACCCAACCCAAGGGGAAAAAAAACTATTCCCAGCAACATGATAGTCCAACATAGAATGGCCACATATGTACCATGTGGCTGCCTCTGTACATGAGAGACATAATTGCACAGGCAATATAAATCAATTCATTGCAAGTGAGCAAGACCTTATCTAAGGGGATTTTTGCCACCATCCTGATCACTGTATAACTAGCTCTTACCTGAGACTCCACTACCCTTTGTCTTTCCTCTGAATAGATAAGTGGATGGGTGACTGGTATTTCATAGCTGAGCATTCTTAGGACTTCCTCCATGAACAAACTAATGCCAGGCATCATGATGGGCTATGTGATACCACTTGCTTGCTTTCTCACAGATGCATTCCTTGCGACTGCTCAGCCAGAATCAGCCCTCTCAGATCTTTCTGAGCATGAGTGACAACTTCCGGCCTGTTCAGCCACTCAACAACCGCTGCATCCGCACCAACATCAACTTTAGTTTACAGGGGAAGGACTGTCCGAATAACAGAGCCCAGAAGCTACAATATAGAGGTGAGCATAACTGCCCTGGAGATCCCCAGAATTTGGCCCATGCTGCTGAGCTCTAAGCCATGTCCATCATTCTGTACTGTCCTTCTGTGACATGGCCCTGTGTTATTGTTAACTATTCACCTGTTTGGAGGACAATCCATGAGAAGATGGCTTAGAGGACACACTACTATCTGGAGAGCACATTGATTGAGGCAATATGAATATACAGAGGATAAAGCCTAGCCTAGGGATATAATTATATCACTGATCGCCTTGGGTCAATAGACAGATTTCAGCAACTCAGACCCCTACTGCACCCTCCCTAATACAAAGAAAAAATTTTCCATTCCTAAGTCACCAAATACTAAACTTCCCTCAGGGAATGCCCACCCTGATAACACATGAGCTAAATCCTTCAGTGGCTTCCTGATCCCATCAAAGTAGTCACTCATTCCACCACAGTGACAGATTGTAACCCATCCATCCCTTCTCATCCTATGGGATTCTTATTCATGCTGTTCCATCAGTCCTTCATAGAGACTTGACCTAATGTGTTACAGCCTTACTCTGGATCATTTACTATATCATAGACTTCAGTCTAAGGAGGTGGGTAGAGGGCCAGTGGGCATTTAACCTTGCCATGCTTTAGGTAGTTCTCTAAGACTATGAGTTGTTAGGGCGAGTTTCTTCACTTTAACTTTCCTGTGCAAATGAAATATCAGGTTTAGTTCATTTAAAAAGTAGTAGTCTGAACAACAATGTTGCTGTTTAGTTGATTAGTCATGTCTGACTCTTCATGACTCCATTTGGGGTTTTCTTGGCAAAGATAGTGGAATGGTTTGCCATTTCCTTCTCCAGCTCATTTTACAGATGAAGCAACTGAGGCAAACAGGGTGAAGTGATTTGCCCAGGGTCACAGACAGCTAATAAGTGTGTCACACCAGATGTGAATTTGGATTCTCCTGACTCAAAGCCTGGCACTCTCCATTGTACCACCTAGCTGCCCTGTAACAACAACAGATTGGTCCATAAAAATCCTCTACTAATTCCTCATTGTGGCATGAAGCTGAGCCTAGGTCCTCAAAAGTGATGCAAGAGGAATACAAACTATGCTTGGTACAGTCAAGCTGGAAAGGCTTCAATTTCAGATCCATTGAAAGATTGTATTTCTGTCATCCTCGGGCCAGCTTCGCAGGACTCACCAGCAGGCTGGCTACAGCATAAGAAAAGTTTGGGCCACAGCAATTTCCAAAGGGTATCTAGTAATTTGTAGGGAGTCAGTCATCCACAGCAGTAAAAGAATACTCACATAGTCGATCAACAGGTATTTATTAAATACTACATGCCAAGAACAGTGCTGAGGATATAAAGAAAGGCAAAAACAAAGCCCTTGCCCTCAAGGAACTCACATTCTAAAGGGAAAGACAATATGCAGACAACTCTGTATATACAAGATATATACAGGGTAAAAGAAAAGTATCTCTTTTTTTAAAATGCATTTGTTTTTTGCATTCATTTTTTAAAATTCTGAGTTCTGAATTCTCACCTTCCCTCCAGTTCCTCATTGAGAAAGCAAGTGGTATATCAATTATACATGTGAAATCATGCAAAACATATTTCCATATTAAACAAGCAAACAAGAAAAATGAAGAAAATTTTAGAAATAAGCTTCAATCAGCACTCCCAGTTCATCAGTTCTCTCTCCAAAGGTGAATAGCATTTTGTTGTTGTTGTTGTTGCAAGTCCTCTGGAGTTGTCAGATCCTTGTACTGCTCAGAGTAGTTAAGTCTTCCACAGCTGGTCGTCATCATAACATCGCTATTACTGTGTACAATGTTCTCCTGGTTCTGCTCACTTCACTTTGCATCAGTTCATATAAGTTTTCCCAGGTCTTCCTAAAATCATCCCCCTCATCATTTCTTATAGTGTACTAGTATTCCATTATGATCATGTACCAAATTAGCTCAGCCATTCCCCAAATGATGGGCATCCCCTCCATTTTCAATTCTTTGAATAGAAGATGATTATCCCAAAGGGTTGATCTCACTAGCAGTAGGAGATAGGGAAAAAATAGGAGAGGTCTCCTGAAGAAGGCAGGATCTGAGCTGAGTTCTGAAGGAAGCCAGAGAAGACAGAGATGAGGAGAGAGCGTTTCAAGCATGGGGAACAGCAAGTGTAAATACAAAGAATACAGAGATGGAGTGTCATGCAGGGTACTCAGCTAAGAGCACTGATGGAGTGCCAGGAGGCAGAGGGTCATATGGGCTGTGGCTCAGGATAGACCACCAGCACAACAGATACAAGCATAGATCCTCGAAGTATTTATATATCAGTGCACTGTTTCGGGTGGTTCATCTGTTATCCCTCATTCGTATTGCAGGAATTAGATATAATGATAACAGCCATAGTACTTATGGAGCATTTTGCATGCATATGTGTATATGCACACACAAATACATATATACACATACATATGTTTACATACGTATATATACACACATATATTCTTATTACCATTCCCATTAAACAACTGAGGAAACTGAGGCTCAGAGAGGTAAAATGACAATAACTTTGTTCTGTTCTTTCCCCCCTTCCTTTTAGTAAATGAATGGCTGCTCAAATGAAGAAACCAGGCCCAGATGAATTCCATCTCAGTGAAATGCTACAACTGTGAATTGACGTAACCTAGAATGCCCCCCTTTCCTTTCCTTTCCCACTCCTTCCCTGCCCCAAGCTTCATTCATTCTCTGGACTGGTCCTTCCTACATGACAGTAGCTACAAGCCAGTGGCACAGGAAAGACTCAGACACAGTTACACACACCCGCATACATAAATCAAACACACAAAGCTGCCATGATGGGAAGTCAAGTTGTTTTTTAAAAAAAAAAAAGGTAATTCATAAGAGATCTGTCTTAGAAGATAATAACTTCAGTAAATGTGATTACAATTTTGATACCTTTTTTCCTGAACTAATGAAACTACACGGTGAGACTTTTCAGCCTTTGTACATATGAAATCTTCCCCAAAAAAGAAAGAAGAAGAAACATATGGCTTCTCCAGCATCAGATGGACTTTGCTCTATGTATCAAGTAACCCCCGGAAAGCTGCCCTAGCACCCTCTCCCTAAGGGTGACTGGAAAGTCAGGACAAAGAAGGTGGTTGATGAAACTAATTTCTAGGTTATGATCCTTCTGTTTATTTACTTAAAAAAAAAAGTTTTAACAGACAAATGTTGAGCGATACGCATTGTAAATATAACACTGCAGACTATAAAGAAATTGAATTCTTTCCCTCTTTGTCACATATCTGTAGTAGGATTTGCCAAGATCAGAATTGATTCATTTTCTGTTCCTTGTTTTCCAAAGGTCATTCATTGTGTTTGGTTACTGTTAACAACTCAATAAATGTGTTTAACAAGTTCATTTAGTGCCCTGATTTGTTTTATTCTTCTCCCTTCTGTGGGTGGGGTGAGCCTGCAACTCCAGCCAGACTTCTATCTTTATTTCTTCATCTCTTCTCTGATTTCTCAACAATTCAAGTCAATTCAACAGACATTTATACAGACACTTTTATTGTTAATCACAATCAGGAATGCATTGGCTAAATGCAGATAACTTCAGTTCAGCTTTATAACCCCTCATTAATGAGAATTAAGCATCAGAACAAGAAGGCAAATAGGTTTCTTCTGTTTAAAACTGTTATTTGACCATGTTCTGGGAAAGCCCACACTTGACCAGGTATGTTCCTGGAGAGACAGTATATTTTCTCAGCAGATGCAACAGGATCAGGTACCATCCAAACAAGTGTTTTTCTTATTTCTAATGGTCACTCCTTGTGTGCGGTTTGCTGTCAAGAAATCAATGAATGTGTTTAATGAGTAACCCAGTGGCCATGTCTGAGCTTATTATGGGATGGTACACCTAGACAATCCATTCTTGGATTGTTGGGCCCACTGACAGGATTATGGCTAAATAGTCAGAATAGGCTCATTCCCAGAGTTAGTTACTTAAAACCTTACTGAAAAGGTTTATCTGTCTAGCTATTGAAAAAAAAAATAGCATGGAGAAATCTATAGGCAAATCCAAAGTTCCTTTTTCCCCTTTCTGCCTTGATTTTTCAAAATGAAGGTAAGCAGATAAACAATGTCCACATAGGATGAGGTACTTGAAAAACCCAGTCAAATACCTAGACATGATATTCATGTAATGCCAAATGTTCAGATCACGGAATATGGTAACTTAAAAGAGATCCAATCTCATCAAATTACAGATAGGAAAACTGAGGTCCAGGGGGTAATAAAAAGCCAGATCAGGTTTCCTGACCCAGGGCTCATCAATTCAGTAATAATTTTTTAAGCACCTACTCTGTGCAAAGCAGAAGATACAAATACGAAAATGAAACACTGACACTGTCCTCCAGGAATTTATACTCAAGAGGCCAATCAGACCAGAAGCAAAGAGAAACTCAGAGTCTCCAGCAGGGCACTACTAATAACAGAATTTCTTCTTGACCAAAGAGAACTAGATTGAACTAGTTACATAAAACAAAAGGACTAAAGGAAGACAAATCACTGTCTTTAACCTACTGAGTAAAGCCAACCCCAAGGTGCCTCAGTTTGCTAGCATGTAAGATGGGACCCCTACCAAATTGCAGTCAAGCTATGTTATACGGTGAGACTTATAATGGAGAAAGCCCTGATCTATGAAACAAAAAATGTGAGTTTTAAAGGAAACTTGGCAGAATTGATAGGTTGCTGAACTCAGAGTCAGAAGCACCCAAGTTCAAATCCCAGTTCTGTAACCTTAGGCAACTCACCGAGCCTCAGTTTCCTCATCAGTAAAATGAAATGGCTAGATAAGATAACCTCTAAGATCCCTTCCAGCTCTACAGTTACGATTTTCTATGATCCCAGTTCTGCCTCTGCCTAGCAACATGACCTTGTGAATATCTCTTCCCTTCTGTGGCATCCATTTCCCACTCTATAAAATAAGGAAGCTGGACAAGGGTTGTGAAGGTCTTATCTAATATGAAAATCCTATGAATAAAGAACTACAATGATACTTTAAAAAAATTCTCTTGATCTTTTATTTATACATTACCTTCACCTCCAAAAATATCCTCCCTCTCCTCTACCCAACAAGCCATCCCTTCTAGCAAAGAATAAAGAAGGGAAAAAAAGCAATTCAACAAAATTAACCATAAATACATCAACCAAATCTGACAGCAAATGCAATGTTTCACACCCCTGCAAACAAGTTAAAAAAAAAGAGGGATGTACATTTTTTCAATGCTTCTTTGAGAGCATCTAATTATTTTAACAGTTTAACTATTAATTACAAATAATTTAGGGATGAATTTGTTTTGCGGGGGAGAAGGGGAGCTGTGCTTTCCATTTCCGTTCTCATTGTCACTGTGTTTATTGTTTTCATAGTCCTGTTGAGTTCACTGGATGTCTGCTCCTGTCTTCCCATGTTTCTCTGAATTCTTCATAGTCATTGTTTCTTAGTGACCCATAATATTCCATTACATTCATGTACCAAAGTCTGTTTTGCCATTTCCTAAAAATTCCAGATGATTAAAATACCATGTTTTGTTGTTGTAGTTGTTCAGTCATGTCTGACTCTTCATAACCCCATTTGGGGTTTTCTTGGCAAATACACCAGAACAGTTTGCCATTTTCTTCTCCAGCTCATCTAACATGGAGGCAAACAGGATCAACTGACTTGCCCAGGGTCACACAAGTAGTAAGTATACAATGCAAGATTTGAACTCTGGTCTTCCTGACTTCAGGCCCAGTGCTCCACCAACCATACCACTTAGCTGCCCCATAGTATGGTACTTTATTCCAGATTTTCACAAGAAACTAAAGCAGTGTGTCTGTGGCCTAGGTAACAGATGTCATAACGGATCAAATTTACCATTAGACAGTGACAGCTGTCAGTTACCAAGAATAAGATGTGCCAGAGATCCTGCCACACCTTGGGGTGGATGGACATGGCTGTGATACAGCCCTCCAAAGAACAATAAAGAAGCACAGTGCTCCCTCTATCCTTCCCCTTCCTCTCTCATCCACAGAGCAGTACTGGTCCCTATTTAGTGCTCCTGCTACAGTAGTCTGGTTACTATGGTGACATCAGACCAGACTCAGCAAGGACCACAAAGTCACTTAGACAAAGTGAGTCTATTTGGAAAGTGACAAGGAACCACAGGAAGCTAGAAGGGTGTTTGGGCAGGACAGGAGTGCTTAGCCACAGGGAACAGATGTCTAAGTAATGAAGACATGTCAATTGTCTTGAATTAAAATTTACTGAGTACCTGAGGTCTACATGCTGAATCTAGAGAGCACCACAAAACAGTTGCTGGGGTAGGGGATTGAAGCAACAAAGGAACATGTCTCTAACATTATTCACTTTAGAGTAGTTTTCAACACAAGATGGGTCCCTATTGGACCACCTGCAAGTGAAGTTAACTATAGACGTTCTCAAGTGACCTCATTATAAAGTGACCTCACAGAGTGGACTCTGAGAATAGCATTATGTAGAAATATATACAGTGCAGTATAGAATTCCCACCCCACCCTCTGCTACTTTGTCACCCATATATAGTAGCCAGCTCAGAGCATCTCAACCCACATGTAAACATAGAGTTTGCCCCCAAAAGATCAATGGAGTTGGCATTTTAAGCCAGGATCTCCCTCCTCATCCCAACCTTAGATCATCTAGCCTACTTTTCAGGTACACAGAGTTGGCAAAGTTTCAGCCTCTGCTAGGAAGGGAAGAAAGGAGACATACAGAAATGGAAAAGGGGAAAGAAGGAAAGGAGGAAGGGAAAGAAGGAATAGAGGAAAACAGACTGGAAACCATGGTACTAAAATTGGGGACAAAAAAACTGAAAGCTAAACGATCAGATCCTTATAATTAGAAATCATGAAAACAAGGCCCTATTTACCTGTAAGGTCAAAAGTTAGGCCAAGCTATTTTGGGTACCAGCTAAACCTAGATGAGGTATGTATGTCCTTTCTGTTGACCACCAGTCAAATCAGTCAGTCAGTCAGCAATCATTCACTAAGTACTACCTATATGTCAAGGGATACAAAGTGCTAAATTCTGAGGATACAAAGAAAGGTTAAAAAAAACCCTCAAAGAGATCACATTCCAAAGGGGGATAACACATAAATAACTATGGATGTTCAAGATAGAGAGAGAGGTTAAGTGGGAGGTTATCGCAGAAGGATGGCAGTAACAGCACTAGGATTAACTTCTTACAGAAGGTGATTTGATCTGTCTTGAAAAGCCAGGGAAGCTAGGAATTACTTTCTTCTCCAAAACAAGTTTCATTCAAGATTTTTTTAACCTCTCTTTCCCCTTCCTCTTAGTCATTTGCCTGTGTGTCTTATTTCCATCCATCACCCCCAACTAAATTGTGAGCTTGGGAAGCAAGGATCAGGTTTAATTTATCTCTTGTACAAGGACATTGACAAGCTGGATGACAAGGTGAGAAGGGAAAAGCATTGAAGGCATAGCAAAGAGACAGTCAGGAGACAGATGGTCCTCTCACTTACCCTCTGTCTCCCTTTTCAGCTTCTTCAATTCTAAAACCTCTTTCCCAGGGTTATTGTGAAGCTCAAACAAGATATTTGTAAAGCACTTCACACAGTGCTTGGCACATAATAACAAATACGTATTACCTTTCTTCCTTCCTTCTTCATTTCTTCCTTCCCTCCCTCCCTTCCTTCCTTCCCTCCCTCTCACCTTCCTTTCTTCCCTGCCATCTTCTTTCCCTCCCTCCCTCCATTTTCTTCCTTCCTTTTTTCCTTCTCTCCCTTTCACCTGCCTTCCCTCCCTCCTTCTTCCCTTTTCTTCCCTTCTTCTTTCTCTCTCTCCTACCTTCCTTCCTTTCTTTCTACTCTTTCTTTCCTTCCTTCCTTTCCTACATTCTCCCCTCCTTCCTTCCCCTGGAGAAGCCAGGTCTATATCTTGTTAATACCACACCTCACCTCCACCATCTCCTCTTCCCAACTTTCTCATTACTGTTGATGACACTACCTCTCCTCCCAGTTAACCAAGCTTGCAACCTCAGCATGATCCTCAACTCCTTGCATTTACCCTACATACTGAATCTGGTGGCAGATCTTGTTGTTTCTCCCTTTACATTTTGAATAATTGCTGCCCCTGGGCCGCACAAACCACCTCAGTTTTCCAAATAGTGCATCTCTTACAAGGTCATATTGCCCTCCCCCAATCATAACAAGTTCATAAGTCTGACTTCCTTTTTCCTAGGGGGACCACTTGTCATATAATACCAGCTGCCTTTGTTTCATCTCCACTTATAACCCAGGCTTCTTGCTGCTAGATCCGTTTCTTTAAATTTTACCAGTTCTTATTATTAATAAATTTTATATAAAAATATATAAAATAAATTAAAAGTTTATTAAATCTTACCCCTTTAAAATTCACCAGTCTTTTTATCCATTTTAGTCTCCTACACTATAATATAATAAATCTCATTAGGGAATGAACTTTATGAATTCCCAGGATATGGAAGTGGATTTGACTCTAGAAAATGACAGATCTTAGGATTCTGGATCTAGAATTGTAAGGCACCTTAGAAGTCAACTGGCTTGACCCTCTCACTTTATGAAGAAACTGAGTTTCAAGGAAGCTAAGTGAACTGGTAAGTACACACACAGAAAGTAAGTATCAGAGGAGGAATTAAAGTTCAAGTCCTCTGACTCCAGAGCTCTTTCCACAGTACCATGACAGTGGGAAACAGTTAAGATTTTTAAAAAGCAGCAGAGGTATCCTGGAGGGGACTGTGGCAAATTATGATAAGCTTGAAAGCCAAACAAGAGAGTTTGAGAACAGGGAATAGAGAAATGAGCCAGGCAGGGGAGGGATGTGGATAAAAGGGGAATCTTGAGAAGATTACGCTGGCCATCAGGTCCAGTATAAACGGGCTGGAGAGAAAGACTAGCAGTAGGCAGTTAGATGGTACAAAACTGTTGTTGTTGTTGTTGTTATTGTTGTTGTTGTTGTTGTCGTCCTTAAGTTATTTCAGTCATGTCCGACTCCTGGTGATTACATTTGGGGTTTTCTTAGCAAAGATCCTGGAGTGGTTTGCTATTTCCTTCTCCAGTTCATATAACAGATGAGAAAACAGTCAAACAGGGTTAAGTGATTTGCCCAAGGTCACACAACTAATATGCATCTGAGGCCACATTTGAACTCAGGACGATAAGTCTTCCTGACTCCAGATCCCGCCATCTTGTGCTCTATGGTACCACCTAGTAGAGTTTCATGTCAAGAAGACTTGAGTCCAGATCCTGCCTCTGACCCTTACTAGCTGTTACTCTGATCCAATCACTTAACCTGCCTCAGTTTCCTTATCTTTAGAATGGGGAAAATAATAGCACCTACTCTCCCACTGTTGTTGTGAGGGTCAAACAAGATGTTTATAAAGTGTTCTGCAAAGCTCAAAGTGCCATATCGATGTTATTATTATTAATTATAGTTAAGGTATGGCATTCAGCAAATAATAATAATTATTAGTGCTTTACATACACTCTATCAAGCCATACTCACAACAATCCTGGGAAGTACTTACTATCTTAATTATACAAAGGAGGAAACTGGGAAGGAAAGAGTTTAAGTACTCATAGTTACATGTTAATTAAGTATCTAAAAGGAGACAAGAACAAAGAGCCTCTGGATCAACACTCTGGCCATGATGACAGATTCTAAGAAACCCAAGGGAAGGGACAAGGGATCCGAGATACGAACGAACCCTGAAGCAGGTCCTAAGAAAATGTTTCACAACATTGTTGTGAGAGTGTATATGTATGTGTGCATATGTAAATCTGTATGTATATGTAAATATACATATATGTAGTTATATCTGTATGTATATGCATATTTATATTTTCATGTTTTGATATTTAAATGGTTAAAGTACTGTGCCGTATGTACATATATATGCATGTTTTCTATAACGTATATATGTTGTAAATAACACTGGTGCATATGCATGTGCATGTTTTTGTGTAATAACTAACATTATTATAATTAATGATAAATAAGAATGAACATTTACACAGTGCTTTAAGGTTTGCAAAGCACTTTACAAATACTATTGAATTTTACTCTCACAATATCCCTTGGCGGTAAACCGTATCTTATCTTCATTTTACAGACGAGGAAACTGAGGCGCACAGAGATTAAGTGACTTGTCCAAGACCACATAGCTAACAATCTTTTGAGGTGAGATTTTAGCTCAGGTCTTCTGGACTCTAGGCCTGCACTTTTTCCACTGATCTCTACCACCTGCTTCTGTCTCTATGACACAAAAGAAAAAAGATTAAGCTGCGCAGACAACTAGGTAAAAGGCAATTAAGTAATACAGTGGATAGAGTCCTAGGTCTGGAGCCAGGAAGACTATCTTCCTGAATTCAAATCTGGCCTCGGACACTTACTAGCTGTGTGAGCCTGGGCAAGTCACTTAACGCTGTTTGACTTGTTTCCTCATCTGTTATATGAACTGGAGAGGGAAATGGCAAACCACTCCAGGATCTTTTCCAAGAAAACCTCAAATGGGGTCACGAAGATTCAGTAAAGCCTGAAAAATGACTGTTTGAAAACAAAAAGAGAGAAAGGAAATATTCTAGCTCAGCTGGTCTAGACTGGATCAAGCTAATTGATCCTTACACCTAACATTCACCTAGCCCTAGACATCTCTTTGTTCCTAAAGAGAAACACAAACATACCTTTTCTGATGGGCAGGTGCAGTCACAGCACTCCATTCAGGGTAGCTGTTTGAACTTTTCAAGGAAATCTGGCAACTACAGAAAACTGCTCCCAATCTGTTTGCCCTCCCAGAAGTGAATGGTCTACAGAGCTCTGAAATTGTTTCTGTTTCTTCTAAATTAAAACAGTTGTCAAAAAACTGCAGGCTGGGCTGGACTTCTTGGCTGCAGAATCATTCCAAGGGGGAACTGTGTACAATAAAGGCCCAAATCAATTTGCCATGTGAAGCCCAAAGATGGGAAGAAAACCATTTCTGGTTCCTGCACTGGCTGAAGTGTGGAAATAGCTAAGGATTTATCGGACCCCCATGTGGAGTGGAGGATGAAGTACCGGACAATAAAAATTTTTAAGAAAGAACTTGACATTTACTGAAAGCAAACCCCTTAAAACAGTCCGGCACAACACACGGCTTACCAAAGGAGCGGGAGAGGACGTCACATGACTCGTCCAAAGACACTCGTTGATCGCAGCAAGTCACGTGATAGTTACCGGCTGTCTTTTGGCGGCCACAAGAAGCTAAAGAGACTCTTTCTTTAAGCGAGGAAGAGGGAAGATTCTACAGGAGTCTGAGAAGGAAGCAAAAACTAAGGTGAGGTAGCCTGGGAATCAGGAATTTGGGGCTCTGACCTCACCTCCATCTCTGACTGTGTTTCACCTTTGGGTAGTAACCTTTCTGCACCTCTACTTCTTCCTTAACAAATATAAGCGTCGTTTCACCTCAGAGACTGCACTTCTCAAACCCCGACTCAGGAAGCGTTGCTGGGTCTCTGCAAAGAGCACGAGGGGGGTGGCAGTGGCCCTAGTAGCAGTGGGCAGTGATGCTGCCCCAAAGGCAGCATGGTAGGCCATAGAGTGGCAGACATGGCAGCCCAGGCAAAATGGGTACTGGCATTGACAAAGACAAGCTCAGTGAAATCCTTTGTTTAACGGCCACGTGGAACCGATGGGGCACCTCCAATTGTTGCCATATTGTAAAGTACCTACTGGTCATCAAATAGCTCCTCCTAAGCAGGAAGACTTGGGGAAGGAACCAAAGAGTGGGGTTACTTGGGAGATGGATTGCTTTCAGGTGATGAAAAGGAGGTGAAACTGTCTACCCTGTCCCTTTGGAAGAAGGAGAAGCATTCCTCATGATTCTGAGGAGATGAGAATTTGTTATCCCCTTCCTTGGACTTCAGGGGGTGAGAGTGGGGTGAGGGGATAGGAAGGAAGCAGTATACCTGATTGGCAGGCTAGGAAATGCTGAGTGAGTGATGAAACACCTTGATTCTCAGTATTCACTCTAGCACTGGGAAAGGTTTTGTGGCTTAGTTATTTTTTAGTCATGTCCAGCCTCCATTTGGGGTTTTCTTGGTAGAGATGCTAGAGTGATTTGCTGTTTCCTTTTCCCACTCATTTTACAGATGAAGAAACTGAGGCAAACAGCTAAGCGACTTGCCCAGTGTCATTCCTAAGTGATTGATGCCAGATCTGAACTCATGGAGATGATTCTTCCTGACTCCAAGCTTAGTGCTCTATCCATGGTACCACCTAGATGCTCTGGGAAAGATTACATGCAAGTAAAAACCTCTTAGCTACCTTACTGTCCGTGTAAGGATGATAAGGATCTTTTGCATGAGCAAAAACAGATAACCAGTCCTGGAAAAATGTGCTCAACTGGATCAACTGAAATGAACCTCAATGAATATTTTTCCTCTTCTCTCAATGTCTTTCCCTAGCTATGGCAAGTAAACCTCCCTTTGCTAACTTTTAGATGAACTGAGTTACTCATTTCATTATAAGTTCAAACATTAACTTCCTACCAGAAGCTCTCACCCTTGGAGTGGGCATTGCTAGCCTTGTCGAGCCATCTGCTTTCCAAGCATCAATCTCAGATTCATCCATACAGAGAAAAGGAAACCAATGGAGAAGACAACATGAGAACAACACTGGAAAATACCCAACAGATGGACACCTCCTCTTTTTACCTCTGAAAAGAGAACCTCCAGATTTACTTGGAATCATTCTAAATTCTAATATTCTCTTTCATTTACTCCTGAACCTTGAACCAAGGAGACTAACTTCAATTTCAGAGAATCCTTTAACCTCTGTTCTTTGTCACTTATATAAGCCTTATTGTCACTGTTCCCTCTGTCCCCATCAACTTTCTCTGGCTTTTTCTTTATACAATGGAATATAATGATCAAAAACAGTAATGATAGATTAAATCTTTCTCTAAAGTAACCCAACATTATTGCTAAAGTAGAGGAAAACTTTAACTTTAACATTTACCCTCTTGGACAGAGAGAAAGGAGAGACAATATGTAACCATCCTTTGTTATATCTCCCAGTAAAGCTTCACAAGCATTAGTCTATTCCAGGCATACCTATTCTTGGGTTCTCAGCAGGTAAAAGCAGTAGAACCAATGGTAGGGGGTAGCTGCTTGAATGCTGGCCATGACAACCAGCTACCTCGATGCCACTACTCTCTTACTACTGACTCAAATGCTTCTAAGTCAAATGCTAAGCGTCCTCATTCACCCCACCCTCATGGTGCATTCTTGTCTTCCATAACAGTTTCTCCAAGAAAAGTGAAGAAATACTGTCTATGTTTCTATGTCTCCCAGGTATCCAAGCAATTAGACACTGAGACCTTTCTGTTCACAGAGAACTGGCCTTCAGTGGCCCCCTACATGTAAAATTGGGGGGGGGAGCAGAAAGAGATTAGTCCTAATGAAATGTTGACATAAAATTACATCTGCAGTTTATTCAGGAATTTAATAATTACATGTGCCTCAGAAGCAGATCCTTGGTATATTTTTTCTTTTTAAAAAATTGATATCTCTTGTTTTTACATCACCCAAATTTCATCCCTCTCTTTCCTGACTCCCTTCAGAGAAACATTTTTTTCAATGAAGGGAAGAAAGCAAAACTCATCAATACACTGAAAAATCTGTCAATATATGCAATATACCACACCTGTTGTTATCTCATGACTGCAGAGGAGTGGGGAGAAATGTCTTCTCATAACTTTTCTTTGGAGTCATACTTGTACTTTTTAATCTTGCAGCACTCATTTTTATTGTTTTGTGATTATTTTATGTTCTTTCAATTTATGTTGAAGTAGTCATTGTATATATCTTACTTTATTTTACATCAGTTCATGTAAATCTTCTTTAGTTTCTCTGTATTCATATTTTTCATTTCTTTACAGCATGGTAATATTCTCATACATCCTTATACAACAATTCATAGAATATTTGTTTCCACTCATTTGCTACCACAAAAAGTAATGTTATAAATATTTTATTGGACCCTTTCTTCTCATTGATGACCTCCTTGAAGTATATGCCCAGTAGTGTTAGCTCTAGGCAAAAAACCATAGACATTTTAGTCACTTTATTTGCATAATTCCAAATTGCTTCTGAAAAGGCTATACTAATTCACAGCTTTACCAATAATGAATTAATGTCTCTATCTTTCAACAATCCATCCAGCATTCAAAAATAAATTGAATACCCTCTCCCCCAAATATCCTTTCTGCTTGATTATAAGACTATATGTGTGGAATTTACATTTTTATAAGATAACTTCATTTTTATTTTAAAAACTATTTATGGGGCGGCTAGGTGGCGCAGTGAATAGAGCACCAGCCCTGGAGTCAGGAGTACCTGAGTTCAAATCCGGCCTCAGACACTTAGCACAAAAAACTAGCCATGTGACCTTGGGCAAGTCACTTAACCCCAACTGCCCTCCAAAAAGCAAAAAACAAAAACAAAAACAAAAAACTATTTATTTGCCCTTTAAATGTCTGATAGAATTCACTTAGAAATACATCTGGGCCTGATTCCCCTGACCCTTTCGAGAGATAATTTAGACTTTGTTTAATTTCTTCTTAGATTGGGCTATTAAAATCCTCTTTTTCTTATTCTGTTGGTCTAGATATTTTTCTTTTTTTTTTAATTTTTTATTGACTTGTTTGTTTACTTTTAGTTTACAGTATTCAGTTCCAGAGTCACTTAAGTTTCAGATTTTTCTCCCCTTCCTCCCCACCCCCCACCCCTGCCATGGTGGCATACAGTCATGTATAGGGTCTGCAAACTCTATCACATTGTACAGTAGTCTGGTTGAATAGGTGTTATAGCCAATGAAGTGAACAATGAGAAAAGAGAAACAAAAACCAAACATTGAAAAGAGTGATGGCATGCATTGCTTCAGTTTCCATTTAACCTCTGGTACTTCTGGATCTTTCTCTGAATGTAGAAATCTCCTTCCATCCTGAGACTTGTAGAGTTGTCTTTTAACTGTGCATTGCTGAGAGGAGTCCAGTTTTTCAAAGTTGGTTGTCACACATATGATGTATCTG
>CM053593.1:148498811-148552667 GCA_028646575.1 Pseudocheirus occidentalis
CATACAATCAGCCTCTCACAATATGCCCACCATGGAGATGTCCTGTGTAATTACACATGTACAGCCTGTATTGAATTGCTACTCCTTCCAGTGGGAGTGAGTGACAAGGGAGAAATTGCAAGAACCTAGAAATTAAAGCTATACAATCAAATGCAACCGGGAAATAAGACATGCAGGGATGGGGGTAGGGAGACTCTCCCTGCCCTACTAGAAAGTTAGAGGGGCATTGGAGGACATAAAAGGGAACAGGTTGTGGGAGGGGCTTCACGGGCGGATCACTGTTTTGGGCTTGGAGGTAGGGGAAAGGGGAGAAAATTTGTAACTCAAAACTGGAAGTGAATGATGTAATCAAGAAAATAAATTAAAATTAAACAATTTTTTAAAAAAATTCATATTGACCAGAAGTGCAACCTTCCTTCAAGATGACAATCACACACAAGAGAAATAGTGAGAGTGAGGAAGGGGTGAAAGGATTAAACAGCCAAGACAGAGAAAAACAAACCCTTAGCTGTGGATTATAAGGGAAGATATGCCAGTGAGTCCCCAGTCTTGTTGATCACTGGTCAGAATCCCTTTTTGTGAGTTAGGGAAGGGAAACTGGACGAACAGCCAAGAGTCCTTCAAGACAGAGCTATGATAAGGGTGAGAAGAGACACTGAGAAAGATAGCCTTGATCTCAGCGGCGAGAGGGAGACATAGACACTTCTCCTAATCACCTCCTCTAGAATTGTAAAGTTTAGCGCTAGAATGAGTATTTTAAGTCATCATTTTTTGAAATGAGTAAATGAAAGTTAATGACTTAACCAGAGTCACAAAGGTCATAAGTAAAAGCAAGGATTTGAACCCAGGGCTTCTGGTTCTCAGATAAATTGCTTTTTGTATTATACTTTATTGTCTCTATAATACCACTCAGCCTTGTATATACTGTTTTGACACCACATTTTTATTATATTACATGATCAAAACCAAATAAAACAAACCGTCACATATGTATCCCCTTATTTCTTTGAGTTGATATCACTTGGGTTCAATAAATGCTGAAAATCTTTTCTGAAGAAATTCTAAATTAAGCATTGACAATCCTGAATCCTTCTACTCAGAGTTCTTCTAGAAGCTATTTATTTCTTTACATTTGTTCAGCAAGTAAATAAATTGGATCTATGTTGTGCTAAGCCCTGTGTTTGACACCATGCAGTCTCTACTTTCCAAGTCAAGTTGGAGAGACAAGAGAATAAAACTGCAAACCATGAAAGGTTAAATAATTATGCGAAAGAGAATGTAAACAGGGCTAAATCAATGGTCCAGAGAACAAGTGCTTTAGGATTTCATGGAAAGGTATGGTCATTGGGAGTTTGAGTGATCAGAGAAGGGTTCATGGAGGAGCCAAAACTAGCACTGGAGCCTGAAGGACGTAAGTAGGGAAGAGGGGGGAAGAACATCTGCAGTTGTTGGTGTTAGTCATGGTTACTGTCTTAAAAGATGAAATTAAAGGAAGTTCAGTAGAGGATGATGCAGTTAAGAGACTTAGAGACAGAAGACCTGAGTTCCTAATTTGCCACTTACGACTTACATAGGATCAGTCAGGTTATTCTACTTCTCTGAATCTGTTCCCTCATCTGAAAAGTGGGTATGAAGGGCAGTATGGCATGATGAATAGAGGGAGAGTTTCAGCATCATGAAGGGCATTGGTTCAAGTCCAATATATATGTACATACACACACACACACACACACACACACACACACACACACATATATACACATACACACACACACATATATATATATATATATATATATATATATGTATAAACAAGCTATATACAAAAGAAATAAGAAATAGCATAAAAGAGGTAAGGCACTAGAATTAAAAGAAATAGGGAAAGGCTTCCTGTAAAAGATGGGCTTTTAGTTGAAAATTAGAGGAAGCCAGAAAAGTGAATAGGCAAAGTTGAGGAGCAAGAGCATTCCAGGCATTGGGGACAGCAAACTACACTCACTGTTCTCCACTCCCAATTTGTACCCCAAAGGGAATTCCCTCAAGCTCCCTTGATACTTAGGTTGGGGTGAATAATTATTCTTTCCAATCTTGTCATGTCCCTGGTAGCTAGCACCATGGCCATGAAAATTCCCTTAAAGCATTAATAAACCTCAAGGAGACACTCACTACACTGGTGGAGGTGAGGAGAAGCTGGCAACCTTTGTCTTGTATTCCCACAACTCCATCCCAGGTCTTTGTCTTTCTTTTACTCTCTTCCAATAAAAATGTTCACACTCTGCAAATCACATCCAGTGCACAGGCAATGTTTATGTGTGCTTCAAACATCCATTTGTTTGCATATAGTTAGTAAGTTTACATGCACACTGCCCAAAAATAGAGGATCCATGAAGCCACATGGTAAGAAGCATTACATCTCAGTTCCATAATTACCAAGATTAGGACTGTATACAAGTCCCTCCTCAAATTGGACCATGGATTATTTCCATTCTTAGCTGTGAATGCATGCTGCCAGTTAAGGAAAAACTAGTTTCCAAGAAGTTGCTTTAGCTTGGGGATCATCAAGGCCAGAAATCTGTAGGATCATAGAATTTGGTATTGGGAGGGATTTTAGATATCATGAAAACCAACCTCTTCATTTTACAGATGAGGAAACTGGAACCCAGAGAGCTTAAGAGATTTACCCAAGGTGACACAAATAGTAAGTAGCAAAGCTAGGACTCAAATCTGATTCTCTAACACCAAACTCATTGCTCTGTTAACTATACCCCAGCTGCCTCTGGCCAAAATCTTCCCCCAATGATCAACAAGACAAATTGAAATCAAGCATTCCTATGAGCATACCTCATTTTAGGAGTTGTCCTTGGGGAGTCCATCTGCCAAGGTGTTTCTTTAAATTAAAAAAAAATTCACCCAAAGTATTAAGTCATTTTGATGCTAATTCCAACATAATTTAGAATAAGAGACACCATGCTCCATTCATTAGAGACATAATAAATGCCCCATGGCATCTGGAGTTTCCAATTCAATTACCTTCTTCCTTGAATGCTCTGACCTTGGAGGTGCTTATACATCCTTCCAACTTATTTTGTGCCTCTGGGAGAAGTCACTGCAGCCCTGAAGCTTGTGATTTCAAACTTACACTCTTATGTTAAGTACTCAAAAGCAGTATCAAGTTTCTTTGTAAAAGAGAGCCCTAAACCATGTCCCTATATGCGAATTAAATTATTTACTGAGTGTTTCTTATCAGTTACGTCCTCCCAGCTGAAATTCCCTGTTCTCAGAAGAAAACACATCAGGCATGCAATGGAAATGGCGTGCCAAGAAAAAGATTGTATGGACACCATCCTGCATCTCAGCCTATGGCCTTTCCACAAACAAACATTCCCTTTGAGGTACTAAAAGAAGCCTGTTCCTAATCCAAGTATACTAAAGCCATCCATTATACTCCCTACTTACAGACAATCAGAAATAGCTAGTGGAAAGAATAGTTCAGATATTTGGGAACTGTGAACTCTTCCCATTACCAGAAACAATCTGGCCCCACCAACATGAATATGTCTTTTCATTACAGGCCTGCCCTATATAAGCAATCTTTGGCTCCACCACAAAATGGAATGAAGATCTAGTTTAAAAGGATTCTGTATTAGACCAAGATTCAAGAGGGCATGAAGATCAAAGGAAAAAGTGCTAAAACACAGTAAACTTTATAGTCTCCTCCTGGCAACAGCAATGACTAATATCGTGTTAATGGCTGATATCCTATCAATGAACAACTACAAATGATAGAAATAATCCAATTAAAAGCCAGTAATCCAGAAAATCTAGTACAAGGCTCCAAGAAGAACAAAACAGGGGTAATGAATTCACTCACTACCTAGGCACCAAGAAACGACTCCCGCAAGGTAGCTTTTAGATAATTATAAGCATATTTGGGGTAGCTAGTCGGCACAGTGGCTAGAGTGCTGTGCTTGGAGTCAGGAAAACATGAGTTCAAATGCAGTCTTGGACATTTACTGACTCTGGGCTAGACACTTAACCC
Source organism: Pseudocheirus occidentalis (assembly GCA_028646575.1). NCBI lineage: Eukaryota > Metazoa > Chordata > Mammalia > Diprotodontia > Pseudocheiridae > Pseudocheirus > Pseudocheirus occidentalis. The sequence goes on from CM053593.1 coordinate 148,502,851, forward strand.
CGTTTGCCTCAGCTTCCTCATCTGTAAAATGAACTGGAGAAGAAAATGGCAAACTACCCAGTATCTTTGCAAAAAAAAAAAAAAGAGAAAACAGCCCAAAATGAGGTTATAAAGAGTCAAACGTTACTAAAAAATTATTAAACACCAACAACAAAGCATATTTCAGAATTTGTGGTTTCTGTACCACCACCACCCTCCTCCAAATGATCAGATATGACACTAAAACAGGAATAAGAACAATGTATGGGTCAGGGGAGAATATCAGGGCAAGGTACAAGTTGGCCAATGCCTTGAATAGGAAGTTGTCTTATGGTGATCCATAGAATTTTGATAACTTAAATTGTAACATTTCTACTGTATGGCTTCCAAGAATGATGATATTTGGAAATGATAACTGCCTTTTCTGGCCCCCACTCTTGGAGTGTGGTTGTTACCAGCCTGTAAAACGCTCTATTTCTTCTCTCACTGGGCAATTCTGAGTCTTTGGTCATTACCCTTGGCTGCCCTGGCCAGGAAAGAACTTTCTCTGAGCATATGTGGGGGAAAGGAAGAATAATGGAGGAAATAACATGAACCAACAACCCTGTCTACTAGCAGACAGCAATGAGAGGAGGAAAAAGTTGGCTCTAACTTTTTTACTTTCATTGAGATAAAACTTCTAGTTAAAATGATTTTCTTTCAGAGAGCTCTTGAGCCCACAGTCAGAATCCAGATCCAGATAACCCACTTTAACTTATATACCTGGCCCAGTTACTATTCCTTTCTTTTCCAGGATCTGACTTAAAGGTAATGAAACACACACCTCAGAAGAAGTTATGACTGATCATAATTTATAGCTATAGTAAGCCAACTTTTAAAATACAAATTAAATCAAGAATTAAGAAAAATCTTTAAAAATGGAAGAACTTTGGAGTCTTTTGTCTTATCAGAGAGAGCAGGGAGAGTTAATGTCTTTCTCAAATATCTTGGAGGAAAAGCTGTCACTAGAGTCTGTGCTAGCCACTACTCTTTGGGATACCAGTCGGGACCAGAGGCAAAAGAGGCCTCTATTCAAATCCTGGCTACCCAGCCAGCCCCTAATCCCCCAATTCTGGAATAATCCTTTTTTCCTAGTGCTTTCCTATAATCTCTCTTGGCTCTTATCCCCAACCAAAAATCAATTTTAAAAGTTCAAACTCCCAAACTGAGCCTCTTGAGGTCTCAGTTCTAGTTCACCTGTCATGAGCATCTTCAACTCTCGTTCCCACTCCTAGTATGAAATAACTCTTGTCTAATCCCTACAACCTCAGCTGAGCCTATTCTCACTCCAGGGTCCCAGTGTTCATCCTTACAATAGAAGTCCCAAAGTTTCCTTTCTGCCAGGGGACCTTCATTTTTCATCATGCATGGCTCCATGGTCCACAGACATAGTTACAAAATGATAAAAATAAGAAATAGTAAAACATCAGAAGAGTTGAGAAAGGCCAAGAGAAAAAAATAGACAGGTGGTATTAAAAGAGAATTGTATAAAATTTTTGTTGTTTTTCAGTCATGTCCAATTCCTTATGGCTCTATTTGAGTTTTTTTTTTTATTTATTTTTTGGCAGATACTGGAGTGGTTTGCCATTTCTTTCTCCAGCTCATTTTACAGATGAGGAGACCAAGGCAAACTTTTCCCAGGGTCCCTAAGGCTGGATTTGAATGCATGTTTTCCTGACTTCAGGCCCAGTGTTCTATCTGCTGTACCACTAACATGTAAAATAAACCAAATATTCACAAGTAGAAAGAGAAGAGAGATAGGAAGGAGATAAAAGAAAAAAGGAGAGAGAGATAGAGTCAGGGAGAGAGACACACAAAGAAATATGCTTTTATAGAGGTAAAGAATGAAATGAAAGAGGATAAAAAATATGCCACTGATATAACAGGGGATGGGAAATACCAATTAAGTGTCAATAATACTTGGAGAAAAAGGAGAGAGACAGCATTTTAAGAAGACAAGGCTGCAAGCAAAGTCACATATGAGCATAATTTTTTAAAGGTAATTAGCCTAAATGAAAAGTGAATAATTCATACATCCTGCAAACTCTTTTTCATCATCTGAAATAATAGGGCTTAATTCCAATATAGGTCTGCCAGAAGCTTGAAAAGTGTTTTGTGAGGTCAGTCCCACTGATGCCTCTACAACTGAAAAGGGAAGCAGTGAAGGACTATATGACTTACAATCATAGAATAATTGAAGGGGGGGCTGAAAATAATTGAGGGAGAGTGGTCCAGAAAGTCAAAGCAACTTGTTGAAGGTCACAGCCAGTTAATGGAGACTTGGGATTGGAACCTAAGTTTCTTGACACCTTATCCAGTGCTCTTTCCATAATAACAGAGTGTCTCTACCATTTCGTTCTCCATTATTCTGTATTTCAGTCATGTCCAATTCTTCATGACCCCTTTTGGGATTTTCTTGGCAGAGAAGGTGAAGTAGTTTGCCATTTCCTTCTCCAGCTCATTTTACATATGAGGAACCTGAGACAAATGGGGTTAAGTGCCTTGCTCAGGGTCACAGAACTAGTAAGTGTCTGAGGCCAGATCTGAACTCAGGAAGATGAGTGTTCTGATTCCAAGACCAGTGCTCTATCCTCTATGCCACCTACCTACCCTGTGCCACCTACCTGCCAAAGTATAAGAACAATATGAAAGAAAAAAATACACAAAGACTTTATGATAACAGAGGTTTGAGTTGCCTTGGCCAAGTGTGTTCCTGACATATACGCCTCCCTATTAATGTACTTGACTATTCTTTCCATTGATGATATGTGTATTAGTGGGAGAGTGTATGGTTAACAGAAGGAGTAAGGAGTTTATGGAGGGCAGATGGTGGCATATTTTATAACTACTATTCTTAGAGCAAATGTAGTTTTTATATATATAGTTCTTATGTCTCAGAGTCTTTGCTTTGAACTAATTGTATCTACTTGATGGACTATTAAAAGAAAGCCTATTAGTGGGAATGCTGGAATGTAGACCCACAAAGTACCTTGAACATGAAGGAGTCACACCACTGGAAACCTAGCCTGAATTCAAGCTCAGAGGATACTCCAAAGAGCATGCTACACACCAGTATTAACAGCAGCACTTTTTGTGGTAGCTGAGAGGTAGAACCAAGGTTGGTGTTCATCAACTGAGAACTGGTTGCTCAAATTTTGCAACATGATGATAATAGCATTTACATAGCATTTTAAGGTGTACAAAGTACATTATATGTATGTTAACTTATAAATATAATGGAATTATATGACATCATGTATTCAGAAAAACATGGGAAAATTTATAAAACTCCTTCTCAACTTGCCCATTTAGGGAGCATTGCCACGACAACATCAAATGCCTGAAGTATCTACGGAAGTTAAAAAAGCTGCTACCCAGAGATCACAGGAATATTAAAGAACAGGTTTAAAAGTTGTCATAGGGCTACTAGGATAGGAATGAGAAAGATAAGAGAAATTGAACTGGTCACATGACAAGGATGAAAACTGTCAAGCAAACAGCTCAGTGTTCCACAGTACCCTTACCATGTCAAGCAAGAGGAATAGATGGATTGTAATCCATATTATTGGAGGGGACTTCTAAATTGGTGAGATCACAAATTCATTTAACAATGAGCATCCCAGTTTGCAACTGGTTTGTTATTGTTGCTGATCCTTTATTTTCTGAAGAGAACCAATGACCTCACAGGGTGGTATATTGATTCATATATGAATTAGATTTAAATGAGGCAGAGTTGTACAAAGCTTCACTCTCTCTTCCAAAGTCATCAAAGTCCAGTGGGAAGACTAAAGTCCAGACTCTACTTGTAATGGCCCCCAGTACAGTGGATGTGACCTTGCCTTGGCTCTTCTTTGTCTGATCAAGCTTTAAGCACAACTGTGTGGAGGCTGGCTAGAAGAGGACTTGAGTCAGAACAACCAACTAGGCATCTATTACAGTCAGCCTATGAAGAGGTGAAGAGACCTACATGAGTTGTGCAAGGGATGAATTCAACATACGTTTTGAAGTTAGAATTAAAACTCACACACACACACACACAAACAAAACCTTTGCAATTGATTGTATGAGGTGAATGTGGATGATACTGTGATACTGTGATACTGGGTTACTGGAAGGCTGGAGGTAGTTTTGGCAGAAATAACAAAGAGGGGTGAGTTAGAAAGAAAAATAATGACTTGTTTGAACATGAAAAATTTAATAGGTTTAGGATATGATATTTAGCTTGAGATACCTAGAGGATATCCATTTAGAGATGTCTTACATAACTGGTAATGTAGAACTAGAGCTCAGGAGAGAGATGATCCTAATACGGATTCTATAAACCACTCCTTCATCCAGGTTAGTATGGTGCTCTGCACTTAGTAGGTGTTCAGTAAATGTTTGTTGAATAAATGAATGAATGAAAGAATGAGGGTATATAACAGTTTAAGTTCCCTAAAGCAAATGTGTCAGACTCATGGTAAGCCACTGCGGAAACTTCTGAATACCTCCTGAACCAGATTAAAATGGAATTGGGAGATGCTTAACAAAATAAATTTTAAAGCAAAATAAAAGATAGACAATGTTAATTTTCTAAGGCAATAGAGGCTCAAAGGGATTCATTTCTATTTCTAGTCATTTCATTTTTATGTTCTTTTTGAGTCTGATGCCACTGCTCTACAACCCATTGGGAAATTTGCCAATTCACAGATAGGTATACCTGTCATAAAGCAGCAGATGGGCCTTTCCAAATTCGGGAAAATCTTTTGTGGTCATTCTGAAGGAATTCTGCTTTGGGAAAGGGAAGAAAATGTCAATCTTACCCTGCCTCTTCCTCTGTTCAATAATAAGCAATTATTTCATTAATGGATTTCTTCCAGACAGGGAAATTGTAAGAACATCAAAATTCTCCAGGGAGCCACAGAATGTGTATAGATGAATCCACCACTTAAGTTTTCAAAGTTTTTTTTTTCCTAGTAAGCAGAATACTCTTAAGAACAAAGACGTGTTACCTAAACTCATGCATATTTTTTGGTAGAAACCTAGCAATGCAGACTTTTTCTTTGACATTTGTTTCCAAAGTAGATAGGGTAAGAATGGGGGTGGAAAACAGGAAATTAAGCCCCTGACAATCACACTAACAGGAGGTAGATTTGTCTGAGAAAATAACTATAGCTATTGTAAAGCATATTTCTCCACAAACAGCTCAAATGCAAATGGGTACCCATGGAAATAAAATAAGAAAGAAAAGAGAAAGGTAGGGGGTGGAGGAAATAAGATAAGTCAGAACAATCTACTTTAACTCCCCTGAAGCAAAGACATTTAAAATTGAGATTACAGTAATCCCAGAGATTCCAGTGCATTTATACTTGTCTCTAATGACCATCATCTTATATTTTTTAATTCAAATTTTCTTCTCATTTAACTTGTGTTACAGTGAGATCTTTTCCATGACTTGACATTGCAAGGGACTTGTACTTAAATTATGGATTTATTAAATTATATCTCTGAGTTTTACAATGTGTTGTGAATCCCTCTCCTACTCCCACAACCTCTCTTATTCCACTCCCACCCCAATCCTTTCCTTCCTGCATCCATTTACCACCTCTCCAAGTATTCAGTCTAATCGAATTGAACAAGTAATTGCCAGGTGCTTCCTATGTACCAGTGATTTGATAGATATTAGAGACAGAAAAAAAAAACTAAAAACAAAAGGCCCTGCCTTCAATAAGCCTACATTCTACTAAAACCCCAAATTTCCATTTTGCCTTTTTCTTCACCTCTGTACTTGTTGGTTGGCATACCCATTGGTATAGCAAGAAGGGTACTAGATTGGAACTCGGGAAATTTTGTTTAAAATCTTGGCTTTTACATTAACTTCCTATATGACCTTCGGCAGGCTATATTCTGTATTTCAGTCTCCTCCCCTTTAAAATGGAAAGGTAGATAAGGTGATCTCTAAGATACCTTCTAACTCTAACACTTTATAATAGACCAAGATCTTGACCTAGAATTGAATAGAAGAAAGAAATTAGGCTAAGTGACACTTGTCTAATTGCATAAGGTTTTTAATCAGTCAATCAATCAACAAACATTCATTAAGCATGTACTTGATGCTAGCCACTGAGGATACAAAGAGGAAGGAGGAAAAAGTCCCTGCCCTAGAGATGTGTTATTCTAATGAGGAGGCATTGTGTATGTAAATATGTATTTCCCACTGATTGCATTCCTTGGATTCAACTCTACCATCATTATGCTCCCACCCCCCCTCACCCCCGAGGAAAAGCTCATCACCAGGAAATTCTTTATCACAGAGATGGCATCCCTTTGGTACTCCTCATCAGCAGTGGTGTCAGACTCAAATAGAAACTGATCCTTTGGGCTGACTATTGACTTAGAAAACCACAGATTAACGTTATCTATAATGCATTACAATTTTATTTTGTTTTTTAAAATTTCCATTTACATTTTAATCTGATTTCTGACGATACTTTGGAGTTCTGTGGCCTCTTGCAGCTGTTGTGGTATTTGATACCTCTGCAAGTTATCAGTACCTTTAGTTGCCTCTGCCTGAAAGAAGGGGGCATAAAACTACTCCCAAAGCCTCCATTTAAAGAGGACTTAGAAGTGTAGGTAACTCTTCATTTCCTACCAGCTACACTCCTAGGATTGACCACCACCATCATCATGCCTCAGAGCCAGGCACCTTCTTCCTTCCCCCTCTTCACATCCCCTGCCTCTTCAATTTTCAGCTTCCTTTTCTTCTCCCATTAGATTGTAAACTCCTTAAGGGCAGGGACTGTCTTTCTTTTTCTTAGCTGTATCCCCAGTGCTTAGTACTGTGGTTGGCTGTTAGGAGGTACTTAACAATTGTTTATTAAGTGCATATTGTGTCTATTTAAATTCATTTAAATGATTATTATTGTATATACATTATATAAAGGTATAAATTTATACAAAATACATACAATTCAAATACCAGATGCCCATGTTGGAGGAAGTACCAAAAGTCGGGACAAAAGAACTCATTCAGAAGATAATGTTTTAGGTGAACCTTGAAAACAGGAATTCTAAGAAGCAGAGATGAAGGAGAGAATTTCAGACATGAAGGAAAGCTACTGCTCAGTAATAAGAATGCAAAAACAAAAATGAAATAGTCTATGACTTGAAGGAGTTTACATTCCATTGGGGAAGATTTTAAAAGATCCACACACAGACATATAGTTGTTGTTTAGTCATTTTTCAGTTATGTCCAATTCTTTGTGACACCACGTGGGGTTTTCTTGGTAAAGATACTGGAGTGGTTTGCCATTTCCTTCTCCAACTCATTTCATAGATGAGGAAACTGAGGCAAACAGGATTAAGTGACTTTCCCAGGGTCACACAGCTAGTGAGTGTCCAAAGCCAGATTTGTGTGCGTGTGTGTGTGTGTGTGTGTGTGGTATGTCTAGTGTGTTCTAGGAACCATGCTAAGTCTGAAGGATCCAAAGAATATAAAGAAAGCCTTTGTTCTTAAAAAGCTCACAATCTTGGTAGAAGAAACAACATTAAAACAGCTATGTAGGAACTAGATATACATAGGCTGGAATGGGGGGAAAGCACTAAGTTAAGGGGGATCAGGAAAGTCTTCTTGTAGTAGGTAAGATGTTAGTTGAGACTCGATGGAACCTAAAAAAGTCCAAAGGTAGGGAATCCCAAGAGTGGGACCAGTCACTGAAGATGCATAGAGGTAGAGATGGCATATGAGAATGCCTCGAGAGGTATAAGGTGTAAGAAGATGGAAAACAATTGAAGGGAGCCAGGCTATGTATGAAAGGCTTTGAATGCCAGGAATTTTCATATTTGATCCAAAAAGCAATAGGAAGCCACTGGTGTTTATTGAATGGGGTGGGAAGGCGAGGTGTACGTGTTCAAGCATGTGCTGTAGACTGGATTACCACATACTAGAAAGTAGGTCACCCCAAAAGTCCAAAGTACTGATTCCTCATGTCCCTGGAGTGCCCAAAAGTTTCCAGGGAAGCTGTATGTACAGTCTGCCTGGGTTAGAACCAGTAGGCCAAATTTACCTCTACTAAATAAATACAAGAGAAAGATAAACTAGCTATAAGGAAAAGGAGGGAGTAGGGAATGAGAGAGAAAAAAACAGCTAGGAAAGGCTTCCCGAAGGAAGTAGTATTTGAGCTGAGCCTTGAAAGAAACTGAGGATTCTTAGAGACAGAGGGATTCTAGGCATGGTAGAGCACCTATGTCAAAGGCACAGAGACAAGATGGAAAGTCATGTACGAGGAATCAAAAGAAGATTGGTTTGACTTGTTTGCATGGAGAGGACTAAAATGTGTATAACAGCACTAGGAAGGTAGGTCAGAGGCAAGCTGTGAAAAGCTTGAATTGGCAGACTCAGAAAAGTGGATTTTTATACCGGGGTAATAAGGAACTATTGGAGTTTGATGAGTATATGGGTTACTTGGTCAGATCTGTGATTTAGAAAAATCACTTAGGCAGATAAGTGGAGGATGGATGGATTAGAGTATGGAAATAAAGTTGAGTCAGGGAAACTAATTAGGAGACAATTGTGATATTCCAGATGAGATGACAGCCTGAAGCAGGCTGCTGTAAAAGAGTAGAGGGAGTAAAGCAAAAGAATGGGAGTGAAAAACTGTAGAGAGAAAAGAGAAGAGGACCCAAGACATCTTGGATAATGCCCACAACACTCTCAAAGTAGGCATGACAAGGACAAAGATCCAGCATTGGAAAATGAGAAGTCTGACTAGTAGGAGATCCAAGAGAAAGGAGCTGAGGTCTTTGTTTATCCACACTGATGAGTAATCTACACTGATGAACAGCATATATAATCGCCAAATTCCCACAACTAGTGGTATGGACCATCAGGGACTTAGATTAGGGATTTAGATTCTCATTGGTCCTGACTGAGGGCTCTGCTCACGTTTCTCTTACCTTGCTCTACAAAACCTGGAGTCAAATCCAGAATCACTAACAAAATGAACACTGATCACTGATGAGACTGCGTAATGATAATTGACATTTTCATGGAACTTCACATATGTTATCTCATTTGAGCCCCATAACAAACCTGCCAGGTAGGCAACACTAGTATTTTGATATCCATTTTACAAATAAGAAAACCGAGGCTGTAGAGGTTAAGTGTCTTCAGATTTCTTCTCTGATAATTACTGCCCATGCTGAATGACTTGCCTTGAGCAAGTCATTTTAACCTCCCTGAGCTTTATTTCCTCTTTGTAAAATGAAGGGGCGAGTCTCTTCTGTCTCTAAATCTATTATCTAATGACTTGCCATGATCACACAGCTACTTAGTGTAGGAATCAGGATTTGAACACAAGTCTTCCCAATTCCAAGCCCAGAACTTCATTGATTACATCATGATCCTACCAATGACACAGTAAAATTGACCAACCACAAACAGTATTAATTCGTGGTCTTCAATGTGCCTAACTTGTTTTTCTGCTACTATTTTTCAAAGTGGTAGCAGATACTAGAAGGTTAATAAAGTCCTTTCTCATTTTTTCAAAGGTCATGTAGTGAAATCATTATGGTGAGAGGCTAGCATTCTGCTCTAGAGAGCAATTCTGTGTACCCACAGAACTTTTCAGTTCTGTGTAACCCAATCTTCATCTCCACTGGAGGAAACAATGTGGATGGGATTGGCCTGGGAGTTTTGTTTGTGTTTTGTTTTGTTTTTTTTTCTTTACTTAAGCACAAAAAAATCACCTGAAAATGGTTTTTCTCCAGCAACTCTAAAGCAGATACCAGCCTCCTCCATTATGGGAAATTGAAGTCTCTCCCACAGTCATAGGAAAAGGTCAGCTTTGACATCCACCCAGGAGCTAGTATCTATCTGTGTCTAGGTTGACCAACAAACAGCTGATGCTTAGAAGGGCAGTTTACTTTGTTCACCCTGGCTCTCAAGAGATGTGGAAAAAATTGATCATTTGTGACTTTTTCTAATGTGAGATTAGCAAGATCTAGGAAAAACGTCAACATCAATGAATGTTTATGAATGCCAGAGAAACATCAATATTTCAGACTCCTCAACACTCATAGAATCATTGATTTAGATCTAGAAGGAACCTTATAAATCAACTATTCAAGACAAACTTACCCTTCATGATCACTCCCCAAAAATAAGAGAAAGAGGAAAAAATTTGACTAAGGACACACAAGTAGTAGCAAAACTGGGATCCAGGGGCTCTGATCCCAAATTCATCATTCTTCTCACTCTATAGTCCACTGTTTGTGTTGACCAGAAGTCTATTCATAATACTTCCTATCTAAAGTCATCTTTGGTTCATTTTCAAGGTTTCCCTTGCTTCTAGTATATTACCTCTATTTCTGCTGATCTAACTATTTTCTTAGCTCTGACTTTCTGCCCTGTCTTTGACCGCTAGCTTCTGCATACTCCCTTGCTCTTCATTATTTATTCAGATTTGACCTTAGGTTTCATCTTTGACCCATCAGATTCTACATTCTCTCTTGATTCCACATAGTCAGCTCAACAAGACCCTGCACTTAATTTTCAGCTTTAGCTTGGCCCTGTTCCCCCATCAACCAATGCTACAACCTTGATCAATCTCAGCCCACTGCTTAAGCTCATAGGAATAAGGCTCTCAGGGAGGGGCATGGACTCATTCACATCCCAAGAGAGCTATTTAGCACATCGTTCCTGCAGTGCAGAAACTCTTCAAAGAGTGAATGGCCTCCCAAAGTGCCCACCTGTCACCTTTTCAATAACAGCATCTCCCAATTCACATGGCAAATCCAACCTGAAATTTCTACCAACAGTCTCTGGAGAGAGGTAGAAGAGATGCGGGATTCAAGTGAGTACCACAGAGCTTAAAAGCAGCTTCCTATGCTAGACACATGAGCTATTTGACTGCGGCTTTGCTGTGGGGAGAATGTCTCATTGGGCCCGAGGCAGCCAGATGCCCTGTCATGAAAAACTTGTACCCTGTCTCTACCATTCTTCTTGTGATGCTTATGCTTATGTTTCTAGCTACATAGAGTCCACCCATTAATGGGACAAGGAAGAGAGCCCCCACTGACCCAATGAGATTAAAAAGGAAACAATTTAATAGCATTAGTCAACACAATGAATGTAAATTTGTTCTGGGTCTTTAAGAGCCATAGATGATAAATATTATAAAACACTGTCTGTTTAATTTGCACAAGATTGTGTTTGGGGGTGGTTGCAATCTTCAAGTCCACCAGCTGCGGTAGGTACATGGATTTTTTTCCTAAATATTGTACATAATTTTTAACATGTCTGACAACTAGGCTGAATGGATTGTTTGGGACTCTTTACAGAGCACTGAGGAGGATGTTAAGAACTGAGCCCAGTGGAATTTGTTGAGACTCTAGCAAAAGAAGTACTGAGAGAGGAACTTGAAAGGACAATGCTTAAGCCTCTTCAAGACCCCAGAGAACTTTCTAGAACTAGGAATATGCAGAGATGTAGGACGTGTACCCCAAGTGACTGGATGAATAGCAAATATTTAAAGGGGAAGAGTATAATGGGAGCAAATAGATTAAGATCTGCCCTCTACATAATTTGTGGGACCTTGGATCATATGTGAGGGTCAGTACTGAAGAATTTGATACTTTGAGATGATGGAGCAAATCTCAGATACTCCTTTGGTTTCCTTCTCTCCTCTAGTTAGCATACATCAGTTTAAAAATACATATACCTTCTGCTCTTGCTCCAGCATGTGTGATTTATAATGCCTCTGTCTGTGTCTTTCTGGTCTACACAAATCTCTGGCTACTCCTTCTGCCTCTGTCTCTATCTCTGACCACCTCTTCTGCTTGGTGTGTTTCCCTGAGTATGGGTGAATAAATAGTGATCTTGAGATAGACTTCTAGCCTGATGGCAGTCTGGTGAGTCTGAAAAGTTATGAGCTCTTGGGTCTCTCATTCAGAGTTGACTAAGAGCAAAAGGGGTTTCTGCATACAAGAGAATGACCACCAAGAGAAGAATAAGGGAAAGAGTTACTATCAGTGCCCTCATAAACTGTAATGTATTTCAAGAAGTCACATTGATCATTTTCTTGCTCCCAGGCAGAAGTCCAATTAAGTTATTGCACCATTCGACATTGTCCTCTTTTCAAAGACCCCCAGAGAAGAAGCTTTCAAGTGAATCTTTCATTCTAAGATCTATGCTGTCCCCCTTAAAAATGCACCTAAAGTCACAAAGCATAATCTTGCCCAGAGTCATGTCTTCTAGAAGAATAAGCAGGGAATGTGTTGACTTGTGAGTCATTTCAGTAATTCAGTAGATGTTTAAAGGTAACCCAAGCTAACTATTACAGTTGTCAGATTGCCTCTGGCGTCTGGAGATTCTGCCTAATTTGCTAAATTGAGAGTGCTAATGGATTTTTGTCACTGAACATCACTGTTTTGTGGTTATTTACAAAATTGGAATCATACCACATGTGCAGGATGTGCAGAATTACAGAAAATTCCACAGGCGAGTTGGAAGAATTGAATGGAGTGAAAACATCTTGCTTTATCAAAGTCATCAAGCTAGAGTTGGAAAGGGCCATTTAGGCCAACTCTGCCACTTCACTGGTGAGAAACCTTGTGACTCAGGAAGGTGAGGTGGCTTGCCCAAGCAGGTAGCATCAGATGTGGAATTTGTATCAGGGTCTTTTGACAGCTAGCATTTTTAGCTAGCATTTATGTGATATATTAAGATTTGCAAAGTACTTTGCATATGTCAAGTCATTTGGTCCTCACAACAGCTTTGAGAAGTAGGTACTATTATGATCATCCCATTTTACAGATGAGGAAACTAAGGGTGAAAAATATTAAAAGTTACTTGCCCAAGATCACATAGCTAGTAAGTGATTGAGGTAGCATTTCAAACCCAATACTCTGTCCACTGTACCACCTAGATCTTTTCCACTGTCTCATTTGATAGATCCCGACCAAATCCTGGCCTTCCTGCCAGAAGTCATTTAAATTATTACTCTCATCACCTCCATAAGTAAGCAAGACTAATGTTCAAGCAGTCACTGTAGCTTTTGGAGAACTTAGAAAAGGAAGATTTAAAGAGCGTATTTCTAGAGTGTGACAGGAAGTGGGAGGGAGTGTTTGTAAAGTTTTATCTGGATGTCCAAGATCATATCATGCCACTATAGTTGCCTCCCTCTCTTCCTGTCAGCCACCAGCTTTCCAGGCATTTTACTGACAGAGTATTGATGTTCAAGAACAACATTGTTTAGTTTAGTGGTTCTCAACCTTCCTAATACCGCAATCCTTTAATGCAGTTCCTCATGTGTGGTGACCCCCAACCATAAAATTATTTTCAGTGCTACTTCATAACTGTCATTTTGGTACTGTTATAAATCATAATGTAAATATCTGATATGCAGGATGTATTTTCATTGTTACAAATTGAACATAACCCACAGGTTGAGAACTGCTGGTTTAGTTCCACTGTGTTTTCTGTTCTCCATACTCATGTCCTGCCCAACAATAACAACAGCTGACAACTCTATTCAGAATGGCAGCTTGTCTACCTGCCTCTGCCTGCCTACCTGCTTCTTTATTATAAGTGTGTGATTTCTACGTTACCGTCTCTGGTTTTATGGAAAATCACAATTCATTTGATGCCACTTTAGCATAATTTCACACTCTCCTCTAACATGGACTTAGAATGCAAGCACAGACCACCCAATTCTGTATGACATAACAAATTCATCCCTATCTTAACTGGAACCATAAGGGATGGTAGGATACAGAGGCAGGGCCAGAAACCAGAACTTCAAGAAATGGGATCAAGACTCAGTTTGTGGAAGAGGGAAGAGGTATAAGAATGGACTAGATCTGGAGTAGGGCCCAAAATTCATTGGGCAAGGCGGAGAGAGAAATGTGGAACCAAGTGAATAGTTCAAAGTATAGACAGATATCAGTATGAATGATAAAGGTTATGGTAACGGGTCACACCTGAATAGGTGAAATTCAGGGCATATATTAAAAGCAAGACTGAATGTAGACACTCAATCCAGAACAAAGTTAGATAGTTTAGCTTTGAAGGATCAAGAAAATAGGAAAGCTCAGAGAAGGAAACAGGTCCAGAATCTAGGGAGACACTTTAGGCAGCAGAAATAAGGAAACTGGGCAGCAAGGAGTTACATCTGAATGCTAGATTTAAGGTACAAATAGTAAGAAATTAAAATATTTATATGTTCAAGATACTGTGACAGGTACTATGCATACAAAGATGACAAAATCACACAAATTCAAGCTTCTAAAACTTTATAGTAAGGAAAATAAGATATGCGTGGGCAACCTGAGTGTAGTGGAGAGAACATCAGAATTAGAGTCCAGAAGAGCGGGGTTAGAATCCTATTTTTGAAAATCACTAGTTTAGTGACAATAGGTAAGACACTCAATCTGAGCTTCAGTTTCTTCCTATGTTATTAATATAAATGGACCAGACCTATGGTTTCATTAAGTAGGGAGATATCAATGAGAAGCTCCCGGCTCTGCAACTTATAGTCTTAGAAAGTAGCCTGAAAAACTAAAAGGTTAAGAAGGCTGCACAAAGTCACATAACCAAGATGAGTCAGAGGTAGGATTTGAACCCGGGGCTGCCTTTTCTTGGAGGTAATGCATTAAGTCATGTTGGCTCTAAGTTAACATTATTAATATAATAAATTAACTATATTACCAGTTATAAAATTATTAAGTTTATGTAGAAGAGGTCAATAGTTGAGAGACAGGCAATATAAAGCTTCATGATGAGATAGCACAAGTACAGGCAAACAAGCCAAAAGCTAGTATCTACCAGCTTATTGTTAATAGGAAGTAGACTGATGGGGCTTGTGAGCTATAGTTTTAGGAGAAGACACCCATCATAGGATATCCCTTTTGAAATTAATTAAATTATCCCCCTAGCAACCTACAAAACTAACCTGAAAACTCATGTATGCAAGTTGGGAAAAGCCACAATAGGAAATGCTACTGAGGGAATGCTACAGAAATTAGAAAAATTCAGTTCCTTTTAAAAGTTTTTTTTTTTAAGTTCAGGATTAAAAAGAGTACTTTTAAATATGTATAGGAAGTTAATTAAGTTCGTGGCTATATATATTCCTTGTTCATATATTGCATTTTAACACGTGTTACAATTGTTTATGTTAATGTCTATCTTTCTGCTGGATTATAAATTCTTGAAGGCAAAAATATTTGTTTTTCCTGTTGTCTCCCTAGCACCTAGCAGAGAGGCTGTGAAGTGAATTATCTAAATTATAATTGTCATTATGAGGGTCAAAGAGAATAGGATGCATAATTCACTGCTGCCTACTATTGCATTCTTAGACAGAGAAATGTTGAAAATATACTGATACCCTTGAGTGACCTGGCTAATGGGGCATATTATTCCTTTTAGATCTCCAGGTAAAGGGCTGTGGTTACAAAGCTAAAAGGTCAAGAGCTCACCTGATGTTGGAGGCGGGTTGACGGACACACTCTGCCAGCATGGATGATTATAGCAGTTAAGAGCACAGGTTCCCTCGGGCCTGCTGCATGCTGGCCTGACATTTCTTCCCCAATTGCCAAATGAGCCTTGCTTTTCACATCTCTTTCAGGACTCAGCTAATCTTTTCCAGTTATAGTTATGACATTTTAGGTGAGGGGATCCCTAGATTCGTATTCAGATTGGGAGCTCCCTGGATGAGCTCACTCCAGGTAAGGGTCCAGGTCCCATATAAAGCTTTGTCTTCCTAGATTACTTCCATTTGGAAGTTCCTCATGACCTGTCAGCCAGTGGCTTTCTACCTCCTGTTGCTGTGTCTACCTATAAACGTGGAATAGGACAAAACACGCAAGGCAGAAGTGGGGAACCTTCGGTCTGGAGGCCACTTGTGGCCCTGTAGGTCCTCAAGCTCAGCCCTTTGACTAAATCCAAACTGCACAGAATTAAAGGGTTCTCCTACCCCTGTAAGGTCATTGAGAACAGGGATCTAATCACCTTAATTTATTCAATAGAAGCTAGCATATTGAGTGTTCTCATTCCTCAAACTAATGTTACTGTATTATTTATAGTCATATCTAGGCATACTTATACTTTTATGCTTAAATGTTAACTGTGAGCTCAATCATGTGGGTATTTTTCACTGACATCCTAGCCATGCCTTCTTAACCAGAGCATTTTTTGTCCCTTTCCTCTTTTAATGTCACACTGATTCAGCCCTCTAGACATTTTCATATTTTAGGGATGCCAGTGCCATGTAGTAGGGCTGTCCATCTGTTGTCCCTCTTTTTGCTAGGTGACCTTCCAACTTCCTTTTCTTTTGCAAATCTTGATGATATCATATCAGTATAATACTTCTTGCATGTAGGTCATTGTTGATAACCTGTAGCATTCTATTTACCCCTGACCTTATATCTTCCCATTATCTTTTGGGTCACCTGCAATTTTGATTCTTCTGAAATACTGATGTTTCATTATTTGTAGGCATGACCAAGGTGATATTCATGTGGATTTTTTGTTTTCCTTTTTATTACTATAAATGTGACAAACATTAACAAATGTGAACATTTCCTTACAAAGAATAGAAAAAGAGGACTGCGTGTGAAACTCAGAGTCTCCACTGCTTGTATTGTTAAGTGTATTTTTAATTTAACATGGTGGTTCCATAGTTATTAAAGGCATCTCCTTCCCTTCTCTCCTAATTTGATCTTAAAAATCTAGGCCAAATGTCCATTTGAAGTGTAAGGGTGGCATCAAAACCACCCCATTCTATTTTAGCCTTCATATTTTAAGTAGATGAAAACTTGCCTCAATCAATCAATCATAGGCTTTGGACTGAGTGCTAAAAGGCCGTTGAACTGGCTGAGGAAAAAAATGGCCACGCCCAAAGGATCTTCTGTAAATTATCAAGAGAGTTAAAAAGGAATTGAATTCTGGCCATTGAAACAAGTGTCACTTTCCGGAACATCCCTGGGCAAGAACCAGTGAGGGGCAGGGAGATGCCTTCATTTTTATCTTGGCTAGATCTTTCTCCATCCCCTAGGTCAGAGAAGGACTTTGCAAGCTTCAAAGGGTCCAGAGGATGTTGGGTCATTTTCCATATCTCTACCTACTAGCTTTTCTGGCTTCCTTTAAGTGTCAGCTAAATGAAGACTTTCCCATTTTCCTTAATCTTTGTGCCTTTCCTCTAAAACTATCCCCAAGTTAGCCTGTAAATGTCATGTTCGTACGTAGTAGCTTAGATATTGTCTTGGCTGTTACACTATGAATTACTTGACGGCAGGAACTGTGAGATTTTTTTTTGTCTTTCTTTGTATCTCAGCATTTACACAATTCCTAGTACATAATATAAGTTTAATAAGTGCTAGTTGAATTACTTTCCAGCATGGTAGAACCTTCTAGAACTTCCATTCCACTAGCATAGCTATCAAGAACCCAGAATCACCTCTATACTATGTAAAGATATCAGAGAAGGATTTTTGTGGACCATATCTTTACTATTTCACAGTTGATGAAACAATATGGAGAATACTTGATCTCACTGTGCTTATTGTTTATTAGTAACAAAACAGTAAAACAACAATATTTGATTCAATAGAACAAGAAATCCCCTTACAGACTCTTTTACAACAAGGTGTCTCCCATCCATTTATAAAGATCATTCTCAGGTGCCTTGGAAGATATAACAACAGAAACAATCCTGTTAAATATCCCTATGATAATAATCTGTTGAGAAATAAAACAGGGAGATGTATCTTTTGGAAAAATATCTGCCTCTGTGAATTCTCATTTAGTTTTAAATTTCATTTACTCATCTTTTGCTTTGTTTCTTCTAGCCATTCTTGTAATCCTTTTGGTCAAATCAATTTTTTTCTTCTTGGGCTCCACTATAGTTGTTGTGGGGTTACTCTCTTCTTCTGTGTTTACTCTTTGGGCTTCTCTTAACCCATAGTATTTCTTTTTTTGTGTTTGGTGCCTTGTTGTGTTTACTCTTACTTGACATTTTTATGACTCAATTTGGATTTCCTGCTAATGCCATTCCCCTCCAGGACTTGTGGTTGGATTGGATAAGTTTTATTTGTTCCTGTCCCACTGTAGTATAGATACCTCTGCTGCTTCAGGTTTCTATGGAGCAGCCAGTACATGATTATATCCTCTTCTTCACTTTCTAGTTTTCCTCAGTCTACTTGGGACCAACTGAAGGTCTCCTCCTTCTCCTTGTACAATCCCAAAGAAGAGGTTAGCTCTGTCTCCTGCTATGTCCCTCATAGCAGGTTGCCAGCAGAGCTTTTGGAGATCACAATAGCTTTGGGCTTCCTGCACAGCTCCCTTGGCCCTGGTGTCCAGGTACTGAGTTGGCCCTTTCTCCTGGTCTGACTCATAGAGATCCTCCCAGTGCCTTAGCAAGGCTCTGTTTCCTTGCACAGAGCTCTATGAGGTCTAGATCTCTCCCCTGCTTCTGTTCTGAGAGTCTGGAATATGCCTTCAAACCCCCAATTACTGGAGCTCGTCCTGGCTTGTAGCCCTCCCTGTTCACAATCCTGGCTGGCTTCAGGAACATTTGTTGGAGCTCATGCCGATTTCTTGGCGTGTCTCCTCTCCTAGTCTCTGCTTTCTGGACCATTACCAGAGTTTGTGTTGGCTTTCCTGACGCAACCCCTCCACCAGCCTTCACTGGTTTCTGGACTTCTTTCCATCCAATTTTGGACTCAGTGAAAGGGCTAATTTCTTTTTCTCTTCAATCCTTTCTATTGTTGGTCCATTTTGGATCCTTTTCAAATATTAACTAAGTATGCAGGAGAGCTGGGCTCCCGTCATCTTTCATGTCATCTTCTTCACTAGCAATCCAGCAACAGTTATATTAAAAGATGGGACCTTTTATCTTTTGTTTTTATACCACCTACAGTTCCCAATGCAGTCCTCCTTACTTCCTCTCCTAGAGAGTCATTTTATAGTGAAGAATAAAAAAGAGGGAGAAAAACTTCAACAAAACTAAGCAATATACCAAATAAAAGTCTGACATGATATCTGTCTGTCTGTCTGTCTATCTGTCTATCCATATCCATACCCATAGTCCACCACCTATATATATATATGTATATTTATTTATACATATATTTATTTATTTATTTATTTATAATATATATAAAACACATATAACTTTATAAAGTTACCTTATCCTATCGTTTGGGGGGGGGCAAGTTTGGTCATTATAATGTTACAGTATTCAGTTTGTTGGTTTTGTAGTAGACGTTCTTTCCATTTATGCTGTAGTTCTCATTGTGTGTACTGTTTTTTCTAGTTTCTGCTTACTTCATTTTGTCTTCAGTTGGTAGAAGTTTTCCTATTTTTTATCCACCAAAGTCCTCATTTCTTACAATACAATAACATTCCATTACATTCATGTACCACAAAATTTTTAGCCATTCTCCAAGTGATAGATGTCTCCTTTGTTATTACAAAAAGTGTTGTCATAAATATTTTGATGTATTCAGGTTTTTTCGTTGTTTGGGGGGGTTTTTTTGTCATCAACGTCCTTGGAATAAGTGCCTAGAAATGTACTTTCTGGGTCAAATGGTGTAAACATTTAATTTATTATCTTTTCATGTTTGCTAACTGCTTTCCCAAATGGCTAGACTAGTGGCATCAAACTCAAATAGAAATGGATGCATGTAAACTGCACATTTACTTAGAAAATCACAAATTCACATTATCTGTGCTGTATCGCATTTTTATCTATTTTTTATACATTTTTGTCTCATAATCACTGTACTTTGAGTTTGTGCCCACTATCCTGCTGGACCCTGAGTACATATCTGTTGATGAACTTGAGTCAATCATTGTGGTGATTTAGTCTCTTTGGTGACCTAGTCGATTACTGAAGTGAGGAGGAGGAAGACAGACACAGAGAGAGGAAAAGAGAAGACAACATAGAAATTCAGGGGAATGGGGTAGAGGAGGATGGGGAATAGGTATTTTTGTAAGGGCAAAAGCAAGCACACTGGTGGGGGCTAGTAAATGATGGTACTAGAAACTTAGCCTCTCAAATTTGCCCCAAGAACTCTGAGAGTATGAAATAGTCATGTATCCCCTTTGAATCTAGGCTGCCATTGAAAGTAGGAGTTGGGGGTTGGGGTGGCTAGGTGGCACAGTGAATAGAGCACCAGCCCTGGAGTCAGGAGGACTTGAGTTCAATTCTGCCCTCAGACACTTAACACAAAAACTAGCCATGTGACTTTGGGCGAGTCACTTAACCCCAATTGCCCTCCAAAAAAAAAAAAAGAAAGTAGGAATTGGGGATATGATCTCAGAGGGGTCATTACACTGTGGATATTGCTTGAGTGTAGAGTTGACCAGCCAATATGTAATCCTTTTTTCTCTCTCCTTTCTTCTGGAAAGGGACAAAGCTGCATCCTTCCCATGCCACGAGTACTTCTCTTCTGTCTGTTCTCTACAGATTTGGTTAGCCAAACCCTGTTACAATTAGCTCAGTTTTAGCCTAGGAGAAACAGAATGACTATTGGGTCCCTTTCTCTGCTTTTTTGTGGAATTTATTTCAGACTAGATGTCATTAATACAATGATAATAGCTCAGCACCCCTAATTAGGAAAATTCCTAACATTTAGACAGAGGTTTAGCTCTCTGGCCTGATCTAAATTGTGTATTTTTCTAGCTAATGGCTGGCTTCTTTTTATTTGAGGCAAAATCAGGATATAGGAAATGTTCAGGTATAAGAAGTGGGAGAGTACATTCTGGTGCTTGTTACCGAACAGGTATGTATGGTGAGGGGAAATCAAGGAAAAAGTAGGTCTTTTGAAGCCCTTGGTCTATCAGTGTGGTATAGGGAGGCGCTGTAGTATCATGGATAGAGTGAGTGCTGGACTTGGCATCAGGAATGCCAAGGTTCAGATTCTGCCTTTGACACTTGCCATTTATGTGATCTTGAACAAATCATTTAACTTCCCTAAGTCTCAGTTTCCTCATCTGCAAAATGAGAAAGTTGGACTAGATGGCCTCTGAAATCCCTTACAGTTCTAACTCTGTGGTCCTTTAATTTTATGGTCATGGATGATACAGCACGTAGTTATTATTCTTTGTCAATAATAATGAAGACACTGATGTGGAAAGAACCCTGGATTAAGAGTTCTGAGCCTTGAAGTTGAGTCTTAGCTCCACTCCCAATCACTGCCCCACCAGTGTGTAACCTCACCTAACCCCCTTCATTTTTCTGTGCTTCAGTATTGAAGCATCAGTCCTAATTCTATAGCACAGGGTCTGGCACATGTGCCTTCAATCACTTTTCAGTCGTGTCCAAATCTTTGGGACCCCATTTGGAGTTTTCTTGGCAAAGGTACTGGAGTGGTTTGCCATGTCCTTTTCCAGCTCATTTCATAGATGAAGAAACTGATGCAAATAGGGTTGAGTTGCTTAGGGACAGCTAGTAAGTGTCTGAGACCAGATTTGAACTTGGGTCCTCCTGACTCCAGAGCTGGCACTCTATCTACTTTACCACCTAGTTGTCCAGAATGTTCCTGGCACATAGTAGGTAATTAAGTAGCTATTTACTAGTAACGACAGGTTACTAGGTTGTAATGAAGTAGTGGATTTCTGCTGTCCATTTTTATTTCTTGCTCTTTCTCACATGTAATACTTTATCTCCTTCCATCTCCAGGTTTTTGCTTAGGTTGACCCTCATACCTAGAAATTTACTTCCTTCTCACTTCTGCCTCTTGATATCTTTAGTTTCCTTCAAAGTTTAGCTCACATTCCACCCTCTATATGAAGCACTTCCTGACCTCCCAGCTCCACCTCCACTAAATTACTGTGCCTTTCCCATCCACCCCCAATAAATATTTATCTTGTATATACTTACATATGTATACATGGGGCAGCTAAGTGGTGCAGTGGATAGAGCGCCAATTCTGGAATCAGGAAGACCTGAGTTCAAATATGGCCTCAGACACTTACTAGCTGTGTGACCCTGGACAAGTCACTTAATGCCATTTGCCTTAGCTTCCTCATCTAGAAAATGGACTAAGAAAGGAAATGGGAAAGCACTCCAGTATCTTTGCCAAGAAAACCCCAAATGGGGTCATGAAGAGTCAGACATGACTGAAATAAGTGAACAACAACAATGACAACATATATACATTTGATATCCTGAAGATCCTTGAGGACTGGGATTGTGTCATTTCTGACTTTGTATCCCCAATGCCTATTGCATGACACACAGTAGGCACTTAATAAAAACTTGTGATTGATGGATTGACTGGTAGAATGGAAAGGTGCTGGCTGCTGAGTGAAGTGAAAGGAGTGAAGACAAAATTCATAGTTATATAAATAAATATACCAAATTGCATTCTTCCATTGGATCGAGACCTTTCTTTAGTTAGCTAAATACTACCAATCCTGTTCCTAACTCTGCTTCAGTTTAATGTAGGAATTTGGGCAGGTCACTTGTTCTCTATGAGTCCTGGTTTTTTCTCCATCCATAAAGTGAGAAAGTTGAGCTTGATGCTAGCTACAATTGCTTCTAGGTCTACATTTCACTGGATTGAAGGGTTGGTAAAGGGACAGGAGCAGACAGGCCTAGGTGAAGGATAAGAGAGGGCTCAGTGTATATACCTATCTAGAAAATGGACCCAGTATCATTTTCCTTTTTTCCTGTGTACTTGTTTAGAAATTTGGTTCAGAGTTATCTTGGGAGGGAGAAAATGGGAGGTGGGGCACAGGCATTCAAAACAGATTGGCTGCCCCTGGAATTCACCTTGCTTTGTACTAATTAGATTCTAATTGAAACCATCCATCCCAGCCCCAAGTGCACACCAAGGGAACTTTAATATACAGAAGACACACCCCAGGACAGTTTGCAAGCACTTCTCCCATTGCATACTTTTAAGAGTTTTCTACCAAGTACATTATTTGTCTATTAAGTCCAAATATGCCAACAGAGGCTCCAAGGCCTACTCTAGTAAAGGTGGAGGGGGAGTGTGAAGAGAGAAAGTGGACAAACCCTCTATTTAGGACTGACCTACAAATCTGTGTTTTGACCTGCTGAAATCCTACCAGTACATTTGGAGCGATTCCAGTCTGCAGTGCTAATCAGTACTCAGGGACTTTTAGAAGCTTTGGGTTATTTAGTGAAGGTTCTCTTCTGAAAACTCGGAATGTTTATTGTGCATAGAGCTGGAGGACAGAGTGGAGGAGTGAATAGATCTAAGCTGATGTCCATTGTTAAAAGCCATTCTGAAGGTTGAGATTCACAGAATCAACAAACTCCCCATCTAGCACTGAATTATTCCCTCTCCCCTAGGCCATTCGTTTCTTATAAATTTTTGTCAAGTAGCATGTTTGTTATTACTCATATACTCAAATCAGTCTATACTCTATTCCCATCCATCTGAATTTTCAACAAGACACGCAACCCATCCATGACTGTTCATTGGGTGGGGTACCATTCCATGACTTCTGATCAACCATTGCAATCTAGCTTCCAACTTCATCATTCTACTGAAACTGTTTTCTCCCAAATTACTAATGATTTCTTAATTTCCAGACTTGATACTCCTCCTCATTCTTGATCTCTTAGCAGCTTTTAACTTTATGAACCATCTTTTCTTCCTGGACACTTTCTTCTCTCTATCAATAGCGAAAAAATATTAGGTAAGGCATATAGAGGTTAAGTAACTTAGGTACATAGCTTTTTTTAAATATTTTTTTTATTATATATATATTTTGCTTTTTTGAGGGCAGTTGGGGTTAAGTGACTTGCCCAAGGTCACACAGCTAGTTTTTTGTGTTAAGTGTCTGAGGCCGGATTTGAACTCAGGTACTCCTGACTCCAGGGCTGGTGCTCTATTCACTGCGCCACCTAGCCACCCCAGTTGCATAGCTTTTAAGTGCCAGAAGTAGGATTTGAATGTATGACTTCCTGACTCCAATTCCAACACTCTATTTAATGTCAGTCATTAATAAGCATGTATTAAGCACCATGTGCTTAATATGTGCCAGGCACTATGCTAAGTACTAGGAATACAAAGAAAAAATTACACGATCCTTGCCCTTGAAAAGTTTATGTTCTATCAGGAAAAGTGTGTGTGTGTGTGTGTGTGTGTGTGTGTGTGTACACATACAAAATGGACACCAGGTAACCCAAGGCACTAGTAACTTAGTAAACCAAGGAATTACTACAGAAGGTTCCTACTGCAAGGTTAGAGTCTGTTCTTCTATTTCTCCTCTAGTCCTCCCCTGCCCATAAAACAATAGTAAAGGGCAACGCTTCATAGTAGCTAAGTGACCAAATCACTGTGGCTAAATGACCAGGTTAAGAAAATTTCCAACATCTTTAGGATTTGGAGACCTTTGACTGAGGAGAGGGAGAGTGAAGGGGAGGTGAGACAAAGATGAGGGGGGAAGAGGCCCTGTTCTCTTTATTTTTGCCTAACTGTGTGATCCTGGATAAGTTGTTTGATTTCTCTGGTCCTTGACCGACAACATGGTGGAATGGAATGAGCACTGATCTTGAAGTCAGAAGTTTCAAATCTGACATTTTTGAGCTGTGAGACTCAGCAATTCCTCTCCTCTCTCTAAATATCAGCTTCCTCACCTGTAAATTTGTGTAAGCGTTCCTCCAACCTCCCTTATAGGACTGGTATCAGCAAAGAAAGTGTTTTTGCAAACCTTAAAGCTCTATATAATCATGAGTCCTTAGGGTCTTTCTTTCCCAGAGGCGGATGCCGCTTCTCCCTCCCCCTCTTCCCTTTCCTCTCCCAGCCTTGGCCATAGTGCAGAGAGAAACAACACAGCTAACATTCATTTGTACACAACTAGTACTCCAAACCCACGTCCTCATCTCTCCTCTTGTGAAGCACATTCGTAATTCAAAGGTACAAAGAATTTCACCCACATCACAGCTTTCCATTCTCCCTAGCTCATTGCTTGGAGTCACACATTATAAATTGCCTTTTATATTATCTCTCTATTCCAGTAAAACTGTTCCCCTAATCCTTTTATCCTGTCCAGGGCTAATGCCCAGGTTCTGCCTGAAGCATTTTCCCTGCTACCTGAAGTGCTTCTCTTTCTAAGCTATCGATCCCTATAAACTATTTTATTAGTGGTCATTATTATTCTGTTTCTAATCACCACTTTAATTAAAGTTTTATCACCCACATTAAAGGGGGCATATGACTTTTGAGAGGGTGGTGAGTTTCCTCTTAGGCTCTGAAGCATCCCTGTTGGGGGTGTAGGAAGGGGGTGAGAACAGTCAAACAGTCTTTCAAGGGCTTTTCAAAGACTTTATATGAATTAGCTTGTGTGCATCTATGTGATCACATTCACAAGTTTGTCCTGCCCAGATGACCCCTGTATCCCCTCCCAATGTTAGGACTGTGGTGCTTGCTCCCCCTTCTTCCCCAAGACTACTCCACTGTATCCCAAACTCCATGTTTCTTCTAATTGAACAAGAGATTATTACAGAGTATTATTATAGACCTCCAAAGTTCCATAAAGGGTTGGATTTCCTAAGAAATACCCATTCAAACTAAACCATCTCAACTTGCAGGAGACCCAATTGTTAAGAACTTTAGGTAGCTAACAGTTAATGCCTCTCTGTGGCCCTGATCTGAAAATAATCTAAGAAGGAATAGAGAGAAAACAAGAATCCCTGCCGGGAATCAGCTAGTCTGTCTCTTTCCATCTCTGTCTCTGTCTCTCTATCTCTGTCTCTCTGTCTCTCTCTGTCTCTGTCTCTGTTTCTGTCTCTCTGTCTCTCTGTCTCTATCTCTCTGTCTCTCTCTTCTCTCTCTGTCTCTCTGTGTCTCTGTGTCTCTGTGTGTCTCTCTCTCTGTCTCTGTCTCTGTCTCTCTCTGTCTCTCTCTGTCTCTCTCTCTCTGTCTCTCTGTCTCTATCTCTCTGTCTCTCTCTTCTCTCTCTGTCTCTCTGTGTCTCTGTGTCTCTGTGTCTCTCTCTCTCTGTCTCTGTCTCTGTCTCTCTCTGTCTGTCTCTCTTGTCTCTCTGTCTCTCTCTCCCTCTCTTTCTCTCTCTCTCTGTCTCTCTATCTCTATCTCTCTGTCTCTGTCTTTCTGTCTCTGTCTCTCTCTGTCTCTGTCTCTCTCTCTCTCTCTCTCTCTCTCTTTCTCTGTCTCTCTCTCCGTACTTGGAGTCAGAGTCAGAACATCATAGTTTTAGTCCCAGCTCTGACTCACTGCATGTGACTCTAGTCCAATTTATTCTGACTTCTCACATCTGTAAACAGGGACACAGCAGGTATTTGTGCAGAACTGTCTCATCTCTGAGGACTCCAGAGCCACCAAAGTTCACACAGATGGAAACAGTTCGTGAGACAGAGAGAAGCTATTCTTCCCTGAACATATTTTGGGGCAGGAAACTGTGAACTAAGAGCATGGATGTAGTAATAGTAGCTAGTTTTTATGTAGTACTTTAGGGTTTGCAAAGCGTTTTAGATATGGAAAGTCATTTGGTCCTCAGGTGTTTCTGACTCCAGGTCCAGCATTCTATCCACCCCTAACTGCTTAGGATCTGGACTCCAGGGTACAAAAGGGGCTTTTTCCCAAAAGACTTACTTTTTCCTTCTGTGGCACCCTTGAGATGTTTCACTTGCTGCTTCCTATGTAAGGAATCAGTGACTGATCAGTAGCTCCCACTGGGGCTGCATTGTGTATTGCCTGGTGGTCCAGCAGCAGCAGACTTTGAGAGCTGGACTTCAGGGTTGCCACATGAGAGACCAAGAACAGAGAGCTGCTGCCATTGGAGCAGGGTCCAGCCTGTGGCCACAGCACAATACTGTCAAATGTCACCCATGTCCTCTGCCTGTCATGGTTGTGGAGACAGAAGAATCCTTGCGCTCATTAATGTCCTGGGAGACAGGGGGAGATTGGGTGGGGGAGGAGAGAATGTGGAAGGGGACCTAAAGTGCATGTTTAGCTTTATTTTTCCAAATACATAACATATAGAAAGTATTTTTTTCTTCCAATTGCAGTTCTGTTGATTTCCTTCTTCAAAATAACCACATGTTCTCACTTTTGCACCCTCTTCTATTTTTTCTCATCTTTAGATATATTATAGTTTTCTGTTGAGAGTTTTTTTTAACTCTAGATCCTTCAAGAGGTTAAGCTCCTTTTCAATAAAAGGCATTTCCCTTACAACCTTTTCCAGACCTCCATTCTATGCAGCAGTTCATAGACTTTTGCCTCTAATTATCCCTTCCTAAGCGTTCACTATGTAGTTTATCCCTTTCAGGTAATTTTCATCTCTTCCATCAGCACAAACCAATCCCTCTCACCCTCCAGCCTTTCCTCACCACTATGCCCCTCCCACATAGGTCCTCCTGCCTACACTTCACATTTCAGGATTCTGTGTATTTAATTGGATCTTAATTTCTCTCTCGCTTAACCCAGATCTCCTTTGCAATTACTCATTTAAGAACTGTTGGAATGACAAATTGAAACCACAGGCACCTCATAGAATGAAGGGGAGGGGAGCAAAGGCAAGGAAGATCAAGGCTAAAAACTGTGACAGGGAAGCAATAGCTAAGGGCCAGTATCATAAGTCATCAACAAACATTTCTTTCCCCCAAAGTTGGCTTGGTGGTTCAGTGAATAGAGTCTTGGGCTTATAATCAGGAAAACCTAAGCTCAGATTCTGTTTCTGATAATTGCTATGATCCTGAGCAGGTAGTCTCTCTAAGTCTCAATTTCTTCATCTTTAAAATAGGGATACTGATAGCACCTAACTCACAGAGCTGGACAGTTGGGTGGTGCAAGGGTTTGGAGCTCAGGGTCTAGAGTTGGGAAGACTCATCTTCCTGAGTTCAAATCTGGCCTCACAGATCTGTGACTTACTAACTGTGTAACCCTGGGCAAGTCAATCAACCCTATTTGCCTCAGTTTCTTTATCTATAAAATGAACTGCAGAAGGACATGGTAAGTAACTCCAGTATCTTTGCCAAGAAAACTCCCAATGGGGTCACAGAGAGCCAGAGATGACTGAAATGACTGAATGTCACCTCACAGGACTGCTGTGATGTTCAAATACATAATATATAGAAAGTATTTTGAAAACCTTAAAGAGCTATGTGTATCAAACTAGTTATTATTAATACTACTCCCTTCTCCAATCCACAGCTTACTTATCTATAAAATATATGGAGTGGGATTTAGTCTCTCAAGTCCCTTCCTGCTCTAACCTTAAACTCTGAATCACATTATTCCCCTTCACACAGTCTCTGTACCAGCCTCAAATTTGGTGTCCCATCTCCCCAATTCATATCTTTTTGCATGAACAATGTTCTTCCATCTTACTTCTACTTTTCAAAAATCTCTAGCTTCTTTAAAAATATGACTCAGGAGTCCCTTTCTTATAAGAGATTCCTGCTCTGGGTTAGTTCACAGGGATCCAAATTCATAATCTGGGGAGGCAGATTATGGCCTCAACAAGGGAAGGTCAAGCTTTCTTTGTCTGGCTCATTGACCCAATCCCAGAGTATAAATCAAAGGAAAGTTCTAAAAACAAACCTTAAGTATTGCTCATGTCTAGGATTTCCCCAAAGTGTAAGGAAAAGGGCATCTTCTAGAAAAGCTATGCAAGGTGCAACATGGTTGCTTATCAAGTATAGGCCTTTGGTTTACTTCCTCCACTACAGAAATTGCTAACAATGCAAAAGACTCACCAGCACCCATTAGAAAAATAAAACAACAACCTATTGTGTTTATATTACCCCCATGAAGAAGGTAAAGACAACTTTATGTGACTGTGGGATAGATAATTCACTTTAATCTTAGACATACACTAGTCAAATAACTCACAGCATTGGCATCTCAATTCAACCAGGACATGATTCCCTTTAGTCCTTCAATTGCAGAGATGGTGATCTTTCTGGAGATAGTGTTCTCCTCAGAGAGGAAAGTGGTGGCATTTGAGAAACCATCACCCATTAGATGGCAAGCACAAGACTGGGGGAATTCTGCAGTCATGAGGTAACTGTTAAGACTAGAAATGTCTATTTCTGAAGGTGGTTCATTACTTGAAACCAAGAAAAGAAACAGAAAGAAGACAGCCAGGGATTCAGTCTTGTTTACACATGCACATATTCCTGCTGTCTCATGCTTGTATCTGCTGTTGCCACTGGGAGGTGGGGGGAGGGGAAGGAAAGGTAGGGTAAGGGGTAGGGAAAAAAATCAAGCCTCTCCCCAACTTTACCAGAAGTCCAAAAGAGAAAAGGCACTAGAAGAATACCAAAAAGAAGTACCCCCAAAAAAGAGCAGAAAAGTTTCTACAACTCTGTTTATAGTCTGCACGAAACAGGTTCCTTCACAAAAATTCCATCCCCCATGATGTTCACTCACCAATCATCTTTACTAGAACCCCCCTAATCTCAAACAGCCAATCATGAATTTCTGTGTCATCCCAGCAAAGTGCATGCCTCCCATGACAAAGCCAGAACCCATGTCTACCTCTTTGTAAGGTGTCCCTTTCTGATAAAGGTCTTATAATTTCAACAAGTTGAATGGAGGTCTCAATTGATCAGGTATCCCCTTGGTTAACCCATGGCTGCACTTCTTTCAGGGCTCAGATCATGTCTCACCTGCTATGAAAAGCCTTTTCTGATCTTAGTTATTGGCACTCTTTCCCCCTAAAATTTATAATTTTTATCTTTCTGTTAATATGCTATATGTATTCTATTGCCTATCCTCTGATAGAATGTAAGCTCCTTGAGGGCAGGGCCTATAGGCAGACCTTGAAGATATTGCTGGTTCAATTCTAGAGCACTGCAAGAAAGCAAATGTCACAATAAAGTGAGTCACATGAATTTTTTGGTTTCCAAGTACATATAAAAGTTATATTTACACTATACAGTAGTCTATTAAGTGTGCAATAGTATTATGTCTAAAAAAAGTACATACTTTGATTAAAAGATACTTTATTATTCAAAATGCTATCATATGAGCCTTCAGCAAGTCATAGTCTTTTTGCTGGTGAAGAGTCTTGTTGATGGCTGCTGACTGATCAGGATGGTGGTTGCTTGAAGGCTGGGGTAGCTCTGGCAATTTCTTAAAACAAGACAACAGTGAAGTTCGCTGCATCAATTGATTCTTCCTCTCACTTGAACACTTAGAAGCCATTGTAGGACGGTCATTAATTAACCTACTTTCAATATTGTTGTGTCTCAAGGAATAAGCATGCCTGAGGAGAGGGAGAGAGACAGGGAACAGTGGGTTGGGTAGAGTGGTCAGACCATGCGCAACATTTATCAATTAAGGTCACTGTTTTATATGAGTATGGTTTATCACCCCCAAAACAATTACAATAGTAACATCAAAGATCACTGATCATAGATCACTATTACAGATACAATAATGATGAAAAAGTTTGAAATATTGCAAGAATTATCAAAATGTGACACAGAGACACAGTATAGGCACATGCTGTTAGAAAAATGGCACAGATAGACTTGCTCAATGCAAGGCTGCCACAAACCTTCAATTTGTAAAAAATCCAATATCTGCAAAGTGCAAAAAAAGCAAATCACAATAAAACAAGGCATGCCTATATTTTAAATATTGTCTTTGTGTCCATAGTACCTAACTTTGGACATAGTAGATGCTTCAAAAATATTTGTTGCATGATTTTGGATTAAATTCTGTGATCTGCTGAGTATTTAGTATGTGTCAACTTCCATCTATCAATTTTTGTGCTACTTCTGTGCTCAATATAATTTCCTTTATTTCATCTTAATTTATTACAGATTCTCATTTCTCATTTTTATAGAAACAGGTAGATTTTCGTCTCTCTTTTTAAAATCAGAATAGCTAAATGTTACATCTTATTAGGGTTTTTCCCCCAACATAACCAGTTTGTAGTTTTATTCATCAATTTGATGAGAAGGGAGGGGTTGCCTTAAATTTTGTTGGCTGTTTTTCAGAATTTCTACTTTGGTGATTACTCTTTTTTTATTTGTAGCTTCTTTTCTGCATTTATAAAGATTTTGTGTTCTAATACAGGATCAGTTTTTGTAAAGGTGCCATGCCCAGGTCCCATTCAACAATCCTAGAGAATTATTATATCTAAATTTTCCAAAGTTCTGTTCAGGTCTTTGCCTTCCTTCTTGTTTATCTTTTTGTTAGCATTACCTACATATGAAAGGAGTACACCGAGTTTCCCACTGTTATAGATTTCTTGTCTATAATGACCTACAATTCAGTTAACTTTTAAGTACTTAGATTCTATACCATATTAAGTATTGATGTTGATTCATTTTTTATGTATTTTTAAGCATAATATAGTTTCTCTGAATATTTATTTTATCATTTCTATTTTTGCTATCTCCTTGTCTGAAATAATGGTTGCTAACCCTGCTTTATTTTTTAGTCATCTGAAGTATAAAATATTTTTCTCTGGCCCCTAATTTAAATTTGGTGAATATTTATGTTTCAAATGTTGTAAGCAACACATTGGTAGATTCTTCTTCCTAATCCATTCTGGTTGGTAAGTCAAAAAAAAAGTCAACAAACATTTATTAAATATCTACTATTTTCCAGGCACTATACTAAGTAACAGGGACAAGGTAAGGTAAAAAATAAGTTGCCATTCTCAAGTAGCTCACAGTCTAATGGGGGTGACAACATGCAAAACTGTGTGCAAGTAAGATGTGGATAGCATAAACTGGAGGTGATCCCAGAGGAAAGGCACCAGCATTCTGGGAGGTTATTCAGTAATGCTCTGATTATTTTTTTTCTTTTTGAGACAGTTGGGGTCACACAGCTAGTAAGTGTATGAAGCTGGAATTGAACTCAGAGAGAAGAATCTTCCTGACTCTGGGTCTGGCACTCTATCTGCTATATCACCTAAGTACCCACAAAGTTACTAAGAAGTATAATACAGAGACCCAAATCCCAGGCCACTACATACCACCTGATTTGTGGCCCACCATTAAGCCCCCTTTATATTTCTGTCTTTGTCCCTATCCTATATCCTGTCATAGCTTGAAACTGCTTAAGGCATGTCTGGGCTCAATCAATCAATCATTGCTCAAGTCTGGGCAAAGTTGCTC
Source organism: Pseudocheirus occidentalis (assembly GCA_028646575.1). Classification (NCBI taxonomy): domain Eukaryota; kingdom Metazoa; phylum Chordata; class Mammalia; order Diprotodontia; family Pseudocheiridae; genus Pseudocheirus; species Pseudocheirus occidentalis. Next base: position 148,534,923 of record CM053593.1, read on the forward strand.
AAGGCATAGTCCCCTTCCCCCTTCTTCTCTAATCATCATATTATATACTCTCTTTGAATTATTATAGTTATTATATTATTATAAGGTTCATTATGGTGCAAGGATCTTATCTAGAGTCCTGTCCCACTCACCAAGCAGGGCCCCCACCCTCTTCACCCAGACTATGACCCTAGCCTGTTCTGGGAAATTCCATCGCCCTTTACCCCCATCACCCTCCATCCTGCTCTGGAAAGGACTAACTATGGCGCTTTTCTCCTGTTCTAGGAGAAACCCCCATGACACAGGAAGGTTGTACCCTTGTACCCTTGTACCATATTCCCAAATTAGCCCTGAGCTATGGATCTGAACAACGGCTGGTTTTTGCTTCTGTAGGTCATGCTTCTGCTAGCTCCCCTCCCTGATTGTAGTTTTTGTGGTTTAGGCCTATATAATCAAGTCTGTAAAGCCCAAAGATCACTGCCTGATTTGAGTTTATGCTCCAGGTAGTCACACACTTGATCTACACCTAAATATATCTTGAACCCAGGTCTCAGCTCACTCTTATTCTCTGCACAACAGAAGAAACAAAAAGTAGTCAAAGGATCACAAGTCAGGTATTTTATTTCTCACAGGTATGAAAGTATGATCTCTCTCTCACCTAACAGCCCCATCGGCACATGACTTGGATGTACAACAGGATGTATGCACCAACTAAGCCTACCTTCTTCAGCTTTAATAGTATTTGACCGACAAATAACCCTAGACTACTTGCTAGCCAATCAGAGAGGGTTATGTGCACTGACCAATTCTTCTTGTTGGTTTTGGATGAATACCATTGAAAAGTAGACAAATCAGTGGCCAGGATCAAGGAGCATACCATGTGACTTTCTGTGATAGGTGAGACAAACCTCCTTAGATTTCTTCTCCTGGTATAATTTGGGATCATAGCTGGGGTGTCTCAAGAACTTATTCCAAAGCCTTGCCTGAGTATTTGTGTGTATGTGTGTGTGTGTGTGTGTGTGTGTGTGTGTGTGTGTGTATGCATGTGCATGTGCACCTTTGCAGTTCACAACAAGTAGATGCCAAAATGCCTTGAGTCAACTCCTCAATGTCTGACTGGTTGACAGTGACATTCTCAATGAAAAAGAGTACTGGCACCAACAATTGGATATCTCCAAAATAGAATAGGTGAGTCAAGGGAGAAAAATGTAAGGATTGGTCTGTTGCTACATTCCAGATGATGGAAGTGATTCCGTGTCTGACCACTGATTAACCTACTTATGTATCAGGAAATTCATACATATTCAACAACTGACTTGGTCAGCTACATTTAGGGTTAGAGATGGAAAGTTAGCAAACTATTAGCTGAGCAAACTTCATTTAATGCAGATGTGTAAGTTGAGTAAACTTTACCAATTACAGTGTCCTTGTTGTTGATGCAGGAGAAGATGGGAGCAGTGGTGTCCTGACTATTCCCTAATTGCCTGAGCCTAAAGTTCTCCTCCCACTCAGTCACTGTGAATCTCTCTGGCTACAACAGTCATATACAAGGGAAGAGATTCAGAAGACCTGGGCTTTCCATAGGGGTATATATCCACTGTTGTATACTCATGGGATTGTAGGGCCAGGGATCCAGACATGTATGTACCTGTAAGCAGCTAGGTGGCAGTGTGGATAGAGTAACAGGCCTGGAGTCAAATCTGGCTTCAGACACTTGTGTGACCCTGGGCAAGTCACTTAACTCTGTTTGCTTCAGTTCCTCATCTATTAAAAAGAGCTAGAGAAGGACATAGCAAACCAGTCCAGTATTTCTGTCAAGAAAACCCAAATGGGATCATGAAGACTTGGACACAACTGGAAATGATGCAACAGCAGAGCATTGGACCGCCTGCCTGGTAATTCTTTGAGGACTTGCTTATGTTCCTTCTTGGTGCACCTTACCCCAAATTCCTTGACATTAAGTCATATCTTCCCAAAGTCATTTAATGTTGAAATTGGAAGGAGGACCATGAATAGATGAAAATATCTGCAAAGATTTCTATAATAAATTCTTTTCTGTGTGTGTGTAGAGTCACCACATTTGGGCTCTAATACTGATTTGGCAAATAAAGAAGGAAAAGTGGCTCTTAAGAAGACAAGAATAGGAATAACAGCCAACCCAGACCAAGTATATACAGGAAGAGATCTGTACTGGAGCTAGGATAGTTTTGAGAGTGTTGAGGGGTTGATTCTCAAGGCATCTGAAAGAGACAAAGAGAGTAAATGCAATAGCAGGTTGGTACTGTGGACAGAGCACTGGGCACTAGCTGTGTGACCCTGAGCAAGTCACCTAAGGTGTCTCAGCCTCCGTTTATTCATCTCTAAAATGAGGTTAGGAAGCTTATTGATTTTACCAGGCTTTCTGGAAACTTCTTTTTCTTCCATTTGTTCTCACGGTTATATGGAGATGGTGTTGCTTATAATGATTGTCTAATACCTTCCTTGCTAAGATTTTTAAAATGAGTTTATATGGCTCATATAGCTTCCTGCATAGCAAATAAATAGGGTTTGCAGGCTGAAGTGGTTTCTGGGATCTTTTCCTGAGTGTAGATTTTTAAATGGGGGCTGGGGAGGAAGGTGGAGTAGGGATTTGAGACTGTAAGGATATCGGGTACCTGAGTAGAGCAGAGAAGGGAGTGAGTGACAAAGGGAGGGGAAAAAAAGCATTAAAAGTTAGAAATCAGATATCATAGAATTCAGAGCATAGAACGTCAAAGCTGGAAGGGACCTAAGATATTAGCTAATCTAACTTCTAATTTTATAAATAAAGAACCTGGTACCCAGAGAAGTTTTGCCCAAGGTCATTCAGCAAGTAAGAAACAGATATGAATTCCATCAATGAATGGCAGAAACAGACCAGGAGCCCAGGTCTCCCAGTTATCAACACCATGAGAGAAATTTATTTCACATTTTTTGCCTTGCCTTTTGCACTGTATTTAACAGAAACATAGAGGTAAACTAAACCTCAGATACCACTTAGTGTAGCAGCTTCATATTGTAGATGAAGAAATTGAAGCCCCAAAGTCACACAGAAAGTGGCAGAGTTGACATCTGAAACTAGATCTTCTGGGTTCTATATCTAGTCCTCTTTCTACCATAACATCATGGATTCATTTTTCTACCTACTGAATTGCTACTGAATGAAAGTAAGAAGAAAGAGGAATGAGGATTATGCATCAAATAGGGGAAATTTAAAAACAAGTAATTCCATCCCCACCTAGGCTCACCAACAATCCTGCTTAAAGTCCATTAATTTTGCTTCTAAATGGGCATTTGATGTTCAAGGGATTTACACTTGACATTTTCAGAACCATCTTACTCTTCTAATGTTTTTTGTTTTGTTTTGTTTTGTTTTTCTTTGCTATTCTATTCCAGCAAGCATGAATTAAGAACCAAGTACTATAGACATAAAGACAAAGAAGGAAGGAAGGGAGGGAGGGAGGGAGAGAGGGAGGGACGAAAGAAGGAAGGAAGGAAGGAAGGAAGGAAGGAAGGAAGGAAGGAAGGAAGGAAGGAAGGAAGGAAGGAAGGAAGGAAGGAAACATTCCTTGCCCTGAAGATACTTAGGTCACACTGTGAGACTTCAATACAGGGATCAAAGATTTAAACTGGAAGGTTCTATAGCCCACTCCACCCCCAACTTCATTCTCTAGCCCCAGGGAGATTAAGTGACTTGTCCAGTTACTAATTGTCAGGAGGTAGATTTGAACCCAGATCTTCTGAATCCGCAGTCAGTACTGTTTCTCTTGTACCACATGCTACAAATATATAGGGTGTTATTAAAAGTCTTGGAATAGTTTTGAGCTATTAAAGCTTAAATCTGTATAAATAGGTTACATTATACTTTGACTCTAGGGTGAGTGCTGTCATGTAAAGGGATCAACAAAAGCTTTTGGCAGGAAATGGCACCTAAGTTGGACCTTAAAGGAAGTTAGGCATTCTAAGAGGCAAAGGGAAGGAAGGGGGTGCATTTCAAACTATGGCTCTCTCTCACATGATTGTAGTAGCAGAAGAGAGAAAGCTCTGTAAGCAGAAGCTCCTTTTGAACACAATATTAAGAGCTGTCTTTACTCCACAAGAGTGGGGTGTGACATAGCTAAGGTTGAGGGAATCATTTGTTGAAAGCCAGAAAGTATATTAGAGATCACCTGGTCCAATCCTCTCATTTCATAGAGGAGAAAATAGAGACTCAGAGGGGTGAAATTACTTACCCAAGGTCATGAGTTATAAGTGGCAGAAATGAAATTTGAAACTTCATCTGAGTATGCTAGACTTACTGTACCATATATTGCTTCTTTTCCCTAATGGGTGCATCTTGGCAAGGGAAGAAGATGACTCATCAAATCCCCAGAAAATAGTTAATAATAATAATGTAACCTTACATTTTCATGGCACTTTACAGTTACAAAGTATTTTCAATAATGAATCTAAAAGTAGCACTTTAAAATTTGCAAAGCATTTTACAAATATTATTTTGTCTTCAGAACAACTTGGTGTGGTGGGTAATAATAAATAACTATAATTACTATTAATACAAGTTAATATTGACAATAATATGTGTAACAATCATTATAATAACCATAACATCTAATAACCATAACATAGTGATTAATAATATTAACTTTAATACTATTATTATTATAGCTAGCATTTCTATAACACTTTAATGTTTTCAAAACTCTTTACGAACATTTTCTCATTTGATCCTAAAAACAAACCAGGAAGTAGGTGCTACAGTGATCACTATTTTACAGTTGAGGAAACTAAAGCAGACAGAGGTTAAATGACCTGTCCAGAGCTACATGGCTAAGTCTGAGGTCAGATTTGAACTCAGGTCTTTCCAACTCCTCTCAGCACTCTAACCACTGTTCTACTTTACTGCTCTTTCTCATGCATTATCTCTCCTTTGATCTCCAATAATCCAGTGTCTTCTCCTACTTAATAAGAACAAAACGGGACTCTGAAAAGCATCCATTTCTTCATGTTTCTCAGGAGATTTAGAAAAGATGTCATTTCTTGACAAATAGATGTTTATGATGTTGCGTTTCACCAAAAATGAATAATTAACAATAAGATCTTGAAATAGTGGCATCCTATAAATAAAGGATGAATTCAGAGTTTCTGAATCTTTCTCAAATGTCTTTTCCTAAGATAAAGGGCGCCATGTTCATGGGTCTGATTGGTTGGCTGTTTTCTGAAAAATGCAATGTGTAAAAGCGATGCTAATCTGGTCCCTCCATTACACCAAGCAGCCCTCCAGAATGTCATCCATCCTGCATCCGTTGCCTCCTGGAATTAGAGCTTGGGGAAAGGCCTATGTATAGAGGAACAGTCATGAATTGACATGGGGTAGCTGTTGCCAGATGACCTTCTTCCATATATCTGAGGACCAAAGAAGACCAATCAGTCTGGATATGCCACATTTGAAGAATAATGCCTGAGGGAAAAACTTGGCCATTATTTTTAATTTATTGAAGGGGAAGGAACAAGGGTAGAGGTGGGGAAGGAACAGGAGTAGAGGTGGGGAAGGATGAGGAAATTTTTTTAAAACTCTATAAATGGTTTGATAAGTCTATTCACCAGTATTCTTTGTGGTAGCAAAAAACTGGAAACAAAGTGAACACCCGTTGTTTGGAGAAGAGATGAGCAAATTGAAGTATATGGATATAATAGGATATTATTGTACAATAAAAAACAATAGAAATGAGGAATTCAAAGATATATACAAAGACCTGTATGAACTAATGAAGAGTTCCATAAGCAGTATCTGAGTCATAAAATCATAGATTTATAATAGCTACAACTGACTTTAGAGGTCATTTAGTCCAAGTTATTTCCTTTTATAGAGGCAGCCCCCACTAAGTGTCACTGTGGAGCACAAGGTGAGTTGCCCAAACTCATTCCCTTTTCTCAAGGAGGAAAGGGACATGAAAAGTCCCTGCTGATACTCCTCTCTTAGCCTGTGGGCTTGGTCTTCCTCCCTGGTCACTGACCTCTCTCCCCCTTCCCTTCATCTCTCTTTCTTTGTAAATTAGGAAAAAAGGAAATACGTAACCTCCAGGTCCCACCAGCCTCTCTCAGGGAACTATACCTGGTGATTACAACCAACCAACCAACTGATTGATCAGTCAGTCAATAAACATTTATTAAGCAGCTCCTATAACCAAGAAGAATGTAAAACAAGTCCACATGGTTCAAGGAGCAGAAAGGAAGGAACTCCTAGATTCCATGTCAATTCTGATTTTGCTTTTCAAAGAAGAAATCCAAGCTATCCAATACAAATCATATGAAAAATGTTCTAAATCACTAATAAAAATGCAAAGTAAAGCAAGTTTGAAGTTCCACCTCATACCAAACAAACTGACAAAGAGCACAAATGTTGGAGGGTCTCAGAAAAACAAGCACACAAGTGCACTGTTGGTGAAGCTGTGAATCAGTCCACCTATTCTGGAAAGCAACATGGAACTATGTCCAGTAACTTACCAAACCGTGTGTACTATTTAACCCAGGTATACCACTATACCACCAGCTTTACTACTAGTAGTAGGCCTATATCTCAGAGAAATCAAAGAGAGAGCAAAAGATCCATCTGTACAAAAATATTTATAGCAGCTCTTTTCATGGTAGCCATTAATTGGAAAATCAGCTATTTGTCAATAGCTGAATTGTGGAATATAAATGTAATGGAATACAGAAATTATTAAATGGATAACTTCAAAGAACTAAGTAGACTTTTATGAACTAATTCAGAGTGAAATGAGTACAACTAGGAGAACAATTTATGTGACTGTCACAATCCCTGGCAAAAGCCTGGCTGTCCACAAAACCCTTTGGGATTTGTAGCTCTTTCCAGTTTGGGAAGAGAGAAAACAAGATTCATCCTCTAAGGAGGAGATGGGGAAGGGTGGTTCATACAAAGCTACAGGTTCTGTAGGACTCTTGAAGAAAATGAAGAGAGAAGGGAGAGATGGCAATCATCCCAAGGCAGCAGCAAGATGCTGTTGTTTATCCATCATTTTTTAAGAAGACTAGTGACATCACAGGTGATGTCTTGACTTGTGCATGAATTGGATTTAAGTGAGGCAGAATTGTGCAAAACTGGCAGCCTCACTCCCTCATCCAGAGTCATTAAAGTCCAGTGGCAAGACAACAGTAAAAATGACTGGTGATGACCCAGGATGTGGTGAATGACCTTGGCATCTTCAGTGTCTGATCAAATGCCACATCTGCAATTCTCTTCTATAAGACTGTGAGAGATAATCTTCATCTGAATGGACAAGCTGAGAGGTGTATGTGACTGTGTGTTTTATTGGTGCTAGCTTGCTCAGGAGTAAGAGTTAGGAGAGAAGCAAGACTTCAGGGAGAAAGAGGAACACTGGGTGGGCCCTGTCTTATGCTCCTCTAGCCGACCTTCTAATTGTGTTTTTCTTAAATTTATTCTGTTAAAGAATACATTCAGCAGATTTTAAAAATGATTTCTCATAAATATCTGTGGTCACTCCTGTCCTTATCAGACTACAAGGTTGATGCATATTGTTTATGAATTTATAATATATTACACTTATATAATAAAGAGCAACAAACAATAAATATATGTGTGAATTAATATAATAATTTCTACTAATATCTTTTTATTATTACTTGTTGCTATTTGGTATAGAAATATAATCTCTTAATAGAATATATTTCTAGAGAAATATACTTTACAGAGAAATAGTTAAATATTATAGTATAACATATAAATGATAAAATTTACTATCTTAAATATTACATATTAAAATAATTTCATATAAAATTTATGTTGCATGATTATAATATATAACAGACATTTCTAATATAAATCATGTAATTATATATATAAAATATAAATTCCATATATTTGTAAAATTATATGTTTATACTATATGAAATCTGGATTTAAATTAGAAGATCTAGATCAGATTCCAGTCTGCCAATTACTGTCTAAGCGAACTTAGGACAGGTCACTTAAACTTATTTCCTCATTTGTGAAGTAAGGGGGCAGGGTGTCCTTGAAAGTACCTTCCAGTTCTAAATCTATGAGCTTCTGACCTGGGGAAACCAGGTAGTGACCCCATTAGACCCCCAGTCCTGTTCTAGTTCAACCTGACTCCCTCAGATTAATTTTCATAAAAACAGGAGCTGTCACATATGTCTCCCAGCCAGCTCCCACAGCTCTTGAAAGCACCTTCTGTAGGCTGAAGAATCTCTTGCTAAAAGAATTACTCTCATAAAGTGCTCTGAATTGGATTCTGATGTGGAGTAAACCAGTGGAATTTTTCAATACACACTTTATATATAAAATCTGTAACCTTCCTCTTTTACTGAAACTACACAATATTGATTCAGTAGGAATTTTAGGAAAGGGTTGTCAGGATTTAATAGGGATGAGCCTACATTTACCTGTAGTTTAAGGTTCCTAATGAAAGTAAAATAAAACATTAAGATGAAATATTCAAATGAAAATGACATCTTATAATTTTAAGATTTCCTTTTAATGAGCCAGATCACCTCCTGTCCATGTCTTGTCCATTCTGCTTGACTCTTGTCCATTTACTCCCAAAAGTTTGCTATGAAAAGGGAAAAGAATAAAAGAAATGAAAAATATTTATTTCTCAGATCCAAGTTTTTACAGTTATATGATTATGTTAATGTCATTTTTCCTCACATATGAGCAGCTTTGATTCCTATTATTGTTCTCAGTCACAGAGGAATAGGGCACTATTGCAGGAGGGTTGACCCTGGAGTCAGAAAGACCTGTGTTCAGTTCTCAGCGCGGACACGTTACTGGCTGTGTTAGCCTGGGCAAGTTACTCTCACTGCCCTAGGCAACATTCCAAGACTATAAATGCAGAGGTGTTGCTGAAGTTTACTCAATGAGAGATGAAACCATAAGTATAGACCAAACCTCTACTTAATTGTATTACATTAAAGAACTACAAATTATTCAGTCATTCCCCTTTTGCTTGATAGTATGTTGTTTCAAGTTTTTTTGCATTGCAGATAATGTTGCAGCAAAGATTTTGGAATCTAGAGTCAACCACACTTACTTACAGATCACTCCTTAGCCTGCTATTTGATTTGCTCCCCTACTTAAATTTATCCTGTCTTGGATGATCCTGAGAGAGGTATGTTTGGATTTTCCCTCATTAATTATTAAAATTCCAACAACTATCAATCACCTATGCACAGAGCCCCCATCCCAGTTCATCAAATACTATTTATTAAACTTGAAAAAAAATACTTTCTCAATAGTACTTACTTACTCTTATCTTAATCTTAATTTCAATCCTTTCATCTCCTAGAATTAAATAAATATTAATGTTACTGAACATACAATTTATTAACAATGAAGTCAATAATGAAAAATGCTACTGTTAATTATTTACAAAATTTTTTACTGAGAAAGATCATAGATGAGTCACCTCAAACCCTCACCGTAATAAAATGTATCTTCTCTTCAGTCCTACACAATTTGGTACATTCAGGGTAACAAATAAGGTCTCTTCACAAAAAACTTTTCATTCTATTTGCAAAATAAAGGTTACAATAGTTTCATAAAGAAAGAAGCTATCTCCATCTTGTTTATCCATCTTCTCCAGCTTCTTTCTAGCCTTGACAGAAAAAAATCTCTTCAGTCTTTCTCAATCCCCCACTCTAAATCAGCCTCAAGGCCACATGTGGCCTTCTAGGTCGTCATATGTGACCCTTTGACTAAATAGGGCTGCATTTGAGGACCTGAAGGGCCACGTATGACCTCAAGGCTGCACGTTCCCCACTTCTGCTCTAAATAATCTCTCTCAAGACTCACTACTCACAAAATTATCTTTATAATATTTCTTCATAAAATAACAGTTAATAGAGTTCTAAGCAGAAAGAAGTCTTTCCTTACCTTTTCTCTATCTTCTCCATAGTTTATCTCACAGATGTTCATAGATGAAAGTTACATTTTCACATCCTCTCCCAGACTCTGTAGCCAAAAATATCTCATAGAAGTATAACTGTAACTTCCCGTCCTTTACAAAGAGACAGTCACTGTTTCTATACCATCCGCAGGAGAGGCTTTTGAGACAATATTTACAATGCTACCATAAAAATTTCTATTAAACAAGTCGAAAAACTTATTAAGGATGATGTAGAGGTGATTAATTGCATTAAAAAAGCTAATTCTGTAAAACAAGAAACAATATAAGCACAAAAAGTAGATTGAAAAAATATTTATGACAAATAGGACCAATAAAAAATCTGGATGTCATGTAAGAAATTATTAAAAATTTACAAAGGCAAGTCCCAGTTCACAATGGAGAAATGGGTAAAGGAGAAAAACAAGTTATTAATAATCCCTTTAAAAATGATGAACATCACTAATAATAAAGATGTGCAAATTAAAACAACTTTAAGGTACTACCTCTGACTCCATAAAACTGGCAAAAAAAAAAGAGTAATTAAAAAATGAGACTCAATGCTGGTGGGATTGTAGAGGGAAAGCTATATTGCTGGTAGAAACAAAAAATGAGTAGAATCTTTTGTTGTTGTTGTTTTGAAGGCAATGAGAATGTTGGTAATGAAAGTTACAAAAATAATCATACCTTTTGATCTGATAATCCTATTGTTGGGAATAGACCAGGGAAGTATTATCAAAAACAAACAAAAACTGAGTTCCCTGTTCAACAAAACATTTTCCAATGGGACATCCCTTAGAGCACTTTTCATCATGGCCAGGTCTAGAATCTAGAGCCAAATGCCTAAAGACACATATCTTAACCAAGGGGGTTACCCATGCCATGAAATGCACTTAAATAAAGTGCCTCTGTAGAAATGTGGAAGCAACCAGAGGGATGAAAACATCAGAAATCCACCTGTGCTCTTTACCAGAGCATGCTCTCACATGAATTAAAAGGAATGTAGTTTTTAGTGCATACTTATTCAAAACCAGGAAATGAGATTAATAACAATAACAACATTTATATAGTGCTATATAAGAACACGTTGCAGTATAATCTCATTTGCTCCTCGCCACACCCCTAGGGTGCCAGATGCTTCATTTTCAGATAATTTGCCCCAAGTCACAGAGCTACTAAGTGAATCTAAATTTAATCCCAGGTCTTTCTGACTCAAGGTCCAGCACTCTCTAACCTGTGTCATCTAAACACCTAGGGTTGGGCTCCTGGGTTATTGGTTGGTCTTCTTCAGTAACAGCTATAATGTGAGAACAATGGACAATATACTCCTGAATCTCTCTCAGTTGGATTGTTTATGGGTAACATAGGATAAGTCTTGAGCTAAATTAATCCTGATTTTTTTTCAGGTAATTTCTCCTCTCCTCCCTCTTACCTTCAGTTAAATATGCATTGTTCACATGGCAAAGCAGATAACCCTTGCAAAGAGATAAGCATGATATTTTATTCAGATATTTGATAGTCAGCTGGGTTTCCAAAGCAGATTTTTGGGAGGGCAGCATTATGGAAAATGGACAAACTAGTAAGCCTAACAGGCTGCCAAGCAGAATGGTCAGTCATCTTCTACACAGTAATTATTCTCTTCTTCCCTTATTTCCAGTTTGTTCTAAATGGCCAGGGGTTGCACTGACACAAGCCAGTTAAGAACTGTGGTGCATTGAGTCACCTCTATGTGCCAGGATTCCCAATCAGTCAGTCAGTCAGTGAACTGTGATTCAGTGATTGTGAATTCAAATGAGTGATGGCCCTGGTGGTGGAGGGTGGTAGAAAGGTCACCAAACTTGAAACTGAAAAAAAAACCAACTCTGTCTCTTCTAGCTCTGTGACCTTGGGCAACTCATTTTAACACCCTGAGTCCTAATCTCCTCATCTGTAAAATGAACATTTTGGACTAAATGACCTTTAAGGTCCTTCCTGCTCTATGACCTGTGAGTCTGGGCCCATCAGATCACCAGCTCTTCCAGACCCCACTGCTATTAAGTTACAGTAGTATGACAGTGTTGTTATAAAGGACAAGTTTTATATATTATCTCTTTTCAGAAAAAGCACATTGAGTAACCAAAGTTGTTAGTTACCATGAGAAGCAGATCAACAGTAAATAAAAGTGGCATATTACAGGTAATCAGTGACCCAGTAGAAGGAACAGTGGTTCTAGAGTCAGAAAGTGAAAGTTCAGATCCCAGCTCTAACTCTCATTACCCTTTTGACCTTTACCACATCACTTAACCTCTCTGGGCCTTAGTTTCCTAATATGTATATAACATATTTAATTATTTGTTCTCTGAGGTCTTTTCCAACTTTGGATCTATGATCCAACCACACAATGATGCCATGGAATAGATGCTACTATCAAAGGTCCATAAGATAGTACATTTTATAAATAGAAGGGACTTGAGGGGCCTTCAAGTCCAGCACCTTCATTTTATGATGGGGTAACTAAGGCACAGAAAGGTTAGGTGATTCATTAAACAACCAGTAGATGTCAGAGCTAGGATTGGAACCCACATTTTCCTGACCCCAAGTCCAGTGCTGTATCTACTCTGCCATGTTGCTTCTCTCTTGGATCCTAGACATAAAAGAACTATAGCTGCTTCTGGGTAATGACCTTCCTGTGACCTGAAAAAGATCCAGTTCAGTAACCTATTTCTTGACATTCATGGTCTCAAAGACTGTCAGAACTAGAAGAGGCCTTAGAGATCATGTTAAGTTCAGCCTCTTTACATAGGTGACAACTGTCATAGGGGAGTCATCAATATCTCTCATACTTGGTAATGCAGTAGGAACCATTCTACAAATAGGAAAAATGCTATGAGGTATCCTGACTTCCTCCTTTCCTGGTACCATTTTAGTTAGTGATAATTGATTGTTGAAAGTTGTGTCTTCATCTCTTTCCCTTTTTGACATTGTCCTGGTTAACATCTGATACCTCCTAGTTATTTACATGGGGAGGGGAATGGTGGACTAACCTGACATTCCTCTCTCTTGTTCTTGCCCACACAGAAAGGATCCCCAATGAGGACTAAGGGATAACTTCTTATGATAGAGGACAAGATCACCTGGTTCAGAAATGTGGATCTCAAGAAGCCAAGTAAACTAACCTATTAAACATATCAGAAAAACATTGTAAATGTGGTAGTATAGAGGAGATCTCCAGGATCACTGCCTTGTTATGGCAGAGGGGCTTTTGTAGCTTATTGAAAATACGAGGTATGCCATATAAAGCTATCCAAGACAGGTCTGTGGAGAGTTCTAACAAAAAGTGATCCACTGGAGAAGGAAGTGACAAACCACTCCAATATCTTCACCAAGAAAACCCAATGGACAGTGATAATGGAGGCTAGAAGGAACTGGCTTGTCATGGTCCACAGGTCACAAAGAGTTGAACATTGACTGAAAGCCAGACAACAACAAAAAGAGAAGAGAGAAACCAGCTCAGTTAATACAGTCACAGAATTGAATCTCAAATAATGAGATGTTAACATGGTAACAAGGTGCTACTACACAGTGATCCTTTTATAAAATATGAAAAATCATTTCTCTGATTGACACCATTATCAGACTGAGTCAGGTAGTTGGAGAGTTGGATTTGACATCATACGTGGAAAATTTACAGAGAAAGAGAGGTAGGACAAGGTTATTAAAATTTTTATAATAGCAAATTCAAAGATTCGTTGGATAAATCATCTTCTCTTCACCTGATGGGGTCAGTCTGAACCTCCTTTTTCCAAATGGACTTCTTTCTAGCAAGATTTCCAGTAAAGCAACCATTGCATTACCTCCAAGTAAGTGTAGGCTGACCAAAAGTAATAGGCAGGGTTCTGGAGTTTTGCTCTCTGATAGAGCTTCCTGTCTCTCTTTTATGCCTGCCACCATTGCTACCCCCAACCCAATGTTCCTCCCCTCTCCCCACCTCCAGGAAACAGGAACCTGGAGGCTCAATTTCTGCTCCATCTCTCTCTTACTTGTGGACCACTGAAGGAATTGCGGAGCCTTCCAGCCTCTTCCCATTACCTGGTTACAAGAAAGCAAATGGGCCTTTTCCCTTCTAGAACACCCTGAGGGAATAGCAAAGCCTTAGCTTACTAGTATCTCTCTCCATCTTTCCCTTACTCTTTCTCCCTCTCCTTCTCTCTCTCCCCTTTTGTCTCTGTTTCTCTCTCTCTCTCTTCCTCTGTCTCTGTCTCTCTCTTTCTTTTTCTCATGTTAGAGCTGACTAAAATCAGAAAAAAAATACTTCACCATTTGATTAACATAGAAACTCCTCCTTAAATATGTTTCCATTAAAGTTTTCTCAAAATTCATCAATGTTTTGTTGAGCGCTACACTTAATTCTAAGCTGGATATGAGCTAAGCCTTCTCTTTGGATAAATAATTATGAACCTTACATTTCTAGGAATTATTAAGGAGAAGGTAGTAAATATTAGGGCATTTTTAGGAGGGGCCCCTGTGATTTCATTTGTGTAGAGAATTTTTATCCAGAAAACTTCCTCTACCAATGCAGAATTGTACCTTCTCTGCACCTTAGTTTTAGCAAATTTCCTAAAAGACTTTTTTGGTTATGGCCAACTTTGTTTTGACTACACATATTCCTTACAAGGGCTTTGCTTTGTTTTTTCAAGGAATGTTGAGGTGAGGAAAGTGGATTTTTTTGTTCATTGAAAAAAATTAATTTAATTTTTTTTTTAGCAAAAACAAGTTGCCCAAAGTACTGAAAGACTGAATTATTTGCCCAGGGTCACATAGACAAGATGTGTCAGAGGCAAAGCTTGAAGCCAGGTCAGACAGGCTGGGTCTCCATCCACTAAACCATGCTGTATCTCCAGTTGTTTTTTTTATTAGGTTGTCATTGGGTTTTTTTTTTGGTTGGGTTTTTAAGAATACTATTGAGAATTTCCCCAGTTATAAGATAAGGATTTTATTTCTATTACATAGAAGCCCTTATTGGTAGATCTGTGTGTTGTTGAGCTAATGATTCCCTGATGGTCTGTGTGCTTAGCTGTTCAGCACATGCTATCTGTCAGGCTGGCTCCTGAGCTAAGAATTCCCATACAGTTTTGTGGGGATCAGTTTTGCTGGCATGTTAAGATCAATGCATTTAAGAAACGTTTGTTGGATGCAATTGAATTTCATTGTATAGTTTAGCATTGAGTTAAACATAGCCCAGTGCTCCTTCTGGAAAGGTTGGGAGAGGGAAAGGGAAGAGACAGAAGCAGAGGCAGAGGCAGAGGCAATCAGAGGCAGAGACAGAAAGCCAAAAACAGAGATAAAGAAAGAAAAACAGAAACAGAGAGACAGTGAAAGACAAAGACAAAAAACAGATAAACACTGACAGGCACAGAGAGTCAGGTTTCCACAACCTCCCTTGGACACCCCATGAAGCAATGTGTCACAGTAGACAAAGGGCTAGACCTGACGTCAGGAAAGAGCTTGCTTTGAAATCCTCCTTCAGATACTTATGTTGTGACTAGGAGTCATTTAACCTCTCTGCTCCTCGGTTTCCTCATCTGTAAAATGGGGATACTATTCCCACAGGAATGTGGTAAAGGTTACATGAAATGCTATACCTGAAGGAATTTGCAAACTCCAGAGTACTAGATCAGCTGCCATGAGGCACTCTAGCATCTTACATTTTCTTCTCCTTTTTGGTCTAGGGGCGATTTCATTCATATAGGGAACTCTTGGTGAGGAAATTCTCAAGCAAAGACAAATCAGCAACTTACCTTCATTGACAGCTGCTTGGGAAGGGGGAGGTAAGGAAACAAGCATTTATGAAATATCTGCTGTGTGCCAGGCACTGTGCTAAGTGAATTACAAACGTCTCATCTGATCATGGGTTCAAGGTAGGCGTGTGCTGGAGTTAGCCCTAACTAACATTTGAGAGGCAAAAGTTAAATCTTCAGCTGTAGAAATTTATACTGCAGAATTTAGCTATTGTTATAAAGCAGGGCTTGAGCTTTTGTTTCTTTTTAGACTAAAGAAAGTGTTAATAATATAGATTAAACATAAAAGTACGTGCATACCTTTTTCCCCCCAGAGAAGCTAGTTGTTAAACTTTTGCTAGTACACTCCTGCGTTATGCCTGAGGCACTGAGAAGTGATCTGCTTAGGGTTCCTTGGTCAGAATATATCTGAAGTAAGACTTCTTGACACATAGAGTAGTTCTCAATCTGATGTACCACACTGCATTTTTTAAACAGTTATATTGACTTTCTCATAAGAAAATTCTTGAAGTAGAAGCAAAAATGTGAAGTGCTAGAACTGCCCACATTTGACCTCTGAAGATGCCCTCCAATTTTTATGCATCTGAGATTTTACTTGATTTTTGGAAGCCACTTGACCCAGTTAGTTGAAGCCTGGTACTAATGAGGATGAGGTCATAGGTTCCATGTCCATAATGACCATACAGCTTTCCATGGAGAAACATCTTAGAGAAGATCAATTTACCCAAGATATACTCTGCAGCCTTAATCCTGATGCGAATGACAGAATCATATCTTTGGAGCTAGGAAAGAAATTGAAGAGCAAAATTACAGTTAGTGGTCCCACTATATTTGATTAGGCATTTTACCCCCCAACACTTCAAATGGTGCTTGATGCATAGTAAGTGCTTAACAAGTACTTGCTATTAAGACCTTGCTTATTAAGTACTTGCTTAAAGTACTTAAGTACTTTACTTAATAAGTAGTTATTAAGTAATTACTATGTGCCAAGTTCTGGGGACATGGATTTAAAAGGAAAATGGTAGAACTACCATTCTGATCTTTAATTCTCCAGCAAATTATGGGAGGCAGCACTTGCTTAAAGGATTACTTTAGTAAAAAGTATTTTGTAAGTACTTAATAATTACTTGACTAATTAATAAGTACTTCTTAATTGTTAAGTACTTTTTAATTGTTTTTCAATCATGTCTAACTCTTCATGACACTGTGGAGGATAATGTCCATGGCATTTTCTTGGCAAAGATACTGGAGTGGTTTGCCATTTCTTTCTCTAATAGATTAAAGCAGGCAGAGGCTAAGTGACTTGCCCAGGATCTCATAGCTAGTAAGTATCTGAAGCAAGATTTGAACTGAAGTCTTCTTGACTCCAGGCCCAGGGCTCCATCCACTGAATCACCAGCTATTAATAAATACTAATTAAATTCTAATTAAATACTTATTTATTGTACTTAAGGTAAGTACTTAAATAATTACTGTGAGCTAAGAACTAAAAAGTAAAATAAAAAAAGATGGGATTACTAAACCTAATTCTGATCTTAATTGACTAGCAGTTTATGGGGGGCAGCACTTTCTTAAAAATAAGTACTTAATCATTTTTTTAAAAACCATTCCTTCTCATTTTACAGAAAAAGAGGTTGAGGCCCTTAAAGAAGAAGTGATATGCTCATGAGACTTTTCTCCGTATGAGGAGGTGTTGAAGGGAATATATATATGTGTGTGTGTGTGTGTGTGTGTGTGTATGTATGCATGCATACATATATATGTATGTATAGGAGGGTATATGTATGTATAAATGCATATGTGAGTGTGTATATATGTGTGTGTGTGTGTATGTATGCATGCATACATATATATGTATGTATAGGAGGGTATATGTATGTATAAATGCATATGTGAGTGTGTATATATGTGTGTACATGTATACTTAGACAAAGAGCACAGGATCAGTTGAATAGGAAGGGATGATATCTAAAAAATAAAATTAAGAGGTGAGAGAGGAATATGAGAGAAGGAGAAAGGGAGAGATAGAT
>CM053593.1:148559934-148580146 GCA_028646575.1 Pseudocheirus occidentalis
ATAAAAGGGAACAGATCGTGGGAGGGGCCTTACAGTGGGATCAATGTTCTGGGCTGGGGTGTAGGGGTAAAAAGGGGAGAAAATTTGTAACTCAAAACCTTGTGGAAATGAATGATGTAACCAAGAAAATAAATTAAAATTTAAAAAAAAAGAAGTGACTTTGACAAAGGGTCGCACCTGAGGACCTAGAGGGCTACATGTGGCCTTGAGGCTGCAGGTTCCCCACCCCTGCATTATACCATGCTGCCTCTGAGCAGTGAGGCAAATTCTCCAAAAGTAGATCATTGCTGAAGAGACAAAAGTGAGATGTCCAGAAGTGAATTAAAATCAGGATATCTCACTATTTCATCAATAGCCACCACTCAGCACCCAGGGTTAGCCCAGTTGGTTGAAACTCAACCGTACTCAAAGACTTTAATTTGCAAAAATGTGGATTAACACACTTTTCCTCATGTATTCCCAATAGGGGCATGATAGTATTAAAAGGGTTTTTAGAAGAATATGCATTTTCCGTCCCAGAGTGACTCATCAGGCTTTGTATTACTTAATGGGGTCATAAGCTCTCATCATTTTCCTTTGCCTATATATTTGGGCTATTTGAGGAAAAGGCCAAACTCCCTCAGGGAGCAACAGAGTAGGTACCTGGCAGGTAACCTGTACTAATTACACTTTTCAAGAAGGGAAACCAGGAAATAGCCTTTTCTTAAACCCATAGACACATTTTCTAGTTACATGGCATCATGGGAGTGTGTTCAGCTAACTCTGGGGAGAACCAGATCCAGTGATAGAAAATTTAAAAAAAAAAATTGGTTGATTCACAGGTTTATAATATGGGATTCTTTTCTAAATGAGTAGCTAATTATTTTGCATTGGGAGTAAATTACCTCATTTATATTTTAGTGTATATTTCATTATAAATCATTATATTGTAATTGATCTTATACTTCTGCATCCCCCACAGTGCTGAGCAAATAATGGGTACTCTGCAAATAATAGCTTATTGCTTACTGTTCTTCAGTGTCTGAAATATTGACTCATTTAAGTCTGTTTACCCCAAAAGCCTTTCTCTGACTTTCAAGTGTCAATGTGACCGAAAATCATTAACATTTAGTGAATATAATTTCGCAGAAGTGACTACTTTCTTTGGGTGGAGCAGATAAGCCCAGACCTGCAGTTTCATGGAGGCAGTGTAGAAACTCTTCCACCAATACAGATCAGTGACTCATATAAAAATGTTTACTTTAAGAGAGCTGCCTGAAACTCTGACAGGTCAAGCAATTTGCCTGTGATCACATTTTGTGTCATGAGGGAGACCAGTACCAAGGACTTCCTGAGTGGTTTTTTTTATCAACTGTACCACGTTGAGTCTCTAGATAATTAGATTTTGTTATTTCAGTAAAGAGGGGACGGAAAGAAAGGGAGAGGGAACATCAAAACGCATAATGACTGGGACTGTACAGTCTCATGCCCTTAGATATCCAGATGTTTAGGGCATCTCACCATTTGGACCACAAAGCCATAATCCAGACAGCACACTTCCCCTGTTGTCAGTAAGCAGAATTTCAGGCATAGTGCTGAAAGGAGAACAGAAGAGCTATCTTAGAAACCAAAGCCTGTAAAGGAGTATTATTTTCTTTCTTTTTTTTCTTTATTTTACCCTTCATTCATTCATTCATTCATTTTATTTATTTATTCATCCATTCATTTACTTATTTATTTAACTATCCATTTATCTATTTATTTATTTATTTGATTGATTGATTGAAACATTCTAGAATCATTCTCTGGGGTCAGATGTTCCCTTCTTACCCTCTGCTCAAATGAGTACTTCTTAATTTTACTTTGTTAATCTCTCACTATCTTTAAATTAAAATTTTCCCTTTCCATTTCTCTAGATCTGTTCCCTTTACCCCTTGTCTGTGCATGTACCTCCCCCACCTCCCCTAACCCATTTCATAAACTTTATCCATAATTGTTCTCTTAATAAAAAGGCAAGGCTTTTAGAGGAAAAGTGCCTCTTTCCAGCATATGAACATTAAGTTACCACTTGGTCTTTCTTGTTACATGAATTTTTTTAAAATTTGATTAATTAGTATATCAATTGCCAGGTAGTATTATTTTCAACCCTTAATTTACTATTCCTTGGCACCAACTGAAGTTCAACATCTCTTTTGACCTAACCATTGTTCTTGATCAAATGAGATAATGTAGCTGAAGCATATTGCAAACCTTAGAGAACTGCTACAATTATTGTCATTGATGTTCTTATTCTCCACCTCTACTCTTCCATTTTCTTCTTTTTCCTCTATTCTTTTTTGAGGGTATTGTATAATTATTGTTACTTTTTGTATAATTTGTATTTTGGTATGTTCATATTTCAGTATTTTTATATCATTTTGTATTTTATTGGTTTGTATAATTATTTTATATTATTGTTATTTTGCATATTATTGTTTTCATATTATTTTGTATGATGTATATTTTTGTATATTATTTTGTGTAATTATAATTTTATTATTTTGTATATTACGTACAAAATATACTGTTTTATGTTATATATTTTTGTATGACTGTTATTTTATGTTTTATATATCATGTACAAAATATATTCTGTATGTTATATATTTTATAATTTTAATGATTATTATTTTGTACTTTTGTATATTATTATTTGGTATAATGGGGGGGGGATGTTTACCTGTATTTTGTCTTCTCTTCTTCCCTCAGAATTCTCACATTGCCTCCAGGAAACTTCAGATCTGGGCCTATCTCCAGCACCCAAAGAAAGTACTTTATTTCTATGAAATTATATTCACCGAATGTTAATGATTTTTAGTCACTTTTTAGACACTTAAAAGTCAGAGAAAAATTTTTTGTAATAAATGGACATAAATGTGTCAATATTCTTTATTTATTCTGGAAACATTCATTAAGAGCCTGCATTTTACTATGTTAATCTCTCACCATCTTTAAATTACAAATTTCCCTTTCTACTTCTCTAGATCTGTTCTCTGAATTAGAAGAGATGAAAAGTTAAAGGAAGTGTGGTAAATGTCCTAAAGGAATGTACAACTTCCTGTTTCTTTCTCCATTGTTGGGATTATGTTGGAATAAGACTGACAGAGATAGGAACTCAGATTGAGACAAAGAGATATAGGGAGAGAGATAAAGTCACATCAACTCAAGTCAACAAGCACTATGTCCTTCTTATGTGTTAGGTGCTGTGTTAGGTGCTGGGGATACATAGAAAGACAATGATGGTGCCTACCCTTTTTTTTTTCCTTAGGAAGTTTATTTATAATCTGTTGAGGAGCTCATATTCTAATGGGGGGGGGCAATATACAAACAATTATGTACATACATGATCTATAGAAGGTAAATGAGAGATAATTTCAGAAGAAAGACACTAGCAGCAGGGAAAATCAAAAAAGGTCTTTTCTCTGGGATGTGAGCTGAATTTTAAAGGAGTAAAGAGACGCCAGAAGAACGGAGGCAAACAGGGTTAAATGACTTGCCCACGGTCACACAGCTAGCAAGTCTTTGAGGCCAGATCTGAAATAAAAAAGATAA
Source organism: Pseudocheirus occidentalis (assembly GCA_028646575.1). Classification (NCBI taxonomy): domain Eukaryota; kingdom Metazoa; phylum Chordata; class Mammalia; order Diprotodontia; family Pseudocheiridae; genus Pseudocheirus; species Pseudocheirus occidentalis. The sequence goes on from CM053593.1 coordinate 148,563,505, forward strand.
GTCTTCCTGACTGCAGGCCCAGCACTCTAGCCACTGCACCACCTTGCTGCCCAAGAGAAGCCACAAAGTGGCAGTAATAGGGAAGAATGGTAGGCATGGAGGACAACAAAAAGGCACAGACTCAGAAGAAAAAGTGTCATATGCAAGAAACTATAAAAAATCCCGTGTCACTAGATCATAGAATGTGTTGAAGGAAATAAAGTATAAAAAGATTGGAAAGACAGGAAGTGTCCAATTTGTAAAGAGCTTGAAAAACCAAGGTGGCTAGGTGGCACAGTGAATAGAGCACTGGCCCTGGAGTCAGGAGGACCTGAGTTCAAATTCGGCCTCAGATACTTAACACAGAAAAACTAGCTGTGTGACCTTGGGCAAGTCCCCCAACTGCCCTCCAAAAAAAAAAACCCAAAGAAAGTATTTTACTTTTGGTCCTACAAGCAGTAGGTTGCTGCTGGAATTTATTGAGTTGGGGGTGAGGTTATTAGCAAGGTCAAAACCCGTTCTGTATTTGTCCAATTAGTTTTTTAAATACTTTCCAAATACTTTAAATCTGTTTTGGTTACATCTTGAGTTCCAAGCTGTTTCCCTCCCTCCCTCCCAACCCCATCGTTTGACACACAAATATATGTGAAACTATACAATACATACTTCCATATATCAGTTCTTTCTCTGGAGGTGGATGGTGTCTTCCTTCATAGATCTTTTGTAGTTGAGTTGAATATTCACATAACACAGATTAGCTCAGTCATTCACAGTTCTTCTTTGAACAACATTGCTGTTACTGTATATATACAATGTTCTCTTGGTTCTACTCATTTTACACTTCATTATTTCATTTAAGTCTTTCCATGTTTTTCTAAAATCAACTTGCTTGCCATTTCTTAGAGCACAGTAGCATTATATCACAATTTTTTATTTGATCTTGGGAGCTAGATATTTGGTAGAATTCACTTGTAAATCCATCTGGTCCTGATGCTTTTTTTCTTAGGAAGTTTATTTATAATCTGTTCAATTTCTTTTCCTAACAAGTTTATTTAGATATTCTATTTCCCTTTTCTGTTATTCTGAGCAGTTTATTTTTTGTATTATTCCATTTCACTTGTATTGCTAAATTTTTTGGAATATAAATATCAATAACTCCTAAAAATTGTTTCAGTTTCATCTTCATTAGTGGTATATTCATCTTTTTTCATTTTCAATACTAGTGATTTGGTTTTCTTCTCTTTTTAAAAATAATATTAAATGATTTGTCTATTTTATTTTTTTTCATAAAAACTAATTCCTAGTTTTATTTATTAATTCAATGGTTTTCTTACATTCAGTTTTATTAATCTTACCTTTAACTCTCAGGATTTCCAATTTAGTGTTTAATTGGAAATTTTAAATTTTTTTGTAGTTTTTTTAGTTGTATACCCAATTTGTTGATCTGCTCTTTCTCTGTTTTATTGATGTGAGCATTTAGAGATATAAAATTTCCTCTGATTACATCTTTTGCTGCATCTGATAAATTTTTATGTTGCCTCATCATTCTTGATAATAAATTATTTATTGTTTTTATGACATTCTTTAACCCACGCATTCTTTAAAATTAGATTATTTAGTCTTCAATTAATTTTTAGTCTGTATTTTTATGGTCCTTTGTTAAATGTAATTTTATTGCATTTAATCTGAAAAGGATGCATTTAATATTTCTAATTTTCTGCTTTTAACTATAAAGTTTTTGTGGTCTAATACACGATCAATTCTTGTAAAGGTAGAATTTACAATTCTTGTAAATCTTTACAGAATTCCCTGTAATGGGAATTTGAAGATCTTCCCTGCCTTTTAATAGACCTGGAGGGGAGTTTGAAGACCTCCCCTTCTTTGAAAGTAAGCTCTGCCTTCTAATAGGCCTAATGTAATCACATGGAGCCTGTGGTGGAAGGAGTTTGCTGAAAGGAAGCAGAGCCCACAGGAAGGTGGTAGTCAGAGCTAGCCAGACGATGGGGGAGAGAGAGAACTCAGGCAAGAAAAGAGAGAGATTTGTGAGTAAATATTGGTCTATACTGGTTTGTGGGAAAGCTGAAGGATGCTGTGGCTCTTTGTATTATTATGGCTTCTGAATATCTTTGGTATTATGATGGAATCAGTTTACTGGTTTGGGGATTCGGTTTTCTGGTGTCTAAATAAATGCTTCAGTTCTATCCTCTATCTGGAGAGTCTGGCATATTTTGTAATTGAACATCATGTGATACTTATAGTCACAGTTTTTACTGTGATCATGGGTGCTACAAATATTGCATTGGTGCTATAACCCCTGAGAAAAAGTTATTTTCCCTTCTATTGCTATTCCATTCTCTCCAAATGTCTACTATATCTAACTTATCTAAGATTCTATTCATCTCCTTGACTTATTTCTTAGCTTTTGGTTAGATTTATCTAATTCTGAGAGGAAAAGGTTGAAGTTCCCCACTATTAGAGTTTTTCTATCTATTTCCACCTGTAATTCATCTACCTTTTCCATTTAAAAAATGTGAATGCTATTGCATTTGGTGCGTATATATTTAGTATTGATATTTCTTCATTACCTATAGTACCATTTAACATAATGTAGTTTCCATGTTCATCTCTTTTAATTAAATTTATTTTAGCTTTAACTTTGATTGAGATCATGACTTGTACTGCTGCTTTTTTATATCAGCTGAAGCATGCTAAATTCTACTCTAGATCTCTATTTGTGCTCTATGCATGTCTCATTTTTAAGTGTTTCTTGTAAATAATAGATTGTCAGGTTCTGGTTTGTTGATCCATTCTGCTATTCATTTCCATTTTAGGGTTGAATTTCTCCCATTCACATTTAAAGTTATAATTACTAGCTGTGTATTTCTCTCCACCATATTTTTCCAGTTTCTCTCTCTCTCTCTCTCTCTCTCTCTCTCTCTCTCTCTCTCTCCTGTCACTCCTTAGAAATCTAATTTACTTCTGACCACTACCTCCACACACGCTTCTCAGTCCCCCAATTAAATTATCACCTTGCCCTCCTATTTATCTTTAAATTAAGAAGACTTTTTATACCTTACTAGGTGTATATGCTATTTCCTCTTTAAAACAGTTCCAATAAGAATAAGGTGCTGACACTACCTGTCCTCTACTCCATCCTCCCCTCCACTGTAACAGTTTGTCCATTCATACCTCTTTTGTATGAGATAATTTGCTCTATTTTACCTCTACCTACCCAATTTTATTTTTTAGGCTCATCCCATCATAATCAACTCAACCCCAAGCCTTCTTTCTATGTATACTCTTTTGAACTACCCTAATAATGACAGCATTCTTAAGAGTTACAAATATCATTTTCTACTTAAGTGAACAGTTTAACCTTATTAAATCCCTTATAGTCTTTCATATTTACCTTCTTATATTTCTCCTGATTCTTGAGTCAAATTTTCCTTCCATTTCTGGTCTTTCCCTCAGGAGTAACTGGAAGTCCTTTAGCTCCTCAAATATCCGTTTATCCCTTGCAGGATTACACTCGGCTTTGTTGGGTAGATTATTCTTGGTTGCAAACCCAGCTCCTTTGCTCTTCAGAATATCATTGCTCACCTTTCAGTCTTTTAATGTAGACGTTGATAAATTTTATATTATCCTGATTGTACTTCCATGATATTGCAATTGTTTCTTTCTAGTTGCTTGTAGTTTTTCTCCTTGATCTGGGAGCTTTGAAATTTAGCTATGATGTTCCTGTGAGTTTTTATTTGGGGATCACTTTCAGGTAGTGATCAGTGGATTTTTTCTATTTCTATTTTACCCTCTAGTTCTAAAACATCAGGGCAATTTTCCTCAATAATTTCTTGAAGTATAGTGTCTAAACTTTTTTTAAATCATAACTTTCAGATAGTCCAACAATTCTTACATCATCTCTCTTCAATCTGTTTTCCAAGTCAGTTGGTTTTCTAGTGAAATATTCTCATTCTCTTCCATTTTGTCATTCTTTTGATTTTTTTTTAAAAATGTATTGATGTCTGCCCAACTCTAATTTTTAAGGTGTTATTTTATTCAATAAGTTTTTGGATCTTTTTTTCCTAATTAGTTGACTTTCTTTTCGTAGTTTTCTTTTATTGTTCTTGTTTCTGTTCCAAATTTTTCACCAACCTCTCTTTTTGTTCATTTTTAAAGTCCTTTTTAAGCAGTTTAAAGAACTCTGTTTTGGCCTTGTGACCATTTTGCATTTTCCTTCATAGCTGTAGAGTAGTTGTTTTGGCTCCATTATCTTCTGAGTTCGAACCCTGATCTTCTCTATTATTATAGAGAAGCAGCGCTTCTCCAGAGCTTTCTTTGGTTGGTTATTTCTCTTATTTACTCTTTTTTTTAATGGCCTGTTTCTTAGCTTTGAATGTGTCAGGGTCAGGCTCTGTTTCTAGGGTGTGGGAGTTAATCTCTCAGACTGTCAAGGTTTTGTGTTGTTGGGGGGTTTTTTTGAGGTTTATCTGGGGCTCTTTGACTCTTTGATTCTGCCAGTGTTCTATAAGCCAAGGCAAGGTATGATCACTGCTCCTCCAGCTCAAGCCTTGGTCTGTGAGTGACTTCAGGTGCTCTTCTCTGCCCCTGAGACAAGACCAGGGCCCCTGGCATTGCAGCTACCACAGATGCTTTTGATCCATGTGGTCCCTTCAAACAACTGCAAGTATCACTTCACTCCCTGCCCTGAAACTGAAACCAAGGATTCAGATTTCTCATAAGTAACCACAGCAAGGCCCCATTCCTCTGCAATTGTTCTTAGTCACCAGTGTGTGCTCACTTTTTCCCACCTGTCACCATAGCCTTGGACTTCATTATCTAATCAGCATGCCTGTGCCCCATGTCCAGCAATAGCAAAGGGCCCCCACAGTCTTCCCCAGATTAACCACCCAACCCTCATATCCTCAGTTTTTGAGTCAAAAAGTTCCTAAGGCTGTCACCTACGCTGCTGCCCCCAAGACTTGCTGTTTGTTAACCTGTTTGTATCTGCCCAATAGTGTCTGTACTTCACTGGCCAGACCACCACCCCAAAAGGTCAAATCTTTCTTAATACCATCCCAGGTTGCCTTAGGCTCAACAACTACTTTACCCGGGCTTTTAATTATTTCTGCTGCTCTAAGATTTGCTTTGAGGCATTATTTTAAGTTATTGGGGGAAGGAGGGATTTGGGAGAGCCAGGTAATTTCCTGCCTTATTCTGCCATCTTCCCACAATTCCCAATGCGTACAATTGATTTTTAACAAAAATTTAGAACTTTTCATTTCAGCAGCAGCAACATTTATATAGTACTTTAAAGTTTTTGAAGTATTTTACAATTATTTCATTTTGTCTTCACAACAACCCTAGGAGGCAGGTATACTTATTCCTATTTATGAGGAAAATAAGACAGAGGCAGAGTGACTTGCTCTGGTTTACACGGCTAGTTAAGTATTTGAGGCTGTATTGAACATAGATCTTCCTGACTCTGTCAACCAATGTGCCAGCTTTTCTTCCCAGTTTTTTTGTCATTTGCACTTTTGACAATAATGCTAGGTCTGCTTTCTCTAAGCTATTGAAGAAAAATGTTAAAAAGCACCAAGCTAAGGACAGCTTTCTGATGCACTCCACTAGAGAACTCTTTTATATGGACATCAAGCCATCAGTGACTGCTCTTTGTGTTCAGTTCAGTTATTCGCTCATTTCTGAATCCACCTAACTGTAGTATTATTGAGCTCTTACCTGCATCTCATCCATGAGGATGCCATAAAAGATAGTGGCAAGTGCTTTGCTGAAGTCCAAGAATCTTATGTCTGTGGTACTCCTTTTATCTGCCAGTAACCCTGTCCAATAACCTTGGCAAAAAGGAAAATAAGGTTAATGTAACATGACTTTTCTTGATGAAGCCATGCTAACTCTTAATGAATAAGCTTCCCTTGATAAATGTTCACAAGCCATCCCTTTAATAAAACATTTTTTGAATTTTTCTAAGAATAGAAATTGAACTGATTAGCCTATGCTTTGCAAAATCTATCCTCTTCTCTTTGAAAATAAAGATATTTTCTCATCTCATCCTATAGCAAATCTCTAATTCTCTATTATTTTTCAAGATCACTGACAGCAGCTCAGCCATTTTTTCATAATGTAATGGGTCCAGCACTCTATTCACTACACCACCCAGCAATTACACGTACCATTTCAAATACCCTAAAATGAGGTTGATCTGACTTTGATGTCATTGGACACATAGATTCTCTCTTGCCTTCTCTTCACTTGGGTTACATCTCATTACATTTTGTTCTATTTATCCCAGTCTAAATATCATTCCTCTTGGTAGAGAAAATCAAAGCAAGATCAGAATGATCTTATTGTTTGGCTATTGATATCATCCCGTCCACCCCTGGTATGGGACTTTCTTTGAATTTACTCTTCCCTCTAATTTAGCTCTTTTTGTTATCCTTAGCATCCATTTCCAAGCTTCGACTTATTATGAACTATGAAAATCTTGACATTATAAGACCATGCCATTCTATATTCATCCTCTGTTATCTGACCTTTCTTTCTTCCCATCTTTTGCACACCTTTTAAAAATCTATATTGATTAATGAGTTCCCTGTACATACATCTACTTTTTTTCCAAGAAATTGTCCTTTTCTTTTTCTTCAGAATCCCTTAGTTTTGAATATAAAATTTTATTCTCAAGGGCCCCCCATTTCTCATGGAACAATTTCCTCTAAAGAATTTTAAGCCATGCGTTCCTTGCAATCTTTTCTCTGAATTCTTTGAAATATAACTTCCTGAAATGGAGAATACTTGCCTTTTCCTTCCTTATCTATCACATCCTTAGGATGGTCACTTCCTACCAATGTTCTCATCATTTCTCTTTCAGCAGCTAGCTCCTCTATATTGGTCATGATTAAGTCTAGAATAGTTTTTATCCTTTGAGGAATGAAATTACCCTGAAGTCAAGTCAAGAATTAACCAATTGCTCTGCTTGGACAGAGAAATTTAGTAGATGTCTAAATAGCTGAAATCACCCATTATGCCTGTACCTTATGTCCGTGTAAGCTGTATGATCTCTTTCTTGAATTCCTCAGGCATTATGTAGTACACTTATTGTACAATACCAGTTCTGTTTCTCCCTCCCTCACCCAGATATTTTCTACCACGCTTTACACTGTAAAATGAAGAGATTGCCGAAAGATGGGTGGTCATATCAAAAAAAAAACACTGCGGGGAAAGTATTTAAAAGAAAAAAACAGCTATATGAAAGAAAGCTTCATATCATTAATAAGAGAATGACAAGTTAAAACAACTCTGAGAATGGTGAGAAGGACAAAAGACTGAAATGACCAATGTTGGCAAAATTATAGGAAATCAGGAACAATCAAAATTATTGTTGTTTGAACTGGGGATTGGTCCACCTGTTCTGGGAAACAATTGGAAATTCTAGTGGAAAAAGCCACTAAATTGTACATTCCCTTGACCAGATGGGTCACCCCATGCAGCCTACAATGCTCCTGAGTGTGGGCCAAACAAGATTAAAATATAATTGGAAGATATATAACAAAATAAGTACAAATGCAATAAAACACATAAATATTACATTTCCAAACTAAGTCAATACGCAGCTCGCAGGGATCCTTCCTTACATATGGTTTAGTGGTTCCTATTTCTATTTGAGTCTGATACTACTGCCCTTGACCCAATGATTATTACTGGGAATATACCCAAAGAAGGGCAAAGTCAGGAAGAAAAGTCCCATGTGTACAAAAACATTTTAATATTTTATTTTTAATTAAAAGTATTTTATTTCTAATAATATTTTATGTTACTAAAAACTAGAAATAAAGTAGATATTCAAAAACTGGAGAATGGCTAAATAAATTATGTATTTGAATGTAATCACATATTATTGTGCCATAAGAAATGACAAAAGTGAAGGATACAAAGATACTTGGAAAAATTTATATGAAATGATGTAAATATAACCAAAAGAATAATTTATTCAATGACCACAATAATGCCAAGGAAGATAAGGCTGAAAGGCATAAAACTCTGATCACAGGAATAACCAATAACCAATAACCAAAGAAGATTGTTAATGAAATGTGCTTCCCTACTCTAGGCAGGGAGATGGCAGACCACAGGTGAAGAATAAGACATATATGGTCAGACATTGAATGTGTTGGCCAGCTTTACTTAATTACATATTTTTAAAATGGAGAGTTCTATGGGAAGAGATATTTTTGACAAATGACGGTGGTGTTTTTAAACACCAATGGCACATTTATTTTAAAATATCAAATGCAGGTGTTAGATACCTATTAGCTCTGAAACCATAATCCTGCAATCTTCACAAAGGTCAATTTTACTTGCTTAATATTTGTCCATCCCCTCCACTTTCCCCTCCTCAATTATTCTTGTTTCAAATATGGCATTCTCCTTGAAAGATAAATTCCAGTTCTGAATCTTATGTCACCAAGTCTTGATGATTCTTGAATTTGAATATGTCTCCTTCCATTAAAAAGTACTGTTTTTACTCTTATTTTTGTAAAAGGATGTTGATGAATATATGTGTGTGTGTTTAAGTGTGTGTATATATATGTGTGTGTGTATGCATATATATGCTAGAGGATATGAAATTATCCATTATTTATCTTCTTGAGTCTCAGGAGAGTTGGAAACTGTTGTAGAAATGTTAACTTCTCCCCAATCTAAAGGGAAGGAGAACAAGAAATTTTCCAAGAGGAGTGAGATGAGATCTGAAAGCATGGAGCAAAGATGAGATCCAGAAGCAAACACATCAGATGGGAACACTACAAAAGATGGAGTGAAGTCAAGAGACTGGTGAGTGGGCTAAGGTCTCAAGTTCTGCTGCCACCTCCACCTTTACATGAGAAAAATGCAAGAGAATGAAAAGCTAAGATGCTAAGAGGACAGTAGCTCACTATGCATGGGACAGACACAGAGCAATTAGAGCTGTTTGTGGTACTGAGAACAGAATTGGAAAATCCAACTTTCTTATACTTTGCTTTATTCCAAGTCTTATTTCCTCTCTTGGGATATAAATGAACCATTTTCCTCACCCTAGTTTTGTTTTTTATTTCATTTTTTTCTCTTTAAGATAAAGCAGTTAACTATCATACTGTTGATCTCTGACTTTATTAAAAATATTAACATGAGAAGTAACAGTGGCCAAAGTACCCAGGAGAAAGACATAGATATTTATCATTAGTACTAGGACTTTTTCTGAGGGCTCAGAGCTGCATTTAAAAAGGACACATTATTGATGAACATTTGTATAGCCTCTCAAAAGCAGAGAAATAAAATATGGATGCTGACAAGTTCTAGGCAAAATGAGCTTAGCAGATTTGATGAGGAAAGGTTTGTAAACAAGCTGGGAATTAACCTTTCTGAAGTGATCACATCTGGCATTTCTCCTTTACCGTTGGTTCTTCCTGTGGTAGATATGAAAGGGAAATCTTTCCCCTGAAGAAAAGTCAAGACTATGATTAGAGAAAAGGTCAAAGGGAGGCCAATGAGAAGGGTTGAGGAAGAATAGTGTCAGAAAAAGGGGGTACTTAGTTACATCATCACCAGTTAAGCACCCTTTACCCCCAGACACCTGCTAGACTTTGGACATTTCAATACATCAGTAAACATTTATTAAGCAACTACAAGTGTGCTACTGTGCTAAGTGCTAGAGATACAAAAAGAGGCAAAAGATAGTCCTTACCCTCAAGAGTTTGCAATCTAATAAGGCGCCTTACAGCTTAATGACATGTACAAATATCTTAGGACATGAATTTGTTTCATACTCTCTCATCTTTTCTTATGCTGTTGTTGTAAAACTACCTAACTTAACTTGTACATATGGGCAGTTTCCTCCTTTTCCGTCAATTTTTAGTTTAAAGCCTTCTTGAACAAATTCACAAGACTACAAGCAAATACATTCCATTTTATGTTATAGACGCTGCATACCGCTTTCTAGACGTAGGACCATATCAGACTAGCTTTCTAATAATTTTTAAATGAATGAATTCACAGAGAATCTCTCTCTAAAACTATGCAGAAAATAAGTCTAAAACAGCTGTTTTGCAGTGTTTCCTAATATCGTTTCAATTAAACAAACCCTATAAAATTCCTCCATTAGCAAGTGAGTGTAAGAACAAGAGATGTCTTAGTGACCTTAATTCCATGGTTCACTTAGACCTCCCTATTATTTCTGCAAATGCCTTATCTCCTTGGTTGGCATTGTTACAAGTAAACCTCACTGGATGCCTGCATGAAGGAACACAGTAATGACTTCAGTTTCTTTAAAATGTTGAAATTATAAACATGTTTTTCCAAACCACAAAATCCTTTATCAAAAAGTTTTCCTTTTTTCCCTCATGGACTGTTTCATTAATAAACATCTTTGTTCTGGGAGCAGAATCTTGAACTAATAAAACAGGTACATGATAAGATGCTAAACAATGAAACAAATTTGGCAAATACAATTTATAGATTAACACAATAACGTGTGCATGCCCACAACAAGTATACCTACCCCCTTAAAATAATAACTGACCTTTATATATGCCTTAACATACATAAAGCATTTCATATCCATTCTTTCATTTGAGCCTCACAACAGTCCTACAAAGTAGACTATAAGTTCATATCATTGTCACAACAAGGTCCTAAACCAGGTTGAGGGTAATCAACAAGCCTCAAACCTGTCAATGACATCTACCCCAAGCAAGACTTCCCCAGCAGAACGGGTAGATGAGAACAATTTGTTTCAATGGCCATGAAGGCAACTGAAGCAGGTGCTGGGGTCAAACATCCATGACACCAAACATCCACTGTATTGTGGGCCATTGAGAGTTATTTTGACTTTTGTCCTGCCACTAGACTTCACTGCCCCAGGATGAGAAAGTGAGGCTGATGAATTCATGCAACTTTGATTCACTCAAATCCAATTCATGTGAGAGTCAGGATATCACCCATCACATTATGATATTATTGATCCTTTTTGAAAACAAAGGATGAACCACAACAACTAGGTCCCCATTTGCATGAATAATAAATACCCCTGAAGTGGTTGCATGTATTTGAATTTGTGCTATTGTAAATTATTATGTAAAATATGGTAATTGGTTCAGACCTAATGGAAATACTAATTCCAAATTTAATTAATCAATTAATGAATTCCTGGGAAAAGCTGAATTCAAAGAGTTGTTATGCAAGCAGCATCTCTTCATACCCCACAGCCTGTTTTAGTTATGAGAAATCACGAAAATTTCGTATGTTATAGTGGAATGAGATCAAAGTACTTATTTGTGAATCTCAGTTCTGTTAGTTACTGTTTATAGGACCCCATTCAAGCTAGTAGCTTGTCCAGTTTCCTTCCCTGTAAAATGAGGAGATTAGATTGGGAGCATAAATTTGGAAGCTAGAAGAAACCTCAAAGATCATCTAACCCAATCCATTTATTTGACAGCAGAAAAAAACTTAGTTCGAAGAAACTAAGTTTCTTGTCTAAGGTCACACAGTTATCAAGTGGCAATTGTGATTTGAACCCAGATCTTCTGACTTCAAAACCAGTATTCTTTCCACTATATAATGATTCCAGATGATCTCTGACTGAATGACTTAATATGTATTGATTAGTCATGCCTCTCTTAGTAGAGTGGAAGCCCCTTAAGGATGGACTTAAATATGAGTCTTTTATCTCTTACACATCTAGCACATAAAGGCAGACCTTATGGGTATATATGCTTGTCGTTCAGTCATTTCAGTCATGTCTAACTCTTCATAACCCCATTTGGCATTTCCTTGGCAAAAAATAGTGGAGTGTTTTGCCATTTCCTTATCTAGCACATTTTGCAGACAAGGAAACTGAGGCAAACAAGGTTAAATGACTTACCCAGCATCACACAGCTAGTAAGCGTCTGAGGCTAGATTTAAATTCAGGACTCCCCTCTAGCCATTGTACCACCACTAGCCACATGACACAGATGTCACTTTAATCTCTCTGTGATCCAGTCAATTCTCTTAAGAATATAAATTACAAGTTGTAGATCTGCATTGACACTTACCATGACCAATATCTGAAATCACAGGTCCAGAGCCCCCAGCAAGTAATAATACCAAACCTTTATGCAATGCTTTAAAATTTATGAAGAACTTTACATATATTATCTCATTTGATCCTTATAGCAACTCTTTGAAGCAGGTGCTATCATTGTCTCCATTTTATAGATGAAAAAAACTGAGACTGACAGAGGTTAAAAGATTTACCCAGAGTAATACAGATAATAAGTCTACAAAGAATACTTGAACTCAGGTCTGCCCTAGCTCCAAGTCCAACACTTTATTGGGTACCCCATCTAGCTATCTCAAGGAAACTCACATTGCTATAACACTTTACATTTTGCAGTGTTTCCCCCCAGTAATTATGTGAATACAGCATGATTATCCAGTACAAGTATGATTACCTTCAATTTTTATAGATTAAGAAATGGAGGATTGAAGGCTAAGTGTGTTACCTAGAGTCAACCACCTGGCCAGTAAATGTCTATAGGGGAATTTGAACAGGGGGTTTCCTCACATTATTATTGTTGTTTGCAGATGTCAAGACTGAAGTTTATAAAGGTCAATTTTTTCCATGATCAAAGGAAGCCTCAGTCTTATTGTCTGAACAATGGAGTTTTTCTTCAGCTTAATTAAAGATAATATTGCACCTATATGTGTATGGTCTTGTTGGCTTCGTGAATTTATGCACATATACAGACATATCCTTCCAGCAGTAAAGGCAGAGATGTGAGCAATAACCTCATCACATGACTCTTTAACTTTTGCTTACTCTTAGAGATCCTATTACTTGACACAGAGCAAATGGAGACAGGACAAGGATGGAAACAGGAAAAAATTGTCTTTAGAAACTTTTGTAAGCAACATGCTAAAATTTGCAGAATGCAGCCAAAGCAGTACTTGGGGGTTGGGATTTCTATCTCTAAACTCAAAGCATTAAAAGAGAAAAAGAGCAAATTGATGAATTGGACATGCAGCTAAAAAAACTTTAAAACTCAGAAAATAACATATCAAACCCCCCAATTAAGCATTGAAACAGAATCCAGAAAAATCAAAGGAGATTAAAATTCAAAGCATAAAAATTTTAAAAATAAAACTAGGAATTTTTTAAAAAATTAAAATAGATAAATTATTGGCTAATTTAATTTTTAAAAAAGAAGCCTTCATAGTCAGGTGGAATGTTTTAATAGTAACAGAATTTGGAGATGCCCCTGTATTGGCTTGGTTTTGGGGTTGAGTGTTAAAACCCAGAGCTTGTGAATCCCACTTGTGGGATGGACTTGTTGACATAAAGAGAGAGGATTTAACTGGGAGGAGCTGTGAATTGGGAGAAAGGCCCAGAAGGACTTTTAGGAGAGCAGTATCCAGTATCATGGAGCCTGAGCTGCTGAGAGAAAGACTGCTGAGAGCCCATTGGAGCAGCCCAGGACTTTTGAGAACTGCCACCCAGAGCTGCTGAGAACTGAGGAGGCATGGCTGTGATGCCGGTATTTTATCTGTCTGCTCTGATGTTGTTTTGCCAGATTCACCTGATGATGAAAGACAGTGCTGCTGTTGTAGAGGTCCTGGAACATGGCTGTTGGTTCAGAAGGCCTGAAGGAGAATTTTCTTGTGGTACCTTCACAGAAATCCTGGAAGGGGGCCTTGCTGATGTTTTCAGGGGTTCTGAGACTGTTCTACAGGCAGAGAGTGACTTGATGAGGACACTGGCTATGGCTTTGTTGAGCCTTGTCTCCCCAAGAACTGAGACTGCTGAGGGCTTACCTCCAGTGAAGATGAAAGAAGGGCCTTTCCTTGGGTTTTCCATGCTGAGATGATATCTTGACCTTGTTATAGCTTAAGGGTAGATGGCCTTTTATGCTCTCCTACCCCTTTTGAGAAAGTGCTTGGTGTTAATGCATGGGAAACCTTTGGCCTTTTTGTGCTCTGTAATTGACCAAATGAATGTACTTTGTTTAATATTGGGAACTGATCTCCATTTGAGAAGAGACTTTGACTGAATAAATGAATGTACTGTCTAGGGGTGGAGTATTACCTGGATTAAATTGAGAACTTACTTGTGAAATGTATGAGTTACACTGTATTTTGACTTCCTCTGTTCTTTGAATGTTTGCTGAATAGATGAGGTTTGCTATGCTGGTAATCTGAACTTTGGAAGTTGCCTTTCCTTGGAATTACAAGTATTTCTAAGGAAAAAGAAGACTCTGAGCAGAAGCTGAGTTGGAGGAGATCTCAGAGGTCACACAGTACTAATGGTACCTGAATGGAGATCTTTTCTGTAATAACCCTGACAAATCACCATTCAACATCTGCTTGAAGAGCACCAGTGATAGACAATGCACTACTTTCCAAGGTATTCCACTTTGAGACAGCTCTGATTATTAGGATATTTTCCTTATATACAGGCAAAATTTGCCAAGCTATAATTTCTGACTTTTACTCCTACCTGTGCTCCTCGGACCCAAGCAAAACAAGTCTAATATTTAAACAATATGACAGTCCTTCATATACTTGAAAACAAGTAATATATCCCTTCTTTTTTTCTTTACCAAGCCATGTGGACAATTAATCAATTGAAGAATGTCTCATATTCTTATAAATTTTGAATCAATTTCTTATGTATCTTGGGTTCTGAGACCTTCAACAGAGAAGCTTTCTGCAAAGACTTTTTCCTAGTTAATTTAGATAGCATTGTCACTTTTACCAGAGTGTTCATTTTGTTAATAATATGGTTAATCAAGTTTATAGTTTTGCTAATATTAAACCAGTCAAGGCTTGGCCTCCTTGCTAATGTTTTCATTTAAATCTTTGCATCAATGTTCATCAGGGATATTCATCTATGGTTTTCTTTTTCTATTTTAACTCTCCCTGGTTTATATAACAAGACTATATCTAAGTAGGGGATGAATTTGGTAGGATTCCTTCTTTTGCTATTTTTGCACAATATGTATAATACTAGAATTAATTGTATTTGGAACGTTTGATCGAATTCACTTTTGAATCCATCTGATCCTGAAGTTTTTTGTTGGAAGTTTATTTATGAACTTCTGAAATTGGGTCACTTAAGGTATCTGTATCTTGTTCTCTTAGTCTGAGTATTTTATATTTTTATAAATACTTGTTTATTTCATCTAAGTTGTCAGTTTTATTGGCATATGATTGGGCAAATAGTTTCAAATAATATCCTTTATTTCTCTGTGTTGGTTGTAAATTCTTTTTCATTTTTGATACTAATAATTTGGTTTTCTTCTTCCTTTTTAATCAATTTAGTGAAAGGTTTGTCTATTTTATTGCTATTGTTTTCCCCAAAATAGCTCCTAGTTGTATATATTAATTCAATTTTTTTTGTAATTTTCCATTTTGTTAGTCTCTTACTTGATTTATAGGATTTCTAATTTGGTATTTAATTGAGATTTTTTTGTTTGTTGATTTTCTAGTATTTTTAGTTGCATTCCCAATTCATTGACCTATTCTTTCTCTTTTTAATATCTCTAAACATTAAAGATATTAATTTTCCCTTAAAGACTGTTTTGGCTGCCTCCCAAAAATTTTTGTATGTTGTCTCATTGCTATCATTATCTTTAATGAAAATATCTATTGTTTCTGTGATTTGTTCTATCGGTTTTTGGAGATTAAGTTATTTGGTCTCCAATAAATTTTTAATGCTTTTTTCGGCAGCCTTTAACTTAATATAATTTTTATTACAATTTGATCAGTAAAGGATGTCTTATTTATGGGAGAGGGTACCACAGACTTTTAGGCAGATATTTTGTACTAATTTTAGTAAATACCCCTTCTAAAAGCTACTTAAAGCTGGCTGACTGAAATGATTTCCAACTGATAGTCTTAGGAGAAAGTATGAATTAGATAATCATCTCAGACTTTTCAGGGGGTACTTCAAGAAATCTGAGGGGGAAATATACTCCTTCTGTGTAACCCAAGATATATGTCTATGAAAGGGAGAATTTGGGATAAGGATGCTCATTGCTTACATAGGCTACAGCAGGAATGGGGAGCCTGAGACCTCGAGGTCACATGCGGCCCTCTAGGTCCTTTGACTCAGAACAAATTTCTGAACTTTACAGAACAAATCCCCATAATAAAAGATTTGTTCTGTAAAACTTGGACTCAGTCTAAAAGCCACACCCAAGGACCTAGAAGATCACATGTGGCCTTGAGGCCACAACTTCCCAGCTCCCAGGCTACACTAATAAGGGGAGATGACATATATAGGAGGTTTCAGCTGCAAACCAAATGGAAAGCCTAATCATCCTTAGGCCATAGTAGCAAAACATATGGTAATAGGGGGCAGCTTGATGGCGAAGTGAATAGAGCACCAGCCCTGGAGTCAGGAAGACCTGACTTTGAATCTGACCTCACACACTTAACACATACTAGCCATGTGACCTTGGACAAGTCACTTAACCCCAATTGCCCTGCCTTCCCCTCTCCAAAAAGCAAAAAAAGAAAAAGAAAAAATCCCAAAATATATGATAATACATCTTCCTTTGTGTCATTTTCATTTATAAAAACATGTTCATTTGCTATGTTGAGTCATTTGACAGAGCCAAAGATTTCTGATGACAAGACT
>CM053593.1:148580646-148640486 GCA_028646575.1 Pseudocheirus occidentalis
CAGTGTCTTGGAAGCATTTGGTGAGGGAGTTCTGACTGAGCTGTCTTCCTCCCGCTCCTTGCTTTGATCTTTTTTGTCCATAAAAAAGGATTCTAGAGTTTTACTGCTGTTCCTATCTTGCTTCCTTTTTCTCATGTTGGCCAGTCTATTAATTGCTTGTTTTTTTAGCTCTGTGGAACTCTGCTTCCTGGAGGGGGAAAGCTCTGTGCCAAATCGCTGGGGCCCTCACAGCTGCTGGAGCTATTAGTGGGATGCTGCATCTCCCCCCGCCCCAGCTTTGGCTCACTGAAAATGCACCCCAGGACTACCACTCAAGACCACGATCCAGATCCAGGACACTCAACGCAAGAGCCCTTGGCCCCAATGGATCGCGTCAGCCCCCCTGCTATCTGCAGGCCAAGGGCTCTGAAGCATCCCAGTGGAGACCACTGCTGCTCCGTTCCTGCTGCTACAGCCGCCTCCCACTGCTTCCTTGCCCTGGGAGCAGTTTGGCTGGACCGCTCTTCTCCTCCCAAGTTAGCAAATCCACTGACCTTTCTCTTAGCCTTTTTTTCTTCTGGCCTGATAAATGTGGTAACTGTGTCCAGTGCAGCTGATCTGCTCTCCTATAGACGCGGCTCCCAGCCCGATGCCCTGGGGCCTGACCCGGCTGGGGTTTCGGCCTCGGCTCCCAGACTGCTGCGAAGAGCCCCACCTGTTGAGCTGCCTGTAGCAACAGATGTGCTTTCTGTCTTTTGGAGAGTTTTGGAGCTTGAAAATCTGTTTAGAGTCCCATTTTATGAGTTTTTTAGCATATTTGTGTGGGAGCTGCGGTGCTTTGCTGCTTCTACGCCCCTATCTTGGCTCTGCCCCCCATCAAAGTCACTTCTTTGTCAAAGGGCCACACTTGAGGACCTAGAGGACCACATGAGGCCTCCAGGCTGCAGGTTCCCCATCCCTGGTATAGAGCGTCAACTGCACAGCCAGACATAGACTTATGTTCTGCCTCTGACATTCTGGATACGTGACCCTGAGCAAGGCATTTAACTTCTTGGTGGTCTAGGCAGCTTTTTAAGAATAAAAGTTGCAGAGAAGGTACTGATTTGCATTTGTAGATGGGGTTTCTTTACTTAAGGAGATCCCTTTACCAATGAAACCACAAGTCTAGTCCATATTCTTTAATAAAGGAAATAGATGCACATCAAATTCAATTGTTACTGATCATCATAATGACTGATAATTATTACTAATTGCTAGTAATTACTAATACTAGTGTTTTTCAGTTGTTCAGCTGTGTCCAGCTCTTTGTGACACCATTTGGGGGTTTTCTTGGCAAAGATACTGGAGTGATTTGCCATTTTCTTCTCTGGCTCATGTTATAGAGGAGACTGAGGCAAACAGGGTTAAGTGACTTGCCCAGAGACACACAGCCAATAATTATCTGAGTCTAGATTTGAACTCAGGGAAGAGTGGGCTTGCCGGCAGGCCTGGCACTCTGTGTACTATGGCGCCACCTAGTGGACCATTTATACCAATTCTAGTTTACATTTAATTTCATGTTAAACATTAGGTAATGTTTGGTGGAGCTCATCTGGCCTGTACCACCCTACAATTGACAAAACAATTTCCTCACAAGAATTTTGTAAGGAAGGTACATTATGTGTGATTATTTTCATTTTACAGATGGAAATAATGAAGATCAGAAAGATGAGGCCATTTGCTCGTTGAAAATCTACGCAACAAGTAAATGGTGGAGACAGGATTTGAACTCGTGTCCCCTGATTTAAAACCCAATACTTTTTTCAACTCTGCCAGTATTCTTCAGGACTTAGCTCCACTCCCACCTCCTTCAGGTAGCCTCCTCTATTTCAGTACACATTGGCTTCTAATAATCTTCCTTTAATATTCCACACCACATAGTTTAAAACCTTAACTTTATTAATTGATAGAATTGTAAGAGCTAGAACCAGACCTCCCTTAGAGGTCATCCAGGCCAATGCCTTCATATTATAGATGAGGAAACTGAGGCGTAGATAGATTAGGTGATTTCCCTGAGGTCACACAGGGAGTAAGTGGGAATTAGGATTCAAATTTAGGTTCACTCCACCTTTTCATGACACCTTGCTGTGGGTTAATCCTGTCTGATTATTGTGGGTAGAAGGGATGTAATTATGTTGATATTAATGCAAACTCATGATGTTTTTACTTGTAGATTATAAAAGGTTGCATGTAATCATTGGCGTTCATCTACCAAGGAGGAACGTGGGTCACTGACTTGTCACAATGAGGGGGGATGTGGTTGGATCCCTACCTGAGAAAATAAGAAAATATGTATATTTTTGGCATATTTTTCTCATTCAACAGAAGCGATTGTTGCTGAAAACCTGTGCCATCCCCAGTGATGGTTATAATAATAGTAACTAGCATTTATATAGCACGTCAAGGTTTTCAAACTATTTTACATCTCATCTTATCTTCATGACAACCTTGAGAGGTAGGTCCTATTATTTTTCCTATTTTACATATGAAGAAACAGGGGTAATTAGAGGCTAAGTGACTTATACCGGGTCATACAGCTAGTAAGTGTCTGAAACTAGATTTGAATTCAGGTCTTCCCAAATACAGATCTAGCATTTTATTTACTGCATGATCTTCTGACAGTATTAATGACTCACCTGTCCTCATTTGTGGTTGTATAGAGTTGGGTAAATGAATTTTGCATAATCTAGTTGTTGGATACCATTCAAAGAAAAGTTATAATCTTTGCTTTCTGTGTCTAGTTTCAATTTCCTATCAGAAAGTTATCCAAGAGAGGATCCCTCTCCAGGATCTGGAATTTGGGGATGAATTCAGTGTTATTGAGATACAGATTTGTCACCCCCAACACAAGATATTTGCTTAGGTGATTACCCTAGTTTGTGGAGCCTCAGTTCTGGCCAGCCAGATATACTCACAGATTGGACCCCAAATTGTTTTGAAGGAAAGTATGGGGAATCAATAGCAGATGGGCTTCATCTGTCCTTCCACTTCTGTTGGTCTGGTATTACTTGTTAAGATGAGTAGGAAGAAATGGTTTTGTCATGATTATGGGGCTCTGAACATAACTTTTGCCTCTCATATCAGACATACAGACCAGGTGACTGGTTCAGTCTAAATTGAACCTTTGAGGTAGGGGAACATATAAATTGATCTAGATAAGGAATAGTGCTATGTGGAATAGGGGATTAAGATTTGGTAAGGCCTACATAAACACCAGGTTGAGTTGGATGGTTGACTCATATGAACCCCATGAAGAATTTTTGAGATTCCTGAAATCCATTTTCCAAGACTCACTCCCACCTCATCTAGCAAGCCAAAATTGGTTGAGGTTGCCATCTAGGTATCATTAGCTGTTTATCAAAATGGGGAACCACTAACCTGAGAAGGAGGAGATGGAAATTTTGGAGCAAATACAAGCTTGCAAAGAGCATGAGTAGACTTATGTAAGGTAGAAGTGGGAGGGTGTAATTGTTACATTGGTAAAAGACTTGTAGTAGCTTTGCGATTTTGCAGGAAATAGTTACTACATCTCAAGATTTCTAGCTCTGAGAACACCTTTCATGGATATGATGAAATATCTATGAACATCCCATTAAGTAATGGATATGGAGAATGCAATCAATGTTCTCAGTGAGTTATCCATTCCAGTTTTATGTTAGCTGAAAATTTGATAAACACGCTCTCTATACTTGATCCAAGTCATTGATAAAAATATTAATAGCCTAGTGTCAAGCACAGATCCATAGGGGATTTCACAAAAGACTTCCTTCAAAGGAAGAGGTCTTCCTCCTAATTCTTTGGTTCCATTCATTCAACTCATTTTGAATTCATCTAATTGTGCTATCATCTAGTCCACAGCACTCCTTCTTTTGAATGAATGGATGAATGAAGAGTATTTATTATTTGCCAAGCACTGTGTGAATCTTTGAGGATATAAATGCCAAAATAAAACAGTTCCAGGCTTTAAGATGCTCACATCCTAGTAGGGGGAAGTAGTACATAAAAGAAAGTGATGGGTAGGATAGATGCTTTGATTTTAGAAATCCCAAGAAGGACAAGTAGAATCACAGGGAGTCAATTGACACACTTTTTTTTTTTTCAGAAACAATGGTAGTTTTGATTTAATTACTATTCCTGAACAAGAGGAGGGAAGCAGATGTGATGGTGGTGGTAGTGGAGGACACATGCAATGGCAGGACAGATAACATGGATATTGAGTGAGATTGAATGAGATGCGAAGCATAGTCTGAGATTGTGGGTTTGGGGCTGGTTTGATATCGTTGAGCAATGTGTGTTTTTACAAGCATACTTAACCTCTCTCCCAAAGCCCCAGAACAGTCTAGCCCAGGGGGGTGGTTTCAAAACTGAGAGGATTAAGTTTGTCTTAGGAGATCCAATGGTTTGGAGGGAACAGGGTGGATGGCAAGCTGGCTAGTTTGGTCTTTTGGTTGGGATGTGAGACAAATTTCTTTTCTACAAGAATAGCATGAATTTTTTTTATAAATCCTGTTAAAATCTACTTAAAACATGCCTATAACATTCTTCTGATCTAGGTGTTTAATAACAGTAAGAAAAAGAAACTAAGATTAATTTAGCGTGACTTGTTCTTAATGATGTCATGCTGCCTCGTTGGGACCACCATTTTATTTTCTAGATGTTTGCCAAACATCCTTTTAATAACATATTCTAGAATTTTTTCTGGGAATCAGTCAAGGTAATTGGCCTACAATTTGTAGACTCTATTCCCTACCATTAATAAAAGTCACAATAGTCTTGGCACATAGAAAGTATTGAATAAATGCTTGTTGATTGATTTGCCCTTCTTTACTTCTGAGGTACCTCTCCCAATTTATTGACCCTAGATCAGCAATCATATCCATGAGGGTTTTCATTACCTATGGATGTAATTCATATGGGAACTCATCAATGTCAGCTAGGTACCTTCTTACTATCATGGGTATAAACTCCTTATTAGTCATATTTATTCTGTGTCTTCCAGTACAAATGTCATTTGCCTTCGAAGAGAAAATGAACAGAAAAAAGCTTTGGGGCCTTTTAGGGAAGGGGAGTAGCAGGGGAGTGAGGGGACCAGGTAGCATTTTTGATAGGACATGGTCAATGGTTTAGGACAAAGGATCCTAAAAAATAAAATTAGGAGCGATAGGCAAAAAAGATTTTTCCAGGGTTGGGGCTTTCTACCTATAATTCAGGGATAGAAGATTCTGGAGGCCTGGAGACCCCGACAAAAGTATTAGTTTATAATGACCAAAAGTACTAATTCTCCTAGGATTGTTTATATTTTAATATGGTATTTCTGAATGTGGAAAAGCCTTCAAAGTTTTCAAGGATCAAATCTCTGATGGTCAAATTTCAAACCCCATGCTAGGCAGTGTGATATATTTAGGAAGAAAGTCCTACATGAGACCCCTCACATAGAATCACAGACTAATAATTCTAAAGTGCTCTCTACCTATACTGAAGGCCAGTGTTGGTACATGGATTGATCCAGTGCACATTAATGATCAATTATTTTGGAATTCCATCTTTATCAAACTCTTGCTAACATCACATTCTGCTTTTCATTTGACTTTCTTCTTCCTTAGGTCATTTTAGGGCAGCTAGGTGGTGCAGTAGATAGAATTTTAGGCCTAAAGTCAGACTCATTTGATTTGACTGATTTGAGTTCTAATCTGGACTTAGACACTTACTAGCTGTGTGACCCTGGGCAAATCTTTAACCTTTATTTGCCTCAGTTTCTCCATTTGTAAAATAGAGACAATAATATTACCTACCTCCCAAGATTGCTGTGAGGATCAAATGAGATAATAATTGTGACATAGAAAGCAGTATACAAATGATAATTATTAAATTATTGTTATTATTAGCTATTTTCCATCAAAGTAGACTTCAAGCTCTGGCTCAGGAGGGCTCTTTCCAATACTGCCAGTGGCATAGAATATTTACTAGACCTCTCTTGTGAAACCAGAGAGAAAGATTTACTGTTATCATTGTTTTAAAATAAATATCCTGCCTTTTTTTAGAGCGAGAAAGAGAGAGAGGAGAGGGAGGAAGAGAGAGAGAAAGAGAGAGAGAAAGAGAGGGAGAGAGAGAGACAGAGAGAAAGAGAGAGAGAATGAGAACTAGTCTGAGAGTTGCCTAGCAACTGTTGGAAGCTCAGGTGAAACCAGCTAATTAGTTTGGTTTGGAGTATGGTCTGAGAGGTGTTGCCTAGCAACCCTCTGAATCCCAGACCTCTGCAGATCTTGATGGAAGGCATCAACACAGCTCAGAGAGAGGTTTCTGAAAAGTTGCTTGCCCATGGTTATTTTCACTAGCCCACAATTTCATTTCCCTACTATGTTGAACTCCATGAAGGTGGTGAATGTCTTCTTTATGTATACCTCTTTGCCTAGAGTGGTGTCTTACACATAACAGTTGCCTATTAAATGTTGAATAGTGGTATACATTTTTACCAAACCTTTTTGTCCCCAGTTTCTTCCTTTCCTTTCCTGTTAAATGGATGTCCTTCAAGCCTGACATAGGCTAAGAAAACTTGCAAGAATAGAGAGAAATGCTTTTTAAAAAATAAACATCTCCTTAGATGCAAACATCGACATTATGAGTAATAGATATATTATATTTAATAACATATGGTGCCATATTTTCTATTAACAGATTGATGTTTCCAGAATTTCCACAGGAAAGTTCTTTGGAAAGGAGCTAAGAGGACCAACTGGCCCAGTCAGGAGTCTCAATGGTAAGCAAGGAGCAGGTTTCTTTAGAGAACTGATTAGTAGAGTGCCTTTTAAATGTTAATGATAATTAGTTATATTGACACTTTAAAGCAAGAGAGAGGACTATGGCATAAACATACTGTGTCAACAAGTCATTAATTACAGATGAGGTTGGAAATGTTAAAAACCTTTAGAGAAAAAAGAGAAAGTGCCAAACTGTCATACCCAGGATCTTCCCTGGAACATGATCTATGTTAGCATAGAATTTGGTATGAGGCAGGTTGCTACTGGATCATTTCTAAAGGTACTTATTATTGGAAGTACCAGGAGGACTTTGTTATATTCATTGATTCAATAAAAATTATTGTCTATTCTGTGTAATGCAGTATGCTGTAAAGATTCAAAGATAAATATGACACAGTCCCTACCCTAATGTAACAGGTTTTTTTTTAACCTATGGTACTATATGTCAGTGTGGTCCCCAAGGGGGACACTGAAATTCTGGAATATTTGAAGAAAAAAAATCTTGGTGTAATGCATATGTCTGATAAAGAAAAGGCTACATTTCCCAGGATGACTGAGCCCAGAACATAAGGGTTTACAGAATGAGTGGCTCCATGTAAAATTGTGAATTTGTCAAAATTTTGTCTTTGGGTTCTCCCACCTCCTCTTTCCCTGCCCAGCTTCTCTCTTTCTCAGAAGTCTCTCCCTCAACTAATTTTCTTTAAGGGTTTGACTGATTAAGTCTTAAGCTGCTTTTCCTACTAGGAGTAGATGCATTTTATTAAAAGACTATTGCAAACTAAGAAATTTTTCTTAATCAAAGGCATGAATCTTTGCAGGTAGAATTTCAGATACCATGAAAGTAGTGAAGGGGATACTTTTGATTGGAGTATGGAAGATAATTGCAGTTATTTTTTAGAAGAATGTTTTTATTTTTCTCAATTACATGTAAAAACTATTTTTAACATTCATTTTTTATAATTTTTGTGTTTCAAATTCCCTCCCTTTCCCCAACCCTCCCCTCTCCTCACCTGGAAGAGGCAAGCACTTTGATATGGAGCATACATGTACACTCATGCAAAACATATTCCAGTATAAACCATGTTGCAAAAGAAAACACAGACTAAAAAAACAAATAAAAACCAACCCAATTGAAAAAGCCTCCTAAAACCAAAAATGAGAAAAATACAGTTGTTTTTTTTAAAGTATGTTTTGATCTGCATTCAGATGTCATCAGTTCTTTCTCTGGAAATGGATTTATTTTTCATCTTAAGTTCTTCAGAATTGTCTTGTTGAATGCAGTTATCTCAGTACCTGCTTATGTTATACTATACAGCTGACCCAGAGTGGTCAGAATCTCTCTTTTGCTGTAACTGAGGATTTGGAGATGGAAGTGATGGCATGATGTCTATGTGTACATCAAAACTTCTAGCCACTCTTAACCTCCGGATTTGTTAGCAGTTGAATGGAGTTGTTATTGGTGGTGGTAAAGGAAGAAAAGATCAGGGAGATTCAGTTTGGGAATGGGTTAGATCATTAGCTGATCTCTGAGCTCTCTGTGTTTCCTTTAATAAATGACAAGGTTGTTATTGCATCTAGGGAATTTCCTATTATTTTCTTTGGAAAAGACAAGAGTGAGAATCCCTTAGCAAAGTGTCGCTAACTTCTCTAGTGCTTTGTTAGCTGGGTTTTTATTTTATTTTATTTTTGTAAACGAAGAAGTGCTAACTATCCACATCAGTTATTCAATGCAAACAGTTCCTGTATGAGACATTTTAATTGGGCAAAAATGTTCAGCATTATCATTTTACCTGAAGATACACCATATGTCAGAGTCAGCCTCAGACTCATTTCTGTATCTGAATGCTAATGAGATTCCTAAATAAGCTGCCACACCAAAAGGCTGAATGAGGAAACCGCAAACAATTGAGGGAACATAGCAGCAGTTGCTTTGAGTTGTGTGTTGCTTTGGCTGAACTAATACTGAATCAATGAAAGTGTGCTGCTTGTGATCCTCTGCTGCCTAGAGGAGGGAGCTGGTTTCTTTGTACAAACCCGGTATCAGGCAATATAACAAGGTTCATTTAAAACAAAACAAAAGTACTGCAAGTTTACATATCCAAAGGAGTGTTGTCCTTCAAAGTAATCACCTTGGAAGGCTGTTAGGTTATTTCACATTTTATTTGTTTACTTGGCTTTGTGGCTGTGGCTATGACTGTGGCTGTGTGTGTGTGTGTGTGTGTGTGTGTGTGTGTGTGTTGGTAGGGCCAGAAGAACTGAAAGTTTTGGGGCCCATTTATCCAGTTATTAAACAAGTAAACAAAGGAGAGCAAGGTGGGGGAGGAGAGAGAATACTAGGATTTAGAGACGGAAGGAACTTCTATCCAATCCTCTCAATTTACACAGGAAGAAATTGAGGTCCATAGAAGTTAAGTTACTTGCCCAAGGTCACTCAGGTAATAAAGAGTGGAGGGGAAGATGAAAACCCATGTCTTCTAACTCCAAATCTAGTGCTATTTCCAGTTACCATGCTGTATTTTCCAAACCATTGATTAACCTAGTCAAATTTGTTGGGACACAACAATTCCATGTGTCCATCTCTTTTTCTCTCCCTTTTTCTCTCTTTCTCTTTTTTCTTTTTCTCTCTGTCCATTTCCCCCCTCTCCCTTCCTCTCTTCCACTCTTTCCATGTCTTTCTCCATCTCCCTCTGTCTCTATTCTTCTCTCCCTCCCTCCCTCTCTCCTCTCTTTTTTGTCTATTTCTCTCCCTCTCCCTCCCCCTCCCCCTTTTTTCTTTATTTCCCTGAACCCTTGAAATTTCATTGGTATTGGAAATCCCCCAATGAAGGATCTCCCTCTCCTAACACAGACTGCCAATAGCTTGGTTGCTTCAAATTTTAGAGAACTACCAGGGCATTGAGGGCTTAAGTGACTTGCCTATGATCCAACAGTTAATATATTTCAGAGGCAGCACTTGAATGTAAGTCACCCTGACTCCAATGTGTAGACCATCGTGTGTTTCATCATGAGTTTGGGTTAAATACCCTAGAATGCTCTCTTAATGTAAGTTACTCTTATAGCAAGTGCTCCATAAAATAGTTGTTGAATGAATGATAAGGCCAAAAGCCTGGAGTTGTGAACTGGGAGGAAGGATTCCTAGAATTACAGGGTTTTAGAGTTGGAAGGGAACTTGGAAACAGTCTAGACAAGGGATTCTTAGTCTTTCTGTCTCAAGGGCCCCTTGGACAGTCTGCTGATACCCATGAAACAGTTCTCAGGATGATGTTTTTAAATGCATAAAATAAAATATTTTGTTGTTGTAAAGTCATTTTAGTTGTATCTGACTCTTTGTGACCCCAACTGGGGTTTTCTTGGCAAAGATATTGAAGTGGTTTGCTGTTTCCTTCCCCAACTCATTTGACAGATGAGGAAACTGAGGCGAACAGGGTTAAGTGACTTGCCCAGAGATACCAAGCTAATAAGTGTCTGAGGCCAGATTTGAATTTAGGAAGATGAATCTACCCAAAGCCCGTGTTCTGTTCCAAATGTGGTTGAGGTCCCTTGCCTTCTTCCCTCCATACTAAGGTTTGGTAAAGGTGTTGTAAGGCACGGTTTGGATATATAGGTAAATTTATGGTGAGTAGCACATTCCTATTCCATCTAGGAGGAGAAGCAATAAGACTAGGATTAATCTTTGGTGTCTTTGGGGCCTAGTAAGACATGATCTTGGTTTTGTAAATGGCTGTTTGCTCAGTCAGATTAATTTCCATTCCTGGGAGGGACATGACCATCATCATTGTTCCCTCTCTAGTGTTTGCGTGACCCTGTGGTTCCAGTTTTAGTGCTGCTTTAAAATTTTAAACTTTTCTTTTATTAAAAAACCAGAGGGGCTATTTGTTTTTTTTTCTGGGAGCTTACTGCCTAAGCTGGCCTGGTTCAAATGTTTATTTGCTTTCAATTTTTCATAAGGACGAGAAATCTGGCAGGCAAAGGGTGGTGGTGGCAATTGACCTCTTCTACTGGCTTTATTCTCCTGTTTTTTCCTTGTTTACCCTGGATACTGTCCCCTTGCTTGCTGCTCATTTCCAAAACTCACCTACTGTTGGGTCCACGAACAATTCTCACAAATAATTCCTCACCTTCTATACAAGGATACAGGTTTAGCTAGGCTTACTCTTATATCCAGAGCCTCTGCTTCCCACCAAGGTATGGTATTAACTTAGCTCTGCTTTGAACCATACTGCAGCCAGCTGGTATATTTTTTTACTTAAGGTTCTACAATTTTCTTCTCCAAGCAATACCAAGAAGATAAATTTATTTCTAACCCCACCCTGCCTCTACCTTCTTAGCAGAAGCCTGCTTTCATCTTATCTAAATCATTCTTCCGGACCAGGGTACAATGTTCTAAGATGATTATTTAAAAAGCCTTCCCTCCATGAGTAGCTGTAGCAGACACAGTTCTCTTCCCCAGCTAGTAGGCTAAGCCTAGGGCATTTCATTTCTGAGCTCTGCTCTATTGATTTAACATACAAACCAGAGACACAGATTTTAAAAAAGAAAAACAACCAATCAAACCGTAATGTAATTTACAAAAGGACAGAAAACATTTTTTATAGGAATGGGAAGGATCATCCTTATGGGTGATTCAGGTGGTAGTGATGGTGAATCCTGGGACAAATTGAACTGTGTGTACATCTTGTCCTACCCCCAACCCTATTGTTTCCCTTCCTCTATTAACTTTAAAGAGGTAAGTATAGATAAAAACGAATATCTGGGTAAGCTGAAAGGGTAAAAGAAGGCAAAGAGATATTATTAAGGACAAAGAGCAGCCTGAGAGGTATATAGGGAATCAAGGGAGAAAGTCATTTTTGCTAAGCAGCTAACTTGAGTCTTTTTTTCATCTACTTCAAGCATTGGAGACTATTTATGTGTGTGTGTGTATGTATATACACATATATGCTATAAACTAGCATGGGCCCCCCAAGTCAGCTTGAGCCTCACCATCACCTGAGAAGGCCTAGAACCTTGACTGGCCAATCGGGGGAAAGACATTTTTGGCCCACTCTGAACTTAACCTATCATAATGCTTTATGTGTTCTGGCATAACAAATAGGCTTTGCTTTGCTTTCTGAGTGAATCCAAGTTCTTCAGTTGGATTTTGTTAACTGGGAACATTCTTCTGCCAAGGACCTTGCCCACTAGACATCTCCCTTATCTCATTATTTATGGACCTCCCTTGTTTTATGACATTCTATGTTGGCAGAAAACCAGACATCCTGAGGCCACCCTATTTGTTTTATGGAAATAGAATTTTGGCTAATGAAGAACACTGAGGTCTTGAGTTGGTGGGCTGATGGTGGTGAGGGAAGGGAGTGGGTTACTCTACGGGTATAAGAACCTCTTCAACTTTGAGCTTATTGTTATGACTCCTATGTATGGCTGAATGTACTTCATCAGCTTTGACAGAAATAAACATGGGCATACAGCCTAATTTTGTCTTTCTTAAAACAAGCTTTGTAAAGGTTGACAGTTGACAATATATACATCATACACACACACACACACACACACATATATATACACATATATATGTACACATACACACATATACATATATAAAAATATACCCATACATACACACATATATGTGTGTGTATATATTTGAGCCTGGCTGACAGAGTAATTTCCTTCTCTCCTGCCAATAGCCTCTGGGAGACCTCAGCCCTTTGGTTCCCATAGCATCACAGAAGTCCCACAAAATATAGAGCTTGTGATAATTGCTCAGATATTCTGGAGATAAGGGCTTGGGATAGAGAGGCAGTGTTGTGGAGTGGATAGAGAATGGTCTGGCTATTCTCTTTGTCATTCTTTGTTGGAAAGATTGATTGAGTTTATACTTGTCTGACATATACTGGTCATGTAACCCTGGGTGAGTCACTTAACTTCTCTAGCCATCCAGGCAGGAGGAGTAGTCAGGCATAAATTGTCAAGTCATCCTGATCTGCATTGGTACAAGATGGTAGAGGGACTTTTCTTCTATCAGAGTTCCCTTTGCCAATGAAATCCCAAGTCCAGTTCAAAAAGGAAAAGAAAAGGTATTTGGGTGTGTTTGAAGAATAGGTCCTGAACCTATAAGAATTCTGGGAAATGTGTAATTGATTTTATTTTGGAATGCTTAGTGATTCTGATTGATCCTTTAGTTGTAAAATTGAAAAACTCATATATTTTCGAGTATTTAGGAACAAAAAAAGTCCATGTTTTCCAAAAGATATGCATCAACTCTTCCTCAATCTGAAAGATCACTCACATTTACTTTTTCATTTAACTTGAGATTAGTAGTAAGTTTTATTATTGGCCTAGAGAAATTTGTAAACACGTGCATGTGGGTGGTCCATAGAAAATGGAGAAAACTGGCATCAATAATTTAGAGTATGAACTCATTTGCAAAGTCTTATGGAAGAGGATGGTGAAAAATTATGAGCAGTATCACCTCATAAAACAGTGAGAAGAGTGAAGGGAAAATGAGTTTGTAGAAAGCGTGGTGTGAAATTAAATTGAGACCATCTCAAGATTATTGAAAAATGAAAATGGAAGGACAACAAACAGACAAAAAATGGAACAGCTCTGTCAGTTTTTTTTCTATAAAAAGGTATCTTCTTCATTGATGACATTGTAAACACCACATCTGGAAACTACCATCTTTGTCTTGACTAGTCTTTATGAAGAAGTGAAAATGACACTAAAAAGATGAAGATGGGAAGTAAAACTAGATAAGGCCAAGTATATGCAGAAAGGTATAAACTAGGGGCAAACTAGTTTTGAGAATTTTAAGGGCTGATTCTCAGTATTTCTGAAAGAAGGAAACTTATTGAATGACCGAAAAAAAAGCAAGAAGACTCCCACATAAAAAGTAATCTAGAAATCATCAATTATTACTGACTGACACATCTACTTTCTCATCTTTATGTAACAACAAGCACCCTAGCATACCCAGGATGGCTGCTAGCACAGTTCTTTGACCTGCTTTTCTAAAGGAAAGGAGTCAACAATCTTACTTTAATTGCATATGTATAACATTCACTTAGTTCAGGGGAAAAAGTCAACACCCTGAACTTCAGAGAAAATACAAACAGAAATTACAAGTAGAAAAAATACAGACAGAGAAAATAACACAAATCAACAGACAGGGCTTCTAGCCATCTGACCAAAGCTATACATACATAGTTAACAGAGAGGAAAATACCAACATCTGAGTTTTCAAAGGCAGGGGGTTCCTTAACAGCTACCCAGAGTCTTATCTCACCAAATCACATGAACACTCTTCCAATGAGTGAACCCCAAAGCAAAACCTCACTTCAGAATATATATACTGTTCTTGAGAGTCAGAGGTCATAACAACCCTTATAACCTAATTACAAAGTAACAGAAAGTGTGAGCCTTCTTGAAAAACAAGCCTCCCCTAATCAAGCTTCTCTTGTTGGGCTCTATGTGAGGCCTATTAATGGATGGGGAAGATCTTCAAGTCCCATTAACATTACATTTTATAAAAATCTTTAAGAGGATTAGCTTCATATGAGGATTGTCTATATTTATAAGGATTATCTACTATAAAAATATGAAAACAGGCAGGCTTATACAAATGTACACTATAGACTATAGAAGGCCACATCTTAACAGTTACACAATTGAATACAAAAGAATACAATATTATTCATTGATTTTTGTGGGGCTTTTATTGATTATTTAAAAACCATTTGATTGAGTAAAGCAAAATGTAGCTTCAAAGTCTTTTTTCCAAACAAACCATCTCCTGTGCTTTATTTTAAGATTCTTTGATAGATTTAGTCATAGAGACAACTTTGTTAGTTAATCTATTGATGATCCAAATCAAGGAATATATGATATAGGGAAGTGTATGCTCACCAAAAGGGTTTGCTATTGTCATGGAGGCTACCTGGTACAGAGTCCAATTGGAAATGGAATTATCCCAAAAGGGTGAGATTTTACAGATATTCCTGCTTGTGAATAACATTGTGCTGACTGCATCCAGCCTAGAATAGCACAAGGTCCTTTTGAATAAAATCCATTACTATTCAAAACGACCTAACAATCCACTCAGGAAACCAACCCAAGATGAATGATCACTTCACTCCCAGTTCAACTCATTCTCCATAACTCAACCTTCTCATCAGCATCCTTAACCCTATATGACTAGCTTCCTCTTCCTCTCTTTCTGTTTTCCAGTTCCTTTTCTTTGTTTTGTCTTTCCTTATTAGATCTGGAGCTTTTTTGATATTATCAAGCATCTTGTTAACTTGTATTTGTATCCCCAGCACTTAGCACAACGTCCCAGACATATATAGTAAATGCTAAGAATGCCAATTGTCCAAACTATGACATACTATTAGATGACTAGCTCATTGTGTTAACTCCTTTCACATATATCTTGGATAGATGTTGGATCCAAAATTCAACAGGGGGCAGAGACAGAAGGATATATTGCATTTGAGAAATTCCACAATACTTTCAATGATCCCAAGCTACTCCCTGAAACAAAAGTCAATTTAACACCAATATTCTTCTTGTGGTACTATAGTATGTGGTTGTGAATAATGGAATGCTACAACCTTCAGGGAATCATAATGCAGGGGAGGGGAAGTCAAAGACCAATGGAGAGATATATGATGGGAAAAGACTAAGGTATATTTTCATATGAATATGTGTCTGTATCTATATCTGTATGTATGTGTATATGTATATATGTATATATACATTCACACACACATATATGTGTGTGTATGGATAGACAGATAATCCCCCCAATTATATGTTAAAGCAATTTTAAAACTAAGACATATTTTCAATGATGACTTGTGTAACTTGTGTAACACTAGAGGGTATACTGGTATAAGGTAAAGTTAATTGATTGGAATTCAAGGTAATTAATACATGGGGAGCTCAGAATTCTTACCTCCACCATAATGGAGGCCAGGGATACTTCCTAGGTCTACTGTATTAACACAAATCTTCAAGGAATTAGAGAATGGCAAGAAAGTATTCTGTTGACTAACTTTGTCAGTTGTCTATAAATACAGGAAGATGCGTAAGTGAAACACATTAGCTCTTCAGGTATCAGTTTCTTTGGTGGTCTTAAAGATGGCTTCTTTTGGCATAATCTTATATGCACTTCATCTGTTCTGTTCTATTCTATCTCACAAAAACAGGTCAAGCAGGTAGGCTTGTATTGCACATTCTCGGCACAGGGTTATGGATTTTCAACGTCCCTCTTATTGGACTTACAATGTATATATTAATCTACAGCCAGGGATGGAGGAATCCTCAGTTGCTAGGTATGGCTCCTAGCGGTCTTTCTGTTGCACAATCAGTTACTGAAGTATGATTTCATTGTATTTATTACAAATAAACAGACAACTCTATTGTCTTGTTTTTTCAACTTCTTTCCCATTAAAGTACTATACTTAAATCTGGGAAAAGAGAAATGAGGAATGGTAGGAGAGATGAGATGTATATATCTCTGTCAATGCATTGCATCCATGTCACTTGTTCTAGTGAACCAGCATTTATGGAAATGACTCTACAGAGGACTCAGACACTCAATCTGCCTTGCTGGAGATATATATATGTAGCCTACTTTTTCTATGTCAACCAATTAATGTCCAAGGAATCTGCTGCTAAGGACGTGTGGAGTATCAGCATCTCTGTTTTCTGTTAATGGACATCCATGTGTTTTTAACTAGCTCAGGCCCCAGAGATATTATTAGTTCTCCCAGAGTTGTTCTCTTTCCTATGGTGAATCTTAATTTCTCTTCGAAAACAATGCTTAATTTGAGACCTGGAGAGAATTCCTTCCCACTTCTTCCTCAAAGCAGAGGGGTCAAACTCTCAGCCAGTTGGCCACAAGCAGCACAAAACTCCCAAGCCCCAAACTAGATTGAAATGTAATTAGGAAATGCCTGACAAAATAAAGAAAAATGCAGTTCAACACAGATAATGTTAATTTGTGGTTTTCTAAATCATTATGCAGTCTACAGGGATCTGTTTATATTTGACACCATTGGCTAAAACACCCTATACAACACCCCTCTGTATATAGCACTGTGTGGATTAAGCTAGAAGAGATTCAGACCTTGATATTTAGTACAATGCTGTACATTTAGGAGGCACTTGACATACATTGGTAGAAATGAAATAAGAATTGCTGCTTGGTGCTCAGTCCCTTTCTTGACCTAGGTCTCTGACTTGCTGAATCAACCTAAGAGACCTTCATGTGGGCCAAAAAGGGAGGATATATGAATGCCTTGGGAGAATGAATGCTTATGGATAGAGCCTCTGTGAACTAGGTTGTTATGCCCCCTGGGTATTAGGAGGAAATAAGTATCTTCATCTCAATAATCCTATTAGCTTGCAGGTTAATTACTTTATTTTCATTTTAATCAACTCAAATCACTATTTTAATAATTCAATCATGGTGCATTTATAATTTTCAGATAATACATATTCAATCATTTGTTTCCCTTCTCCCCTCCTAATCTTCAATCTTGTTCAGAGCACCCCATCTGGCAGCATCCACTCCATTATGCTTCTTTTTGTTTTTAGTAAACAAAAATGTTGTCCAGGATGAGGCTATTCTGTTCTTTATCATGCTATCATTATAAATTTAGAAAAGTGATAAGAATGTGGTACTGAGGCTTGATAATAGTGCTAAAAAATGAGAGTTAAATATAACGTTTTCTTTTTGCTTTTTGGAGGGGGAAGGACAGGGCAATTGGGTTCAAGTGACTTGCCCAAGGTCACACAGCTAGTAAATGTTAAGTGTCTGAGGCCATATTTGAACTCAGGACCTCCTGACTCCAGGGTCTGTGCTCTATTCACTGCGCCACCAAGCCACATCTAAATATGATTTTTAAAGCCCAATTGAATTTGGAGAGAGATAGAGCACTGGACCTTAAGTCAGAAAGACATGAATTCAAATGCACCCTGAGACACTTAAACAACTTTGTGAACCTGAGCAAATCACTCAACCGCTATCTGCCTATAAAATATACTGGAGAAGGAAATGACAAACCCCTCCAATATCTTTGCCAAGAAAGCCCCGAATGGGGTCAAAAGAGTCTAACACAACTGAACAACAACAATACTGGTCTCTGTATTTTATTCTCTTATCAAAGGCCTATAGTAATGGGGTCGAAAGTCTACAGGTCTGGTTGAAATTGGGTAGGAGTATCGGTGAGAATTTAGTGCAGATCATGTATGTCCTTTTCAGAAGCAGCAGCAGCAGCAGCAGCAAGACAACTCTTGTCTTCCAGCAGTTCGTATTCTAATGGGGAGGGGAAGTAGAGTGGGAGAGGTAGAATCATAGATTCAGAGCTAGAAAGGACCACTAAAGTCATCCGTCTCTTCCACTGTATCTCTCAAAAGTTTCCTACAGAATAGTAACTGTGGATGTGTTCTCTGTGCCGCAGCCTTCATTAGGAGCCCTGCCCCACAGGGTCCTTCTTCTCTTGCTAAGATCCTGAGTGTGTATATCCTGCTCCTAGCCAGGGCTCTGTATAGTGGTGCAGGAGGGATTTGTATCCTCTACGATTTCCTGGGCAGACTAGCATTTTCCAGTAGGATATTACTGGTTTGTAATGAATAGGTGCTCTTTGACAGGTCTCCTTTGATATAGATCAGTTTGTTTTTGGAAAGGCTCCACCCAACCTGCTGATAAGTTGGAATAGAGCAAAAAGCTAGAGCCACTGGTTTTCCCCTAAAAAGAATCAGTTGACAAATATTTATTAAGCATCTGAGGGATGCCTATAGCAAGCATGTGAAGACTTTTCTGGAGAAATGAGTGGATGAAAACAATTTGTTCCAATGGCTATGAAGGTGGCTGAAGCAGGCACTGTGGAGCACTTAGAGCCTGGTCAGACATTGAGGATTCTAATGGCATCCACTGCATCCTAAGCCATTGCCAGTCATCCTGATTTTTGTCTTGCCACAGACTTTGAAGAATAAGAGAGTAAGGCTGACAAATCTGCACAGCTCTACCTCACTTAGATCCAATTCACATGCAAGTCAAGACATAACCCTGTGATGTCAATGGTCCTCTTCAAAAACAAAGAACAAACAAGACTGATAAACAAACATTGTTTCCCAAACATCTTGTCAACTTATTGAGGAAGTAAACATGAACGTTTTCTTATGTTATTATGAGTGTTATGCAGATCCACTCACATTCTTAGAGCCAGAAAACGTTCCATCTTTTTTTCCATTTGCTGTATATGCTTTATCTCTGAATGCTTAAAACATGTTTTCCTTAATCCTTGTACTTACACTAACTGGATGAAATACAACTAGTTTCCAATACCAACAGTCTAGTTACCCTTTTCAAAGATATCTTAGCATCCCCACTTTAAGTCAAGAAGGAGGTTTTAATCTTAAATTACACATTAAAAAAACCCTCTTTATTCTTTATCAATTTATACTGATTAAGTCTCTGTTTTTCTTCACAAAGAACTGTTAATCAGATTGCACTTTCTTCCGAGCAAAGGGAC
The DNA here is from genome assembly GCA_028646575.1 of Pseudocheirus occidentalis. Classification (NCBI taxonomy): domain Eukaryota; kingdom Metazoa; phylum Chordata; class Mammalia; order Diprotodontia; family Pseudocheiridae; genus Pseudocheirus; species Pseudocheirus occidentalis. The sequence continues at coordinate 148,599,959 of CM053593.1, forward strand.
AAAGGAAAGAATAAGATTTTGAACAGGGCAGTCTCACCTGAGTGACTTGTGGCTCCAGGCTAGAGACCCCATTTGTAAAAACACTTAGCACAGTGCCTGGCACATACATACATACATACATATATATGTGCATGCATACATACATAAACACACACATGTACACACCACACACATATGTGTGTGTGTATACATACATACATACATACATACATATATACATACGCTTATGCCCTTTTCTTTCCTCTTGCCTCTATGGCAATGCTCTAGAGCAGGCATTCCGAATCCGAGGTCCATTGGTCTATGAATAGATTTCAGGGGATCCATGAACTTGGACTTTAAAATATTACATCTTTATTTTCACTAACCTCTAACTAAAAGTTGGCATTTCCTTAAATTAGGAATTTAAAAAATTATTCTGCAAAAGGATTCATGGGCTTCACCTGTGTACCAAAGGCATCCATGACGCAGAAAGGGTTAAGAACCCCTGCTTCAGAGTGATCTTTCTTTTATACCCCTGATCTATTACAGAATATCATTAGCTTCTATTAGAATCTTCTGGAATTTAGGTGAAGGAAAAGACTACAACAACTACCACCAGAGCCATTATAAAAAATGAGTTTCTGGCAAAAAAATTTTAACATGTCACATAAATATAGCTTCTAATTAAAAAACAAGTAAAATATGTTTTAATATAAAAGACTGTCTAACATTTCTTAAACAAACTAAATAACAGAGATTACCACTTCATGTATGATCATTTTTCATTCTTGTTTGTGTATTTAAATGTTTGGCTTTGTTGTTACTAAGTTTAGAATAAGTTTTTTTTTTTTAAAACAAAACATGCTGCTTAGTGATGCTAAAAAAAATGGTTTCAATTAAATGTTAGTTTAAATGTTCTTATGTTCCTTATCTCCCATATTTGCATTCTCTTTATAGGGAAAACATTCTCCTATACATGTCATTTTTATGTGTCACATTTTTCTGGTTTATAATACTGCTGTGTACCAAACATCTCCTGTATTTGTGTGGAGCTAGGGTACTGGAGGCTGTGGCCAAACCAATGAATACCAACTCTGATGCTAGTGATGAGGAGTGAACTCAGGCTGGCCTTCACTGCTGACTGAGTCTCATGGTTCTGAGGTCCCAGATCTAGTCTCTAGTAGGGGAGGAATTCTGGGAGGAAAAAAAATCCCTTTTATGCCCAGCAATAGTGCAGAGCAGATGATGCATCAAAGGTGTGGCTTTGGTGAGAATCTATGGGCAGTTTTGTGCCTCCAGGATTGAATTATGCATAGCTAAAAAGCCAGTCTGCCTTCCTGCCTTCCTGCCTTCCTGCCTTCCTTCCTGGAGGAAGTATCTTCTTATATTTCTTCTTTGAGGCCATTATTTTGTTATTTCACAATATTCCATTTCAATTTTTTGTGAAGCTTGTCCTTCCCATTCACATTGTAGTCATTGTACATATTTTCCTGATTGTGCTTACTTGGCTTTGCATCAGTCACATAAATGTTTTCATGGTTTTCTGTATTCATCTTGCTCATGATTTTTTATAGCATAATAATATTCTATTCTACAAATATATCAGAGTTTGAGCCATTCCCTACTTGGTGGACATCCATTTTGTTTCCAGTTAATTGCTAAAACAAAAAATGATGTTATAAATATTTTGGCGAATATAGAACCTTTTATTTTTGTCTTTGACTTTTTGGTAGTATATTCCTAAAAGTGGAATCATCTGGATTAAAGGTGTGGACATTTTAGCCACTTTATTTACAATGATTCCAAATTACTTTTCATAATAGTTGTACCAATTGACAGCTCCCTCAACAATGCACTAGTGTGCCTGTTTTTCCATATCTTCTACAATATTGACTATTCCCATCTTTTTGTCATCTTTGCCAATTTGCTGGAGGAGAGGAAAACCTCAGAGTTGTTTGGATACACATATCAGTGATTTTAACCATACTTTCATATAGTCATTAATTGTTTGAAGAAACATTTTTTTGAGAATTTTGTTCATATTCCTTCACCTCTTCTGATCTTCTATATTTCTATTCGTTTCAGTCTCATTTTTAGAGAATCTTTTACTTTTGGTGTTTTCTTTTGAATTGTTTATGTTCACGAATGCATTTTTTAAAAAGGATAAGACATTTGATTAATGGAAGAAAGCCTAGATTAGTGGTTCTCAACCTTCCTAATGCTGCGACCATTTAATACTCTTATGTGCACGTATCTTCATGTGGGTGGACCCGCCTGGAGAGGGATAGAGGTTGTCTTGGTTCCTAAGAGCATTGGAAATATGTGTTTTCTGATGGTCTTAGGAGACCCTGTTTGACCATTAAAGGGGTTGTGACCCACAGATTGAGAACCTCTGGTCTAGATTCTCCCTTTCTGTGGTCTTTCTGGAATCTGAATAATTCCACTTAGATCGGCCAGTTCCACTCTCTAACAGAAATGTTCTTGTACAAAGTTTGACCTTCTGTTGTTTAGAAAAGTGTCTCATAACTTAATAAGTACTTGTACCTGGAGTGGGAAGGGACATATTTGAATATTTGGAAATGGGTAACTCAAAGTGAATATTACTTGGAAGCATAATAGTCATTCTTGACTGCACATGTCAGAACATTAGAAACTTCCGAATAGCTAAGCCAAAGACAATTTCTCAGGCATTATGATTTATAACAGAAATCAGTGGCTGCTATAGTAACTTTAATGACTTCTCATATACTTAAAAAATTAAACTTAAAAGACAAAAGATATGTTAACCTATAGTTCAATATAAATATGGACTCACTGATATTCTTAGTTAGACTTACCTGCTGCCTTGCAACTCCATATAGTCCTAGGACCATTAATACTGTTCTGCTTACTCCTTCATTGTTCTGTGGGCTTCACTCCTGACTCTTTCTCCACTGTAATCCAGCAACCTTTTTTATCCTGGAAGATCCCTCTTCCCTTGTGCCTCCTTGTTTTGTTTAAAACCTCTATTTTTTCTCTATTTTATTTATTTTAAATAATATTTTATTTTCCCTAGTTGTATGTAAAAACAATTTTAACATTCACCTACTTTTTTTGAAATTTGAGTTCCAAATTCTCTTTCCCTCCTTTTCCTCCCCTGCCAAGACAATAAGCAATTTGACATAGATTATAGATGTACAATCATGCAAAACCACTTCCATATTAGTCATGTTGTGAAAGAAAATACAGAACAAAAATTTTTTTGAAATGAAAAATGGTATATTTCAATCTGCATTCAGATGAAGGCTCAAGAAGGATTTTGAAAATCAAGTAAGAGAAGTGGAGGAAAAACTGGGAAAAGAAGGAAACATGAAAAAGTAGAAGGCAAAGTGAAACATCTCATTAGAAAAACCACTGACCTGGAAAATAGATCCAGGAGAGATAATTTAAAAATTATTGGACTACCTGAAAGCTATGATCAAAAAAAGAGCCTAGAAATCATCCTTCAAGAAATTCTCCAGGAAAATTGTTGTGATATTCTAGAACCAGAGGGCAAAATAGAAATTGAAAGAATTCGCTGATCACCTCTTGAAAAAGATCCCCAAAAGAAAACTCCAAGGATTATCATAGCCAAATTCCAGAGTTCCCAGGTAAAGGAGAATATATTACAAACAGCCAGGAAGGAACACTTTTACTATTGTGGAAACACAATCTGGATAACACAAGATCTAGCAGCTTCTACATTAACGGATCTACATTAAAGCTTGGAATATGATATTCTGGATGTCAAAAGAGCTAGGATTAAAGCCAAGAATCACCTACCCAGCAAAACTGAGTATAATGCGTCAGGGGAAAATATGGTCATTCAATGAAATAGAGGACTTTCAGACATTCTTGATAAAAATACCAGAGCTGAACAGATAATTTGACTTTCAATTATGAGAAGCAAGAGAAGCATGAGAAGGTGAACAGGAAAAAGAAATCATAAGGAACTTATTAAAGTTGAACTATTTACATTCCTACATGGAAAACAATCATTGTAACTCATGAGACTTTTCTCAATATGAGGATAGGTGAAGGGAATATATATGTATGCATAGGAGGGTGTATATGTGTATAAATATATATGTGAGTGTATGCATATGTGTGTACAGACAGAGGGCACAGGATGGGTTGAATATGAAGGGATGATATCTTAAAAATAAAATTAAAAGTTCAGAGAGGAATATATTGGGAGAAGAAGAAAGGGAGAGATAGACTAGGGTAAATTATCTCAGATAAAAGAAGCAAAAGAACCCTCTTACAATGGAGGGGAAGAAGAAGAAGGTAAAAGGGAATGGGTCAACCTTACTCTCATTGAATTTGGCTTAAGGAGGGAATAACATACACATATAATTAGGTATCTTACCCTACAGGAAAGCAGGGGGTGAGGGAATCAGAGGGCAGGTGATAGAAGGGTGGCTAGATTGGGGGAGAGGGTAGTTAGAAGCAAACACTTTTGAAAAGGGACAGGGTCAAAGGAGAAAATAGAATAAGTGGGGGGGCAGGAAAGGATGGAGGGAAAGATAATTAGTCTTTCACAATATAACTACTATGGAAATGTTTTGCATAACTACAGATATACAACCTATGTTGAATTGCTTGTCTTCCCAGTGGGAGTGGGTGAGGAGGGAAGAAGGGAAAGAGTCTGGAAATCAAAGTTTCAAAAAACAAATGTTAATGCATGTTACATGCAACTGGGAAATAAGATATATAGGCACTGGGGTATAGAAATCCATCTTGCCCTACTAGAAAGTTGGTGGTGAAGGGGAAATGGGGGAAGATATAAGAGAGAACAGATTGGGGTAAAGGGTATTCAGGAGACTCACTTTTTGGGGGTGGGGGTAGGGGAGAGATGGGGAGAAAAATTTGTAACTCAAAGTCTTGTCAAAATGAATGTTGAAAACTAAAAATAAATAAATAAATTGGGGCAGGGGAAGAATAGTTCCAAATTATTCTACAGAATGGTTGGATCAATTCATAACTCCACCAACAATAATATGTTAGTGACCCAATTTTCCCACAACCCCTCCAACATTTATTATCTTCCTTTTCTAGTCAATCTGATAGGTGTGAAGTGGTACCTCAGAGTTGTTTTAATGTGTATTTTTCTAATCAATAGTGATTTAGAGCATTTTATAGGACTATAAATAGCTTTAATTTTTCTCATCTGTAAACTGCCTATTCATATGCTTTGGCCATTTAGCAATTGGGGAATAACTCATATTCTCATAAATTTGACTCAGTAGAACCCCTGTTTTTTAGGAAAGTGCTCAGGCCAACCATGGTCACTCTTTTATTCTACTCTTGTCTCTCTACTCTTGTTCTTGAATGATCAGACTTCTTTCCCACTGTTAGCCAGCAGTCTTCTCACCCTAGAAGATCCTTCCTTCCCTGTGATCCTTTCCTCTGATTGGTCACTTCTTCCCAGAACCTCCACTTTAAATAAAGTGCCCAGGCCAACTATGCTCAATGCCATTTCTCTCTGGGCTCCACTTCTGATCTCGACTTCTTTCTGTAGCATTATCTAACAGTCTTGCACCCCACCTCTCTTTCCAGTTTCCTTTTATGTGTTGTCTTTCCCACACTAGAAAGTGATCTCTTTGATAGCAAGAACTATCTTTTGGCTTGCATTTATTTCCCCAGAACTTAGCATAGTTCATGGTACATTGTAAGTACTTAACGCTTATTCATTTGTTGACTTGCTTTTGCACTGACTGAATGGCATTTCTTTTAGGACCTCATACTTTCTACTCTTTCTGCGCTGTCCCTCAGGCTTCAGTGTAGATTCTTGAGGAACTCCTAAAACATTTTGGTATTTTGGACAAGCTGAAGGTCTGGAAAACCAGAAATATCAGATATCTTCATTTTAAAATAGTAGACCTGAAAAGAGGTAGCATTTGAGCACTTTGAAGGCAAAATGCTGCATGAATTTAAGAAACAATTGGTGAGTAAATCCATAGCTGGGCACGAAAAATCAGAGGAAAACAGTACCTTATTTACAGAGACTTGACTTATACCAATTTGTACTTATAATGTGTACTCTGCTAGGTGTGATGCCCAGATTATCATTTAAAGCTCCTTCCAAAAGTCTACCTTGGTTGAAATTCTCTTCTGATGACCCTTTATGATGGGCAAGACGCCCTTGGTATTCATTTCTCCCCTAATTACTGAATGCCACAGTTTATTCTTTAATGTTTTTTATTTTAATGTTCAGTTCTACATCCTCTCCCTTCCCTTGCCTCCTGTCTTTTTCATTGAGAAGGTAAGAAATATAATACCCATTATACATATTCAGTCATTCAAAATACATTTCTGCATTCTGTTCTAAAAAAAAAAGCAAGAAAAAAATATGCTTCAATCTTCTCTGAGTCCACAAGTTGTCTTTCTAGAGGTGGATAGCATTTTATATCATAAGTCCTTTGGAATTGTGGTGGCTCATTGTATTAATTAGAGTTACTAAGTTTATTGTAGTTCATTATTTTACAGTATTACTTTGTTCTCTGGATTCTGCTCACTTCATTTTGCATCAGTTTTGCTTCTGACTTTCTGAATTTCAACATTATGCTCCAGTTGCAATCTTATTCTGGAACTTCCCTCAGCACATGGGGTCTCTTCACCCTGGTACATTTTTCTACTATTCTAGCCATTTCTCATATTGTTGAGTCCTCCTAGCTCCTCCATATTAGACAGGGTTCCAGGCTAATCAACTTTCATTCTTCTCCCATTTGTAATTTTGACCCTCTGAACTTCAGCACCATGCTGTTGGACAGATAGGTGCCTTCTCTCTCTCTTTTCTCTCCCTCACTGCCCCAACTCCCCACTCCCAACTCCCTGCTTTTTAGTTTTTTTGTGCGTGCTGTCATTCCCCCATTAGAATGTAAGCCCTTTGAAGGCAGGGGCTATCTTTCTTTTTGCTTGTATTTATATTTCCAGAACATAGTGCTTGGAACATAATACACATTTAATAAATGATTGCTGTCTTCTTGCCTCCACGTGGGAGGTAGTGGGAAATCTGTCCAGAGACTCTGTGAGTAAAGCTTGTGTTTGATAATCTATCTCTGAAGTTTTGCCTGTATGGTGGCTTTTTGTCATGCCCAACTTTGAACACAGCAGAAAGATCAAGTTCTTGAACTCTGATGACCAGGTTTATTAAAAAGATATTTACAGGGAGAAAAAGATGGTAGTAGACAAAATCAGCTTGGATCAGCTTCTCAAGACGCCATCAGAAAATTTTGTCTTTTTCAAAATATCATTGAAGAACCATGAGTAGCTAAGGGTGTGGAATGCCTTGGCCTTTGGGTGTTGACCTGCCATAAGGGTGAAGATGGTGTATATATATCTATATATATCTATATCTATATATATCTTATATATATATATCTTATATATCAAATCTTATTTGATCCTTACAACAATCCTGCAAAGTAGGTGCTATTATCATCACCTCCATTTTAGTTGAGGAAATGAAAGCAAACCGAGATTAGGTGCCTTGCCTGGGGTCACACAGCTAATAAATGTCTGAGACCATATTTGAATTCATAAAGATGGGTATTCTTGACTTCAGGCTCAACTTTCTATCCACTGTGCTATCTAGCTGTCCTAAACTCTCTGCTAGTGGTCTGCTATTAATTTTGGCCTCTCCCTTGAGTGGTGCAGTGATGATTATGCATTTCATCCACTGGAGCTGGGCTTGTGCTCAGACATGAATAAACTTAGCACAGTAGTCATTATTGTGGTGATTTCTATCACCCCTGCTGTCACATTCTAAGCTCAATAAGCAGTAACATTAAGACTCCTTTGATCTGGTCATTTGCAAACACTGAATACGTTTCCCACTCATAGATGCCGTATGGTTTGTTGCATAGCTTGGCCTGATTCTTTCCATGAAATATAGCTTGTCCTTAGTAGACTTTAATTTTCTGTGGATCATTTAATCCTTTTGACCATTTGGGATGTGACCTAAAGGTGAAATGCAACTTGGCACCTCCCTAGAGTGCAGGACCATCTAGATCTTTCTGGTTCTAGGCCAAGAAGCAAGAAGCAGCAGCAGCCATCTATAGCTTAACCACAGCTGGGTTCCCTGGAATACTACAAGTTCCAGCTCCACCAATAAGTAATTTTGTGATCTTGAGCAAGCTGTGGCATCATAGGATTTAAAGCCAGAAGGGACTTTATGAAACATCTAGGAAAAAGGTCATAAATTTGGACATGCCAGTTAGAAGTCACAGAAGCATAGAATCATATAGCATCTCAGGAACATAGATTTAAAACTGGAAGGGTCCTTAGAGCACAACCACTACAACCCATTCATGTATAGAGGAGGAAACTGAATTCCAGGCAGACCATACAGTAAGTAACAGACCCATCTCTTTTGACTCCAAATCCAGTGTCTCATTATGCTTAGCTTCCACCTTTGTCAGATGATGGGATTTGACTAGATCAGGGGTAGGAACCTGCAGCCTCAAGGCCACATATGGCCCTCTAAGTTCTCAAATGCTTGAATCCAAACAAATCCAAACATTCCACCCCTGGCCTAGATGCTCTCTGATGTGACTCCCAGCTCTGACATTCTGTGTTTATACAGTGCTGTGGAAGTCTGCTGAGTGGTCTGGTATCTTGGGAGTTTTCCTGGCCTGCTGTGTGGCGTTCACCCAACCTTGATGGAAGTGTATGTCGAGACTGCAGAATCAGGTGTCCCTAGCTCTGGATCAAAAACCTAACGCTCTCATTCTGGCTCTAAATGTGCACGGATCAGCCTGTCCCACCCAGCACCCATTCTGCCTTCTATGCTAATTGCATTTAATTAATCCACATGTGAAAAGTCCACACAGAATTCCGTTTTAATTAGTGTACCACTCTCTCTGCAAATTTGTTCCTTTCCTGAATCCCACAACAGCTACATTGAGATGCTAATGATGGAACCCCTTGGTGTTTTCCCAATGGCTTCCAGCTGTAAAAGCAGTTAGGCAGAACTTCTGCAGAGAGTTTAACCCAAAGGATTATTTGGGGAGCACCTGATTGGATAAAAGTTTGGCCGCTTGAAACTTCCTCAAGTTTATAGTATGTCTAGATGAACCTTAAAATGAGTCCAGTTTTAGCAGATGGCCCAAGAGCCTTTAAAGTATTTAAATTGAAGAGAAACAGACCATATTTTAAAATGGGGACAACAGTTCCTAGGATTTAGAGCTAGAAAGGACCTAACATCCATCTAGTCCAATGACCTAATTTTACAGAGGAAGAAAATAAGACCCAGAGAGATAAAAAAAATTACTTGACTAAAATTTCAAAGTTGGTAAATAGTGGGGCCAACATTTGCAGCTGGAAGCCACTGGGGAAACTATTGGGTTTTCTTCTAGGTCTTCTGACTCCAAAGCCAATGCTTTCTCTCCCCTCCCCATATCATCTGATTTGCCACAATTCCCCTATGCAAAAATCCCTGTTTTCGTCATGACTTCACACATGGGAAGACTCAAGACTTAATGAAACACTTGGGAGCAAGGAAAACCAGGGAAAGGACAGAATTAGCAAGGCTCTGGATGGCCTTCAGCTCATGGTAGAAGGAAGAAGAAGATTCAGCCATGGGCCAGCTTGTACAATTTCCCCTAGGTCTCAAACGTTGCTGTGATGGACAAGAATGAAAATGTTTTCTGATGGGAGAAAAGGATTCTCTTTTCTATTTGAGAGTTGAATGGATAGTTATTTCTTTCCAATTGAAAAAAGTAATTTTTTTTCTTTTTTTTAATATTCATTAAAAATACGTAAGTTGATTATAGTAACTCTAACATCCCTTTCAGCTTTAAATCCTATAATCTTAAGGCCTCTGGGAGAACAAAAACTGATGAACAGTCAGAGAAATTTCCAACGTAAACATTTTCAGAGATGGTAGCTGTGAAAAGTCTCAAGGGCACCTTGATACCAAGTGGGCACAGCATAAGGATAGGCTATTGTTTAGGACTGTGAGGCATAGTGGGCTTAAAGTCATAGCGTAATATGCCAGTTACAGGAAGGACTGATTACCACCTAGAACTAATGAGAAATAGACTAAATTATTTCTGAGTATTCATTTGTTTTAAAAGCTGACTGCACATCTTGTTGTTTAGCGTGATGTCCAACTCTTCATGACCCCATTTGGGGTTTTCTTGGCAGACATACCAGAATGGTTTGCCATTTCCTTTTCTAGCTCATTTTACAGATGAGGAAACTGAGGCAAACAGGGTGAAGTGACTTGCCCAGGGTCACACAGCTAGTAAGTGTCTGAGGCTATATTTGAACTCAGGGAGATGAATCTTACTGACTCTAGGTCCAGCACTCTATCCAATGTGCCACCTAGCTGCCTCTCCGTCTTATAAACTCCAATGAGTAACAACTTTCCCTTAGGCCTTCACATAGCCCTTGGCTCTATAGCTCTCTGATTAATTTATTATTTAATATTGTATATTATAATTATTTATGTTGGGCTTTCTTTTTTTTTAAACTTTTAAAAACTTTTTTTAAACTTTCCATCTTCCCTGGTATCTAGCATACTTCTTTTTGTATATAGTTGACACTAAATAAATGTTTGATGCTATTGTTGTTGGGTGTGACCAATGTGGCATTGGATCCTTCTGCATAAATGATCTCCATTATTGTGTTTCTCAATGACATTCAGTAGGTATCCTGCTATCAACTTATGCTACTACTGCAATTGTCCTTACTTGCAATTATTTGTGGATGCTTTCTCCCAAATTACTAAAAGGTGAAGACTTCACATTTATTTGGGTCTGTTACCTATCTACCCCACCCCACTTCAATGTATAAATATAATAAAGAGTTGGTACCAAGAACACAAATTGACAACTTTTGTGTCCAAGACAAACAGCCCCAAATCCATCTGTGGCAACTGGCATAAAATATACTTTTAAATACTGCTGGATAGGCCATCATTTTGGTTTTGTGGGGCTGTCCATAGGCCAGGTTGTAACTTTCTGGTTAAAATATTCTTGTTCTTATTGGGTTCTAAGCAGTTATTTCTATACTGCTGAAGAACTGCATGTGTTGTCAATACCTGCTACATTTCTATTCCCCTGGATCAAAGCCCTTATGTCTCATTCTAGTCATGGCATCCATACAGTGGGCATGCCATTAGTGGTTTAGAGTGCTCTATCCAATTCCTATATAAGAATATCAACTTTTTTCAGGACACATGGATGCTGAGGTACAGTATATCAAATGGTATTCTTATTGCTCAGAAGTAATTCTTATTACTAAAGTGGTTTAGTTACTGAATTGAAGCTTCCTAAGAATTAAGTCAAGCAACCAGAGGAAGAAACTCAAAACTAGAGAAGTGAAATGAACATGGTATGGTCAACAGGACACTGAGCTTGGAGTGAAAAAGATCTAGGTTCACATTTTGGCTCAGATACTTCATAGTTGTGTGACTGGGCAAATCAATTCACCTCCATGCTGGGCCCTGTACTCCTTCCCCTTGACCACCATTTTAGGAAGGAATCCAACTATACACTTCAATTTACTCAGGCCTGTATTCATTCTCCATACTTTTCTTTTCTTCTCTTTGCTACCTTGTCCCATCATTCTATCCTTCTTCCCATATCTCTAATATATGTTACTTTTCCGAATTAGAATGTGAATTCCTTGAGATGTTCAGGCTATCTTTCTTGCTTGTATTCATGTCTCTAGCACTTAGCACAATGCCTGACTGATAATAAATGCTTACTAAATTCTCTATCTCTTTGTCTATTTATACATTTGTCTTCTGTGTGCCAAGTTCATTCATCTATACAATGAAGAGTTATATTCCTAAGGCCTCTAAGGGCTCTTCTAGCACTAATCCTATGATCCCACAATTCCAAGTCACCTGTTCCATGCTACACAGCTAGAAAATAGTCCCAGAAAGGGAGCTAGAACCCTTGACTCCTGATTCAGTCCTCATCTGCCAAATGGGTCAAATATTGCTGTATCAGGGTCCTCAAAATTAACTTTTTTTTGGTGTGTGTGTGGTGTTTATAACTGTTCATACCATTTTGTCAATGTGTGCAACTCTCAGTGTGGTGGTTTCTTAACCTGAAGTTGACTCGAAACCTGCTCATTATTTGTGGCTGTGGAGAGTTTCCTGGGGCTAAGAAATTAAGTGACTTGCTCATAGTTACATGGTTAGAATTTGTAAGAAGCAAGACTTGAATCTAGGTCTTCTTGAGCTCAAGGTTTTATCTTTATTCACTATTCCAGGCTCTCTCCTTCTCTTCCTCCTTTTGCTCATCTTCCTCTGTGTCCTCTTCTACCTACCTTACTATCATCTAACATTTCTGTGTGCCTTTAGGTAGTAGTATGTTGGAGTCGTTTGTACTGACTGAGGAGAGCTGATTGTTAAATATTTTAGCAAGACCATTCATTAATAATAACAGCTAACATTTATATGATGTCCACTATGTATCAGGCTCTGGTTTTGCCTTAGTTTTATCACCTGTAAAATCAGGATAATAAAAGCATCTACTTCCTAGTGTTATTATGAGAAAATTATCTCAAATATTATCACAAAATAACTCTGAGAAGTAGATGCTTTTATTATGCCCATTTTTATAGCTGATAAAACCAAAGCAAATAGAAGAGATGTGATTTACTTAGGGCCACAGAGCTAGTATCTGAGGTTGGATTTGAACCAAGGTCTTCCTGACTCCAGATCCAACATTCTATCTTTTGTGCCACCTAGCTACTTATGCCTTAGAAACTGCCAAATAAGAAAGTACTTGATTTGTTGTTTTGCTGACCATCTAGACTTAATAATGAAGGAGAAAATGTCCATAATGCAGATTAAACTTGAAACTGTATTGTGACCACATCTTACTGGTCAGATTGGCTATGATAAAACAGGAAAATGACAAATGCTAGAGAGGATGTGGAAAAACTGGAACACTAATGCATTGTTGGTGGAGTTGTAAACTGATTCAACCATTCTGGAGATCAATCTGGAACTATGCCCAAAGGGCTATAAATAATTTCATACTCTTTGATCCAATAATACCACTTCTAGGGTTGTATCCAAAAAAGATTATAGAAGTGGGAGGAAGGCCCAGATGTACAAAAATATTTATAGCAGCTCTTTTTGTGGTGGCAAAGAATTGGACATTAAGGAGATGCCCATCAATTGGGATAAGTTGTGGTATATGAATGTAATAGAATACTATTGTGCTATAAGAAATGAGGAACAGATGGACTTCATATTTTCCTGGAGAGGCTTATATGAACTGATGCTGAGAGAGAAGAGTAGAACCAGGAGAAATCTGTACACAGTTACAGACACAACGTATGTGTGATGACCAGCTTTGATAGACTAGACTCTTTCCAGCAATGCAGGGTTATAGGACAACTCCAAAAGACTCATGATGGAGAGAGATATCTATATTCAGAGACAAAACTAGAAAGAACAGAGTTTGAATGCAGATTGAAGCAAACTACCTGCTCTCTTTTTCGTTTGGTTTTGTTTCCTCTTTCCCATCGTTCATTCCATCCATTACAGTCCCTTTTTATAACCTGACTAACGTCTAATGTGAAGGTATTTGCAGATCCTATACTTGATTGCATGCTGCCATGGGAGGGGGGAGGAGAGGGAGTGGGAGAAAATTTGAAACTCAAGGGATTGTGGAACTGAATTTTGTAAAGCAAAAGTAAACAATCAAACTAATAAAGACACCCCCCCAAAAATAAAAAAAAAATCACAACTGCAGCCAGATTTCACCAATGGAAAAAAAATACAAATATGATTTGTTATATGGGATGGTTTGCTGGGAAGGAGACAGAGAGGGATGTTGAGGGAAATTCTGGTGATGAAAAAAAGATATCAATAAATAAGTATTTTTAAAAGAAAAAAAAGAAACTGTATTATGGGTACAGTTTCCTTTCCCCCAAAGAACTGGTTGTTGAATATTTACCAATGCACCTCTACCTTAAGGTCTGTAAAATGCCTTTACATTCATTGTCTCATTTGATCCTTATAACAACCCAGTAAAGAAGGCATTAAATGAAGCATGAGAACTTCCAGTTTTCTGAGAACTGAGTCCAGAGTCTGGTTTGTTGATCTGCCAGTCAGGATGGAGCTCTCCTATGGAGGGATTTTTAATTATTAAGAGGAGTCCACATGGGATGAGGCATGAAAGCCAGAGAAATGCAGTCCTAGCATGGGCTATTACACCTCCACAGAGAGAGATCAATATTCATTTGAAAGACCCTAGTACTGGAAGTCGCCATGGTTTTTCCCGCAGCCATTTAAATGTGAAAGAAGGAGCTAGAGTTAAGAGAGGTTAGAGTTGCTGGAGGCTGGCCCCCTGAAAAGCAGAGAGCTGTTTCTTATGTTCTTTACACTTTGTCTTTTGGTGTCTTCTGGGAGTATATTTAGAAGAGTTGATTCTCTTCTTTTTAGTATTCGCTGAGCAATGTGATAGATGGGTTTGGTGGGGGAAGGGAAAATGGGAAACAAGAAGAGAGAAAGAAGTTGGCAGGGGGCTGCAGTTCAAGGGCACTTGTGACTACAGATCCGTGTTGGGCTTGTGTTAAGCCAGGAAAGTCTGACATTCCTTGAGGACTCCTAACTAGAAGGGGTGACATTGGCACATTTGTTTATCAGGACATTGGGCCTATATTATTATAATTAGCAAATCATAAAATCCCTGAGCTGGTTTGAGTCCAATCCACATCCCCTCTGCAACATCCCCCATAAATGCTTATCCAGCTTTTGCTTGAAGACCTCTAGTGCAGTGGGACTTGCTACCTCCCAAAGCTGCCCATTCCATTTTGGGGCAACTCCATTTGTTAGGAAACTTTTCATTATTTTATACCTCAATCTGTTCCTTCACAATATTCACATACGACTCAAAGTTCTGCCTTAAGAAATTAAACAGAACAAGTTTAATCTCTCACGCGACAACCCTTCAAATTTTAGTATAAGGGGGTTGATCAGGGAGATTTCTTTAGGTCAATTTGATAAGCACACCTCTCTTCCTATGAAGTTTGACTATGCCCTTTGACACCTTACTAAAGTAAAGAAAGACAATTTTCATTTGGTTTTCAATGAATGGGATTGCCCTCCAAATGATCAAGCTAGTTAGTACTATTGAGAATCATAAAATCATAGATAATTACACTGGTATGACTGAGGGAAGATGGAGTCCTACCAATTTCCCACTGCACCAAGTCCCTTGAGAGAGTTAAGGTTAAATTCTGATATATACAGGAGGAAAAGAAAGAGGTTAGAGACAATGTATTGTCTGGGAAGAGTAAGACTAGGTATAGAACCCATGGGGAATCCTGGCCATCTTGAGGTGGTATGAAGGCATTTTGTGCCTACAATGTTGAGTGAGTGGTGAGAAGGTCCTTGGAATTAGAAGAGGGACCAACTTTGCCAACTTTCCCATTTTGAATATGGTGGATCTTGTCAAGAAGTCTGCTACTTAAAACTCAAAGGGAAACTTTATTTAACTATTTCAAAAATGGTACTAATAAAATGAAAGTGTATTAGAAATGACAAGAAGTTTTGGCCTGAAGGAGTAAAGCAGCACATTTGCAGAGGTGTGAATACAGCAGTATAAGGGCCCATCACAACACTCACTAGATTTGGGTCACTTTTACTATTTTAATAGGAAAAAAATGTCATTTCTCACTACCAGTCTTGTCTATCCTCTTAGAATTTTCTGGAAAGGGGGTGAGAAAAGGAGTGTGGGGAGGAAGGAGGAGGAAAGAAACAAATATTGTTAGAAACAAAAAAAATTGGCTTCCTATATATCCAAAAAATTACCAATTACTAGACTAAACTGGTTTACACCAAGCCCTTGGTATAGGGGAGTTAATGAGCATAGATTTCTCCCTCCAGCCCCCTGTTTCTTTTTATCAAGGGTGGCTAACCTTTCTGTGTATATGCTGTGGACCTTCCAGGCTGGTGAAGCCTATAGACCCCTTTTCAGAATGATGTTCTTAAATACATAAAACACAAAGAAGTCACAAGAGAAATCAGTTATATTGAAATATAATTATCAAAATATTTAAAAAACCCAAACTCATAATACCTCCCAGACTCATGGTATCTCCAATTAGACAAGCACGCTTAGAAGCTTAGAAACATACCCTTAAATCATAGTGAGTCTTTCTTTTGTCTCTGAGACACCCATATAGACATTTGGCCTTATGGTGCTATTCTGAGACTGAATGAACTCCACCAGAAAGTAATAACACTTAGGGACTGCTGGAAACCCCTTCCCAATAAATCTACATTATCTAAATAACTCAGTATAATAGTGAGGGGTGATGAGGTAGAGACCCCTAATTTCTTCATACTGTAGCTAATTGCTTTGCTTGTGGTAGACGACATGAGGATGATCCTCTTTTCTCTAAAAAGAAAACTTCTCAGGGCATGCCACTCTCTTACACTTTATGAAGGCTGATCCTTGAATTCTTCCACTTGGGTTGACTCTTCAGGCAATATTTAAAACTGGCTTAGATCAAGAAATTTCCTCATTTGTTAGAAGGCTAAAATTTCAGATCACACTTTTTAGGACATAAACATTCCTCCTCCTTCACACAGGAGGTTTGGGTTCAAAATATTACATTGCTCTGGCTCCTCTCACTTCCTGACCTAGCAGAGCCTACTATCAGACCTCTGATTTATGCCCAGAAAAAGAAACAGAAAGGAAGAAGGCATTCAGGATTTGAGGTTCTGGAACTGCTTTTTAAGACCACCTGGGCAAACATTTGCAGCTTGCAATGTGTTTTTGCTGCAACTTACAATTAAGAGATCACTGGTAACCTTGAAGGAAGCAATTTCATTTGAGTGATGAGGTTGAAATCCAGAATGCAAGGGCAGAGTAGCTGCTATTCATTGGAGAGAACTCCAGGACATCAAAATCTTAAATTGCCTTGTGCCTACATTCCTGATTGTGTCTAGTGGTGTGAACTAAGAAAATGAAAGGAAGAGAAGGATAACTGCTTGGAAACAAGACAGAAGTAAGAGATGCAGCTATAAAGAAAAAGGGGTTCCATAGTGTTATTTAGCAGGTGTGAGCAGAGAGCCAAAGCTGAGCATTCAAAGGCTCTGAGCCATGGCCCATCATGCAGGACATGCTGGCACTACAGATATACTTGGAGGGTGGAAACTCAGGAAATTGAATCCACAAGGAGGGAGCTGACAGAGCCAAGTAGAATCCATGCTCAAGAGACTGAAGCAAATCTATGTGCTTTGTGAACTCAAAAAGCACAAATAGGGAATGAGTGGTGACCTTCTCACTCTTTCTACCTCACATACTGAAGGGGGTGGTTCTCCCATCCCTCAATAGGTTCCTTCCTCATCTAATACCTTACAAGGTTTAGCACAGGGCTTTGTCAACTTTTTCTACTCAGGACCCCTTTTTATGTTTCCACAGCAGTTGTTTGTGCTGTGTGGCCTGAGGGCATGTACAGAGCAAAGTGCATGTGCTTTGTTTTTAGTACCAAGGCTGCAGTGAAGTTGCCAGGTGCAACATGGACAAGCATTGCCAAAAACACCTCGGATTCATTATGTGTTGGAGTTTTAATTAACTTTTGGTCATTGTGCATTCAGAAATCTTTTACTGTTGCTAAATTTTTCACAGTCCCATGGGTTCACGACCAATAGTTTAAGAAGTACTCATTAGCAGTTTGTGTCTATTTTTTCCACGTATGGTGCAAACCTAAACCTGGAAAGAGGTTTAATACTTAATTCCTTATTGTCATTTACAAGATCTAACATTGTAACAAAAATGCTCTTGCTATTGCATTTGTGATTCCTGGATGGTCTAATAATAAAGTGTGCTGCATTGGTGGGGGCTCAACCTGAATTTGGTCTAATTCAGGCGTGGGGAACCTGAGGCCTTGAGGCACATGTGGCCTTCTAGGTCTTTGGGCACAACCTTTTGACTGAGTCCAAGTTTTACAAAACAAATCCTTTTATTACAGGGATTTGTTCTGTGAAGTTTGGATTCTAGAAGGCCACATGTGACCTTGAGTCTGCAGGTTCCCTACCCCTGGTCTAATTTCTTCCTTAAAGTATCCAAACTGAACCTGTGGAAAAGCAGTGCAGGCCTTTAGAGCCAGAGTTCTGAGACTTTCCAGGCAGTCTAGTTGTAAGAAGAAAAATGATACATGCATCACCCATCTCAGGAGGCAGTTGAGTAAGCACCTAGTGAATTTCAAAGTGTCATATAAATATCATATATCATCATTATTAGCATTACCATCATCATTATTGTTAATGGCCTTCTATGATTCTGTGAATGACAGATGTAACCTGAGAACCCACATTTTAATACAGCTGTCAAACTAGCCAAGGGATGTGTTTTTCTTGGTGGATTAATTTTACCTGTGAAGGGTCTATCAAGCAAAATGAAGCCACTGATTTACATGAATTCTCCTCAGGGAGAGGACAATATCTGAGACCCCTAATGTAGAGTCATAAAGGCTATAAAGCAGTATTGGACCTATGACGGATTGACTTGTACCCATATATATCTGTCTCTGCAAGCAAATTATACACAAAGACCAGAATTTTCCATTTACAGGAGGTAACCATGCAGGGAATGGACATTCTACACACACACAGACAGATGGGGAAGAAAAGAATTATAGCACATAAGTAATTTGCTCAAACTTACATAGCTAATTAGTGGCAAAGCTGGGACTCAAAACCAGGTACCTTTACAATATTTCTCACCTGTGACCCGTTTGTTCCATTCCTACTGTCACCATTTTAGCTCAGGTCTTTATCAGCTCACACCTGGACTATAAGAATAGCCTCTTAGATGGTTTCCTTGTCTCCAGTCTCTGTTTTCTCCAATCTATACAAATTACTGTCAGGTCAGTCTTTATAAAGCATTGTTTGGTAATGTCTTTCCTCTACTGAAAAACTTTCAATGGCTTCCAGTTGTCTCCTAGACAAAGCACAATTCTTCAATGTGGCATTCAAGGCTTTCTATAATTTGGCATAATAGGGGTGGCTAGGTGGCACAGTGAATAGAACACCAACCCTGGAGTCACATAATTTGCCTTAGTTACTTTGTTTTTCACTACTCTCTTCTACACTTAAAAAAAAATCAGCCAAACCAGACTGTTCCCTGTTCTCTTGTCGATACCCTTGCTAATGTTGTTCCCTTTGCTTGCAATGCCTTCTATTCCATTTCTGCTTATTGAAATTTCTGTCTGTGACTCTAGGCTCAGCTCAAATGGCAACTTCTCTGTAAAGTTTGTTGGAGCAGATGAAACATTAGTGTGTGTGAGCGTGTGTGTGTGTGTGTGTGTGCATGTGCGTATGCTCGCATGTGTAACTGACATTGACATTTTTATACACTGTGACCTTCCTTTGTCTGTAAAATAAGGGAATGAGATGATTTCTAAAGTCCCTTCTAGATTCACAGAGTTTGACAAGGAAGGGACTTTAGAGGTGTAACAGCAAGCACCCTAATATACTCAGGATGGTTGCTAGCACAGGTTATTTGATCTGCTTTTCAGAAAGGTTTATTAATCTTACTTTAATCAAACATATATAGCATTTACTTAGTTCAGGGGAAAAAAATCAGCACCCTGAACTTCAGAGAAAATACAAACAGAAATTACAAGCAGAAATAATAGCATAAAGACCAACAGACAGGGTTTCCAATTGTCTGGCCAAATAATACATACATCATAGATCAATAGACAGATCCAGCTGTCTGACCATTACATACCTACATAGTTACTGGAGAGAGAGAGGCACCAACATCTGGAGTTTCAGTGTCAGGGGCTCCTTAATGGCTACCCAGAGTTTCATCTGGCTACATCACTCTTGAATACTCTTCCCATGAGTAAGACCCAAAGCAAAATGCTAACCTCAGAATATATATACACACTTCTTCAAGGGCAGAGGGCATCTCAACCCTCATGACCTACTGTCTAATTACAAAGTAACAAAAGGTGTGAGCCTTTCTGGAAAAACAAGCCTCTCCTAATCACGCTTCTCTTGCTGGGCTCCACATGAAGCCTATTAACAAGTAGGGAAGATCTTCAAATCCCATCAGCATTACAAGAGGCCAGCTAGTTCAGCCTATTCCTAAAGAAGAATCCTTTCTGCAATATTCTAGAAGTGATCATTCAATCTTTGCTTGAAGAACTCTGGAGAGTCATTATTTCTAGAGGCAGCCTCTTCTACTTTTGGACTGCTCTAATTGTTAGTAAAAATTCCCTTACATTGAGCAAAACCCTGCCTCTCTGCTACTTCTACATACTGTTTCTAGTTCTGCCTTCCAAAAATGTGCATTTGGTGTCATTGCAATGTTTAGGTAACTCTGCTATTGTATGGAGCTTGTATCAACTGATATGTTACTTTCAGGGCATCATTTTATTAATTACCCAAAGAGAGAGTATAAATTCTGAGTTGTCCGGTGGGTTGTGTTATACTTAAACCATTAGCCCATTGGTCCTATCAGACCTTCTTTGGAGCCTGGAAGGACTAGCAATCTGAAAACAAACAAACAAAACAAAACAAAAAACCTGTAGGGTCCATTCTGGTCCCCAGGGTGAGGCTCAGCCTACAAATGCTCAACTTGCTCTTTCACTACCAGCTGGTTTCTAATTGTTGGGGAAAGTTGAGAAAACAAAACAAAACACTCTGTCTGGTGTCAGAATTTAGCTAGGGGATGTTGTGAAGTATGTCTTCCTTCTTCTCAAATATCAGTGAAATTTAAAAAAATTGACAGCCCATTCCCATCTCATACCTGAACTTTCCCTTCTCAAACAATCTGTGGACATTGATAAGATATTGGAAATCAGTAATCTTTGGTCACTATATTTTTAGACACAGTGAAAATGAAAAAACACTAGGTAAATATTCCTCTGTGAAGGAGTACTTTGCCCAGCTATCTACCCAAACTCTTCCCAACTACTCTTCTCTCAGGTATTGAGGGAAAAGCCCCAAAGTCCTGCATCTGATGTTCATGGACAGAACAAGAGGTGAAGGTATGTGTGTATCCAGGGTTTCAGCTCTTGGCCTTGGCCTCTAAATATGGGAAAGATAATGGGTTCTGTTCTTCTCCAATTGAGTTTGAGATGCCCTCAGGACATCTAGTTTGAAATGTCTAATAGGCAGTTTGTGATGCAGCAATGAATCTCAGGGAACAGATTAGCATAGGATAAATTGATATGGGAATCATTTACATAGAGAAGATAATTGAACCCATTGGAGATGATGAAGTCATCAAATAAGAGAGAGTAAAGACAAAAGAGAAGTGGTATCAAGACAGAGCCTTAGGCTGTACTCAGAGCAAGGACAAGAGCTGCAAAAGGAGTGAAGTTGGTTTCCTGACCCTGGATCACCAGTCCTTTGGGATTTCTGATATCTGATGATTTTGGGTACTCCAAACCCCTTCTTGAACCAGTTCTTTGCTTTTACTTCAGATCTCATTGCTTCCCTAGCACTGGTCTAGATTGTTGCAGATGAAACCTTGAACCTTGACTGCTCTATAATGTCTGATCTCAGACTGGTCCTGGCCACAAGACATAGAGATATGAGTTTCAGTGGCTGTCAATCCACAAGTCTGACTCAAATTCCTTTAGTGCACACCTAGGGAGCTCTTAGTCCCACTTTCCCCTTCATCCTAATGGTTAACAGAACGACTCTCCAGTTTCTTTTGCCAGGAAGTCAATTCCCAATGTTTGACCACATGGCAGGCAAAGAATATTTGTCCGCTAGCAGTTATCCATTATATGCCCCATATGTCGTTGTTGGGAAGTAACTCATAAACTCAAAGGGAGAGGGAATAGGATAATACTAGAAACTTATTCACTGATTTATCTAACCACTTTCCAGTGTCTTGTCAATTCGTTTTCCCCAGATGGAACTTCTGTCCCTCCCTGGCTCTGTTCCCCAACTTGGTTTCTGATAAAGATGAGACACATTGCAGACACGCTACATCAAGAATAGCCACAACGCTGAGAACTGTATGAAAGCAGAATGCACCACCTTAGCAATTAGTGGGTTCACCTTCATTGGAGGCCTCCAAACAAAGCATGGATGACTGCTAGTTGAGTGTGTGGCAGTGGTACTTCGGTGGGACACTGAAATACTTTAGCATACTGTAATAGTATAATTCTGTGCTTCTGATTCTGGAGCCAAGAAGAACTAATCTAATTTCTCTTTCATGTGATAGCCTTTCTCATATTTGAATACAGTTATCATGCCCTTCTCCTCCTCCCCCTTAACATTCCAAGTTCCTATACGTGGTCCTCTTATGAAGTTATTTTGAGATCATTCACATTCCTAGTTGCCTCTTTTCTGCCATTGGTACCAGTATCCATGCCAAAACATGGTTCCCAGAACTGAATGAAGAATTCCAGATGTAGTATGTCCATGGCAGAGCATATTGGGACTGTCACTTCTCTGGCTGTAGGGCACAGGGATGAACTGGGATGAACAATTGCTACCTTTTCTCCATCAGCTGTTACCAACATATCATTCAGGCTGAACAATTGTCCTTTGCCTTTTTTTCCCCTTCAATATTTCTTTAATGACCTCTCGGATGCTCTTATTTCCTCCAATATATCTTTTAAAAGATTTATTTATCTTTCTTTGTTAGTTTCAGCTTCTTCTGAGCTTCAGCATTCCTGATACTACTCTATTAATGCAATTCTAAAGCTCTGTAATATTATGAAGTCTTTTCTGATCAATCCTAGGCACTGGAAGTTATCTTTTTCTCATCTGAACCCCTATAGTACTTTGATTATAACTTCCTCTTAGTACTTATCCCAGTCTGTCCAGTGCTGTAGTCATTCCTATACATTTTTCCTCCTCCCTCCTAGATGATCAATTCCTTGAAGGCAAAGACTTTCTGTCCCTATAGTGCTTAGCAAGTGGTGCTCAAAATACATTGGTTGAATAAATGAATGAATGAATGAATGAATGAATCTACCACCTGAAGTTCATTTTAAGGTCTCTGTTTCTTCAAAATTTCCCTTCATACAATGCCATTTATTTCCATCTACTTTGAACAGAGGTACTTCTGAATAATGCGATGCTTCCTTTGCTGCCACAGAAAAACCACATACTGCTTCTCTCTGTCAGCTGGTGAAGGCTAGGAGGAAGCGGGTTGACTTTCCTATATACAGATCAGTGTCTATTTTTAAAAGGATATAATTTAATAATTTAAATTCCTTGGGTATTTGAGAAGTAGAAAATTATCTATAGGTAGGTCTCCAACAGCAAGCAATGCTACCTGAAATGGGCTCCCTCCTTTCTTCCTCCTCCTTTCTCCTTGCCGCCTTCTTTCTCTCTCTTCTCTCCCTCTATCCCACTCTCTCTCCATTTTGGGGGGAAGTGGTTTGGACTTTTAATTCCTTTCCACTACCAATGAGGAAACTTTCCACCAAAGCAAATCAACAATTCATCTGTAATTTAGTCTTTGAGGCATGCTTGGGGAACAGGGGGGGGTTAAGTGACTTGCCTGTGCTCTCAAAGTGAGTATGAATCTGAAGCAGGATTTGTACCCAGTCTTCATTCCACTACACATGCTATTTCTCTTTTCTGTACTCGATATCTAAATATGAATGAAGCAGGAAATATAAGACAAGGGAAAACAAATCATAAAACATAAATATTGAGCTGATTAGCCCTGCTTTTTGGCCATCATTAGTCATCATCCCATCTGCATCTAACAGCCCTTCTATCTTTTCCTGGATGAGGAAACTCCATCCACTGATGCAGGCTGACACTCTTCCTGCAACTTATAATCTTAGAGACTTGTCTGAGGACACTGAGAGGTTAAGGAACTTGCCGAGAGTGATACAGCATGTGTTAGATGCAGGACCTGAACCCAGGTCTTCCTCACTCCAAGGATAGATCTTTTTCCATTATGCCACATTGGTTCTCATTCATTAAATAACTATAGTTTTTTCCCCCCACTAAAGTCAAGGTTACCACTACTTTTCTTTAGATCACATGTTCCAAAGCAAAACAGTCTGCCTTGAGAGGTAGTGGATTTCTTCTCATTGGAGGTTTTAAAGCACAGATTTGAGGAGTCCGTATCCCATTCAATGTAGAGGGGCTCTTAGTTTCGGTACAAGATGATTTCTGCAGGTTCTTCTAATTCTGAGATTCTGCGATTCCTCTTCAGTCAGGTGGTCTCATCTTCAATGGTCTGGTTTTACCCAACTCCATGGGTTAAGTAGGAAGTCTAGGAATTGTTCTCCTTGTGAATACATGTGAAGATTTCTGATCTAATAGATATCTGATGACAAAGATGTCATCTATAAGCCCCTATGAGATATCACAGCTTGACACAGTAACCTTGGCCTGGAATCCAGTATCTCCTGGGAGGCTCTAATTAATGCCAGAGGAAGACCCATTAATGTCATAATCAATCTGCCTATGCCTGCTTCTCATGGTCATTTTTTTTCTTCTTAAGGTTTTGTTTCATGCAGCGTCTTTACCATTTCCTGGGCACATCACTTTGCAACACTAATTTGTGCAGTGAATGAGGCACCTTTTAACACTGTTGCCGATAAGGTTGTGCCAGAGCCTTCATCATGGTCTGTGCTTCTCACAGGTTTATAATTATGCCATTTTGAGAAAAGGGGAAAAAGTTTGCCTAAGGCAGTTACTTATCATGTGCATATATTTCCATACTGGAAGAATTATGGTTATTACTGTTTTATTGCTTTTAAAAGCAGATTTTCAAAAAAATAAAAAGTAGAGAACTACTTCATACGGCTTAATAGTATCACAGGATTCTGGCGCTGGAAGGGGCTTTAAAGATCCACCATAATGCCTAAATAGACAAATCCCCTGTGAAAAATGTTCAACAAATATGCTCCCAGTCTTTGCTTGAATACATTTTGTTGATGTCACTATTGACTAGGGAGTAGGAATGGGGATGAATGTGGGGGTGGGAGTGGGAATGAGGCTGGCTGTGGGGATGGGGATGGGTTGAGAATGGGAAGTCAAGAAAGGATGTAGTGGATCTTGAGTTAGAACATCTGGATTCAAAACCCACCTCTGACTGTTCCTATCTGTGATCTTGAGAAAATCACTTTTCCTCTAGATTTCTCACCTTCCACATGTACAAAATAATGGGTTTAATCTACAGACTCTTTAATATTTCTTTCTGGAAAGGATCTGGAAGATCCTATGATCCCATGTACTCTCCAACAAAGGAGAGGAATGCTAACAGTGAGGGGGACTAATGAACCATTCCATTCTTCAAACATATAATTTATCAGAAAAACAAGCAAACAATAGCCTGTCTTTGTATTGTGTTCAAATCTTCCTCCTTTGAAATCTACCCATTGATCCTAATTTCACTGTAGAGTGGGGTCACGGGAACTTCACTGAATAATAGTAACAACAACTCATAGTTGTCTGGTCTTTTAAGTTTTGTGCAATGTTTCATCACAATAATTTGTGAGAATAAGTTCACTCCTTCCATATTACAATACTCCTAAGTTTTGAAGGTACTACTTATCATGTTCCACTTAAGTTTTCACTTTTCTAGGATAAATATCATCAGTTCTGTCAATTACCCCTCATAGATAACATGATTTTCAGATCCTTCATTCTGGTCACAGTCTCATGGATGTGCTATAATTTGTCAATGTGCTTCCTAAAATATGTCACCAGAACTTCATATCCTAGCTGTGGTTGGGCCAGGTCAACGTGATTATTGCCTCCCTTATTCTGGATACCATAATGCTATTATTAACAGTCTAAGATTTAAATAGGGTAGCTAGGAGGTGCAGTGGATAACGTGTTGGGCCTGAAGTCAGGAAGACTCATCTTTCTAAGTTTAAATCTGGCCTCAGAGACTTACTAGCTGTGTGACCCTGGGCAAGTCACTTAACCTTATTTGCCTCAGTTCCTCATCGCAAAATGAGCTGGAGCAGGAAATGGCAAACCACTTCAGTATCTTTGCCAAGAAAATTCCAAATTGACTCAGGAAGAGTTGGACACAACTGAATCTACTGAACAATGATAAGAGACTGAAATAGCTTTTTTAATTGGGGGTGGGGAATGGAGAAGGAGCAGCCAAGTCTTGGAGTTGGCTCATATTAAGTTTGTAGTCCATTACATAGAGATGTTAGGGACCTTGGTGATCTAACTTTAAGGAATCTCACTTTAAAGAATTAGGAATCTGATTCTCAGGGATCAGAAATAACTTGTCCAAAGTCACCTAGGCAGAGATTTAAAATCAGGTTGTCTAGAATAAAACTCCAAGTTTTCTGATTCTAAATCTCTTTCTACCACACCCTGCTGTTAAAATCTTTAAACCTTTTTTTTTACTTGCAGCTTGAGAAAAACAGAAAACCAAGCAATATCAGTCTCTTAAGTTTACAGGTTTAACATGTTTTGTTAATAGGTAATGGATCCATAAAGACTATGCCAGTGAATTTGGCAGGCAGTGAACTTAATACATGGTCTAATTAGATTTGTAAAAGCTGAAAGGATTGGTAACTTTGTTTTGAAAAGGTGTCTATGAGGTGCTAGATATCTTAGTCATATTCAAATTCAAATTTAATAAAACTGATTATTTACTTTACCAAAGATAGCCCTAATCTAATGCCTCATCATGAAATGAACATAGATTCTTGAAATAGTCTTGGGAGGTCCTGTGGTCCAGAAGGAGTAGGGCAGATGGCAAGGAGGTAGCTGGAGTGGAGAGTCAAAGGGCAGGTGGAACATGGTCTTGAATCAAGGGCTTGGGTCAGCCCACATGTACTTGGCCATTTGTTTATGTGCTGATTAATTAACCAATCATGAACCCAGGTTGTTTCTTCCAAAGCTGAGTAGACTAAGTCACAAAAGGCCTGGTCTCTATCTGAATGAATGAAAGAATGAATGAATGAAAAGCATTGAGGGTAAAAATTATTATGTTCCTTTCAGTTAGAGTATGAGAGTAATCGTGATTTATACAATGGATTTGGTTCTGAAGAAATTGTTATAGTGGAGATGAGTTAAGTTAATCAAGACACCCCTATTCAATTTATTTACTTCAGTACAGCTGATTTAATTACAGAAAAGGACAGGTAATAGAGATAATGAATTCTTAAAGTACAAAGAAGGGCTTACACATTGTTACTATTTTATGAGCTGTGAATTTCTCCACTCAAAATATATGGAATTAAAAGAAATAAATCAAAATATATAGGGTCAGAAGTCAGGCAGCCATTGTATAGCCAAGGACCAGTCATACTGCAGCTGGTAACTCTTTAAAAAAGCAAGACATATTCTCTAAGGGCACAACTGAAGTGAGATACAGCTCTGAGGAATATGAATCTTAGCAGCCAAAAAGAGTCAATTTTGGAAGAAGGAATTCTCTCTTGAGAGGAACTATTTCCTCATCTCTTTGTGGGGGTAGGGGAAGGAATTCCCCTCCCTTCTTCCCATTAGCCTTAGTATCTTGGCATAGACCTACTCACCCATTAGGAGACACTGCATCCAGCAGGGAACAGGCCCACTAGTCAAAGTGGGAGACAGATCTGAGGAATGTGATTTCTGTGAATTGAGAAGAGAGCCAGCCCTGGGTTTTGGGAGTTGAGCTGAGGAGAGAAATAGGCCCAAAGAGCCTCACTGGGTGACTTACTCAGAAGAGATGCTTTGTCAGGGGAAAGCAGCACAAGAACATCATACACATCAAAGGAAAGAAGAACAAGGCCCCAAAGGGTCCAAGCTATGAGTTGCCTGTGTCCTATGTGTCCTCTATGTATGTACCCCTCTATTAATGTGGCAGTTGGTAGCTCTGTAGATATAGCACCGGACCTGAGTCAGGAAGATCTGAATTCAAGTCCAGTCTTACACATATCGCAGTTGTATGACCCTGGGCAAGTCACTTAAACTCTGGTTGCCTGACAATGGATCTGGAGAAGGAAATGGGAAGCCACTGCAGTATCTTTGTCAAGAAAACCCCAAATGGGGTCATGAAGAGTCAGACACAACTGAACACCAAACAACGTGTGTGCCCAATGACATTATGGGTTTGGTTGGAGAGTGTAGTTCAGATTTTTTTTGGGGGGGGTGGAAAGGAAGATATTTTGTAGCTAGTATTCTTACAACGTCCTCTTCATCCTCTAGGTACTAATGGCCTTCCCCTGTCAAAGTCCCTTCTGATATGTGTCTTATGGTAACCTAGTTGTTTACATGTCTCTCTCATTAGAATATAAGCTCTTTGAGGGCAGGGGGTGTTCCTCCCCACTTCTTTGTATCCCTTGTGCTTAGCATGTTGCCTGAGTCATTATTGGCATTTAACAAATATTTGCTGGCTGGCTGACTGACTAAATGACTGTTTTCTTTGAGCTAACTGTGTTATCAGCTGATCACTGGAGGGGAGGGTACCAGCAGGGCCTTTGAGCTCTAGTTTTTTGAGTGCAGACCCATAGAATACTTTGAACCTGGGGGTAGTTGCTTCTCTGGGAACCCAGCTTGTGGGTAAAAGTTAATGGGGGAGGGAATAGCTTCAGAGATGGCATGACAAGTTGTATCTTATGTTTTCATTATCTTACTTTTTCACTTCAGGCTGATTTATCCCTTTTCTTAAAAGTTTCACTGCAAAGTAGTTAATAATAGTTCATAAATCACCAGGAAGCAGCTGAGTAGTACAGTGGATAGAACACTGCTTCTGGAGTCAGAAGACCTAACTTCAAACTTGACCTCTAATAATTAATATCTTTGTAATCCTGGGCAAGTCACTTAAACTCTTTGCCTCAGTTTCCTCATCTATAAAATGGGAGTAATAAAACATCTACCTCCTAAGGTTGTTGTGGGAATAAAATGAGATTTTTGCAATTCATTTTTCAATTTAAATTTTTCAATTTAAATGCTATATAAATGATAGCTATTAATATTATTTTATGTAAAATACTTGAGGTTCCTTTGTTTAAAAGAATATTTCCTAGGATTCATTTTATTAATCAAAGATGTTTCTACAATTTTTGCTTTATATGGAACCCAGTTTTGTAAAATCGGGCTTCCTTAACAATCCACCTAGGGGGAAAAATCAGTGGCTGAAGAATGCCTACTGGATATTAAAATCTGAGCAATTAAAACACCAATGAAAATCCCAGATATTGGAAAATGAAATGCAACTGCCCCTCACAGCAGAAAACCAGAGGACTAACAGACGTTATTGCTTAATAATTTCTCTCTGTAACAAGAGAGAATTGAATTTGGAAGGAAGGATTTATAAAAAAATTTGATATGATGACAGAGGGCATCAAAGAAACTTTTTAAAAGAATACTTACTGTCAAGACTGACACATAACAGAATTTACATTTATTGAATTAGTTCACTGGTATATATGTCTTGGACCAACACTGCATATGCATGAGGACTTGAGTCTACAACTGAATAAAAAGAAGAGGAAAAGCTAAATCAGCTTTGGAAAACTGTATGGGATTTTTAACAATACAAAATTTCTGTCTTTTAAACATGTCTACTAAAGTGGATCAATGCAAAAGTGTGGCATTATCAGAGAGCCACCAAGCATTTGTGGATAGCTTATAATGCATTGGGCACAGGTCCTGTGCTAAGGCAAAAGTAAAATGGTTTTTGCCCTTGAGGAGCTTACATACTATTGAAGGAGCTAACATCCATATCTACAAACATAGTTATATAGGAAATAGATATAAAATGACTGATGGAAGGGAGGGTACAAGCATCTGGGGCTTCACAAAGAAGATGGTACATGAACTGAGACTTGAAGAAAACTAAAGATTCTTTTTTCTTTTTTTAAATGATATTTTATTTTTTCCAATTACACATAGAAATAATTTTTAGCATTTAAAAAAAGTTTTGAGTTCTAAATTCTGTTCCTTTTTCTCTTCCCTTCCCTGAGATGGTGAGCAATCTGATAGAGGTTACATATGTGCAATCATATAAAATATTTTTCAAATGCAAAACTAAGTATTCTAAGAGGCAGAGATGAGAGATAGGATAGGGGTGCCTGCATGGAGTGGTGGGGGGAGAATATATTTCAGGTAAAAAGGATAACTGGTGCAAAGGCATGAAGATGGGAAATGAGTGCTATTTATGAGGCAGAGTAAGGAGACCAGATTAATTGGACCATCACATATATGATAAAGAGTTGGTATATAATAAGAATGAAAAGGTAGCTTGGGATTAGGTTATGAAGTGCTTTAAATCAAAACAGAGGAGTTTATATTTGCTCTTGCAGGTAACAGGAAGCCACTGGAGTTTAATGAATAGGGAAATGATATGGTTATCACGTAAGAATAGTGTCAGGAATACTTAAACTCAGAATGAGCTGAGGCTGGCAAAGAAAGTTAAGGACAACAAATGGTTGGGGTTATGTTTTGTTTGTTTTGTTTTTCAAGCTAAATTGAAGGGGCGGCTAGGTGGCGTAGTGAATAGAGCACCGGACCTGGAGTCAGGAGTACCTGAGTTCAAATCCGACCTCAGACACTTAACACACACACACAAAAAAAACTAGCCGTGTGACCTTGGGCAAGTCACTTAACCCCAACTGCCCTCCAAAAAAAAAAGCAAGCTAAATTGAAGAAAGGAGGAGGAATAGAAAAGAGATAGGACCATTGTCTATGGTGGATAGGATGACAATAAGTGATAACAGAAAAATCAGAGCTGATCAATACTTATTTTGCTTCTGTTTTCTTTACAAGCTTTGTCAGATTCAACCATGCTGGAAAGATTTCAAGTGTGGTCTTGAATGTGTGACTGAGCCCAGCTAAAAATGGAGAGGCTCATCACTAGTAGACTTGCATTTAAATGATACTGAACTCTTTGGCCATGGCAACGTGTGTTATAATGCATCCATCAGTCAACCAACAAGAATTTATTAATAGCTCATGTAGGCCCCAGAATTTAATAAAGGGCAAGCAGAGGCAATTATCTGAGAAAGATATCCCTTATTAGTAGGCATATGCAATAGGGTAACAGAAGCATATTATTGACTTGCCTCCATTTTGTACCAAAAGACCCAGAGCCAGGGCCTATCAAGACTTTTATACCTAGGTGTGTCTTCCTTCTAATTGACCTGACAATGCATAATTGGGACCTTCTCTGGCAATCCTAATTGGTGGGTTTTTTAATGAGGAAGTATGCTAAGAGTCCTCAGCTCTTCCGCATTACTAGAGATAGCTGAGGGGTGGCAAATAGATATAATTGTAGCCACATACCCTTCTCAGAGACTAGAGGAGAGATTGCCAAACCTTGGCAGACCTAGGGAAGGAGGACTTGGGATGATCAATCTACAACTAGAGGAAAATGGCTTTCAAATGTGACTGACCCACCCCTCTCTGACACTCAAGGAATGGAATGTTTGCTGTTTTATGAAATCCAACTTCCTCTAGTAATCTTTGGCTAGGAAAAAACATAAGCTATCTCAATGAGGTTTTCACTGCCTTAGTTTTCCTGTTACAGACCAGATCACCCCTAATCTTGATGAGGGGAATAGAGAGCAAGGACAAAAGACCTTGCTCCTGATGGCTTTTGTTTATAGGATAAACAAAAGTAAGGGTTTGTTCCAGGTGCTAGAGAGAAGAAATAATACGAAAGGTCCTATAAAACAAATCAACCAAAAAACCCTCTTGTAAGGATGCCTTCTCATTTGGCAGTTATGATGGTAAAATGGTAGAAAAGGAGATGAAGGGTACTAGAAAACCGCATGGTTTTAAGTTGTCAACTTTAACTACTGGCATTCTGAGTGTGTGATCATTTTCTAATGATGATTGACATGTTACTGGAGGAATTGAATTGCATCAATTTTAATGTTTTTGACATAAATGAAAACAGAAGAAGGAAGGAAGTTGTAACTAAATATATATGGACAGCTCTCTGTGGAGAGGCAATAAAAAAGGACTGGGCAGAAATAGTTGTGACCAAAAGCAACAAGAAATATCATTTCAAAGTTGTTCATCTCATATTTCAGTGTTCATGAGAAGTATTTGCAAAAAGACCTCCATGAAAATAATTATAATTCATGAACCAACATTCGTCATGAAGGATGAAGAGGTGATAAGTTCTATTAAGTAAGAAGAACCCCTCTGTCAAAAAAATAGCTTAGGTGGTTGCCTTCAATGCAAAGGTGGGAATAAGCAAGGAGGGCAAAATAGTTGGAAAGTATGGCTAAATACTAGAAGGTCAATCAAAAGGTTATCATAACAGTCCAGGTAAGAGACAATGAGGGTCTAGACTATGGGAAGTGACTATGTGAATGAAGAGAAGGGAACATATGCAAGAGATGCTGGAATAGAAATGACAAGGTTTGGCAAATGATTGAATATTTGGGTTAGTGATTGAACAGTTTAGCATTACAGCAAAGCTATAGCCTGGTTAAACAGCTTGATGGTAGTGCCCTTGATAACAGTTAGCGAAAAAGCAAAAAGGATAACTTTTTTCAGAAAAGGTCTGTCAAGGCTTAGCAATCTCTCCTCTAGTCTCTGAAAAGGGTATGTGGCTACAATTATATCTATTTGCCATCCCTCGACTATCTCTAGTCTAGGAGTATGAGTCTGCATTCAGAAGGAAAGCCATTTCTCTGATCACTCTTTAGGAGGAGGGTATTCAGAAGTAGGCAGGGGGCAGGGTCTTGTTGCTTCGAACATGTCGAGTTTGAGAATACTTAAGGATATCTAATATGAAATGTTTAATAAGCAGTTTGTAATGTAAGGCTTGAGATTAGGAGAGAGACCAGGGATGGATATATAGTTTAAGGAGATCATCCTTTATTATTATAGAGTATTTTTTATCCTTGAGATTACCAAGTGAGAGAGCATAGAGAGAAAAGAGGAGAAAGCCTTGGGATACACCTATAGTTAGTAGACATGGAATGTAGGAAGTTCCAGAAATGTAGAGTGAAGAGAGAGAGGTATTATGAAAACTCCAAGAGGAGAGAGTATATGGGAGTAGAAAGTAGTTGATAATGCAAAATACTGCAGAGAGGTCAAGAAAAATGGAGATTGGGAAAATTTGATTTGTCAATTAAGAGATCATTGGTGTGAAGGAGTTTGCAGATCCTATACATGATTGTATGTCACCATGGCAGGGGTGGGGGGTGGGGAGGAAGGGGAGAAAAATCTGAAACGCAAGTGACTCTGGAACTGAATCTTGTAACCAGAAGTAAACAAATAAGTCAATAAAATTAAAAAAAAAAAGATAAGGGAGACCTAGGCAGGAGGAGAGGAACTTTTGTTCCTGACATTTTGATTGTGGCCGGAAGACAAGGTCAGCCTTAGAGTAGTGGGAGTTATCATCCCAAAGCTGGGGTGTAGTGTCCCCAGAAGGTGCTGTTACTTACTGCAGTGACTTTAGGGAAGTTTTCAAACTCGGCAATGGTGTAGTTTCCTCATTTGTAAAATAAAGAGTGATCTCTAAGGCCAAAAAAAAAACCAAACAAAAAACCCCGAGATCATTGGTAACTTTGAAGAGAGAAGTTTTAGTTGAATGATAATATTGGAAGCCTAACTCAAAAGAACAAAGGAAAAATGGCTAATAAGGAGTGGATATCCAGGATAAATAGGACGGAAAGAAGCACCTATTATATGCCCACAATTATCTTCACCACAACCCTGTGAGGTGTATTTTATAACTGAGGAAACTCAAGCAAGTCTAAGTAACTTGCTACGGGGCTCACTACTAGAGTCTTACTTGAACTCTTCTTGACTCTAAACTTAGTGCTCTGCCCACTGCAGCCCTTACTGCCTCTGTGGGCGCCACCCTGAAAGGTAGTAGCCTGTCTGCTGTCTGCACATTACTTTCATACTGCATAAACAAAAGTTCAAGACACCACTGACTGAGGGTGTGTAACCCTGAGTAAGGGACTGTTTGCAGAGATACTTCAAGTAAGGACTTCCAAGGAGACTGAAGAGATATGAACTTTTGAATGGTGGATTGGAATTCTTGGAGCTATAGACTTGTATGGGGAGCTGACCCAATCATAACCCTTGACCTCCAGGGTTTACAACTACAGAATGTTGAGAATGGCCCTCCCTTAGGTGTGCTCATTTTCTGTCCTTCGATTTAGGCTAAGATCTAATCCTGATCCTGACTGAAGTGATTCTTTAATAAATTTTAATCTACAAAATGTCTCCAATTTACATTTGCTGCTTTTGCTTATATAAATGGGTTTGATTCATTATTTGTGATGGTTTTGTATAGCCCTTTGGTGAGAAAGGGTTAAGCTAATGGGTCTACTTAAAGCAGTGGTTCTCAACCTTCCTAATGCCGCAACCCTTTAATACAGTTCCTCATATTGTGGTGACCCCCAACCATAAAATTATTTTTGCTGTTACTTCATAACTGTAATTTTGCTACTGTTATGAATAATAATATAAATATCTGATATGCAGGATGTGTTTTCATTGTTACAAACTGAACATAACCCACAGGTTGAGAACCACTGTCTTAAAGGCTACCCTTCTCCTAAAGAGTGATCAGAGAAATGGCTTTCCTTCTGAATGCAGACTCATACTCCTAGACTAGAGATAGGGGTGGCAAACAGATATAATTGTAGCCACATACCCTTCTCAGAGACTAGAAGAGAGATTGCTAAGCCTTGGCAGACCTGAACCCTATTTGCCTCTCTCCTTACTCCTCTCCTCCTCCCTAGGCCAGCTGCTGTTGGTGCCAGGATAATCCTTCTATTACTAAGTCAGAAAAGTGGTTCCCTTGGAAACATGGTAGGTCAGGTTGGATGTTGGATCATGTCTATCTGTGTCACTTGTTATTAGTGTAGCTAAACAAACCATATATATATATACATATCACATATAAGGAAATAATAAGAGAACACTCAATTGTCCTTGATGAATTCAAGTCACTTGGCCAAGATGTACTGCATTCTTTGACAATAAAAATGGTGGATGTGATTACTACAACTACTGTCAGTAATATTTGGAAGACTATGGAGAGTGGAGTCATATTATGGGACTGCAAAGGGCTAGATATCTCAATTTTTTAAAAAGGAAAACTGCAAACTATAGGCCAGTGAGCTTGACCTAATTCCTGGGAAAATTTTAGAATGGATCATGAAAGAGACAGTAAACATTTGGGCAGCTAGATAATGCAGTGGATAGAGTACTGGGCTTGGAATCAGGAACATTCATCTTCATGAGTTCAAATCCAGCCTCAGACACTTATTAGCTGTGTGACCCTGGCCAAGTCACTTAACCCTGTCTGCCTCAGTTCCTCATTGGCAAAATGAGTTGGATAATAAAACTGCAAACTACTCTAGTATCTTTGCCCAAAACTTCCAAAATGGGGTCATGAAGAGTAAGCCATGACTGAAATGATTGAATAACAATAATAAACATCTAGGAGAGAGTCATCGTGGCTTTATAAAGAACATATTATGTCAGACTAAGCTGATTTCCTTTTTTGACAAGGTAAATAAACTGGTTAGAATGGGGTAATATTGTATACTTTAGCTTGATTTTTTAAAAATTAAAAAAAATTAAGTAAAAAAATCTATCTTTTCTGCATTCTATCTCCCTCACCCCCCATCTGAGACAGGACAAAAAACAAAACCCCTCTCACAAACATGCATAGTTAATCAAAACAAATTTTGGCCACGTCCAAAAAATGTCACCATCATCCTGTCTTTCATATCTCTTTTAGTAAGTATATATCAGGTAGCATGTTTCATCATCATTGCTAGAATTGTGGTTGGTCCATACGTGCTGATCAGAGATCCTAAGTAAGTCTTTTAAAGCTGTTTGTTTTAATAATATTATCAGTATACAAATTATTCTCTTGGTTCTGTTCACTTTACTCCACATCAGTTCATGTAGATTTTCCCTGAGGTAAACTTTATTTTTGCAGAGTATCTTCAAGGTTTTGAAGCAAAGGCTTTATGATCACTTGTTGGGTATATGGTGGGGGCATTTCTTCCTTCTCCTCCTTCTTCTTCATCTTCTTTTTATTTGTGTGAACTAGATGGCCACTGAGATTCTTTCATTTTGGAAGTTCTATGATTCTAGTCTGTTTAACTTAACAATTTGTTTTACTTAACTTGGTTTATCAACTAATTTTTCCTTCTTTTTGAGTTCTTCTGAAGCTGTTCCATTTTACAGGAGGGAAAGCTGAGATTCAGATAGGTGAAACAATTTGCCCAGTTTCACATAGTGAGTGTCAGAGTTCAGACTTGAAGTTAAATTTGTTGACCTTATGATCTCTTTTGCATTACCCCATGGAATCATAGATTCAACACTAGAAGGGACCATAAGAGATAACCTGCTTGCACTCTCTGGTTTTATAGATGAGTAAACAAAGTCCTTGAACAGATGAATAAGGAACAGAGACAAGGATTCCAAACTACTTCCTCTGACTCCAAATCCATTACTCCTCCCAGTATGCCATGCTCTTACACTGACGGCCTCTCTACATCTTCATGCTATTGAACATTCCATGTCCCTTCCAGTAGAATGAAAGCTCTAAAGGTTGGGATTTTCTTGCTTTTGTTTTTATATCCCAAGCACTTGTTCAGTGATGGACACATGGACAGCTTAATAGATGCTTAAGTATTGATGGTTACTCTCAAGAATGGCTTCCAGTGAAGGGAGATGGCTTATAACATTGGTTTGGGAGGCAGAGAAAGCTCTAGTTCAATACCCCTGTCTTTTCTATAGGAGGATGGATTAGTTGTTATTCAATTGAGGAAAAGGTATGTTCATGGGGATGTGAGGAGGGGTTGAGACATTCTAACTGGGAAAATTCTAATTTTCTACCCTAAATCTCCAAAGCTGTTTCCATTTGGGGGAAGTTATGTCTTTTTACCCATTATCCCCTACCATGAGCCTCCCCTGTGTGTGAAATGGGGCTGAGTTTTCTCTATTTCCTTTTGTTGAGAGGGGGCTGGATTCCCAACCCTTGCAGGCATTCTGACTTTACAGTATTTATTTTTAGTACCCATGGTGTATTAGAGACAACTAGTGGCACAGAGGATTTGGAGTCAGAAAGACCTGAGTTCAAATTAATCCTTAAACACTTACTAGCTATGTGACCTAGGGCAGGTCACTTAAGATTTGTTTGCTTCAGTTTTCTCAATTGTAAAGTGGGAGTAAAAACAGCACCTACCTTGAATGGTTGCTGTGAGGATCAAATAAGATGATATGCGTTTAATTTTTTAAAAAGCTCTTAGTAAGGTGCCTGGCATATAATAAAGCACTATGTAAATTATTAATCCCTTCCCTTCTGTGTGTGTGAGTGAGAGACAGAGACAGAGACAGAGAGACAGAGAAAGAGACAGAGAGAAGAGAGACAGAGATAGAGAGAGACAGAGATACTGAGGGACAGAGAAAGGGAGAGAGAGAGAGGGAGAGAGGGAGGGAGAGAGAAGAAGAAGAAAAAGAAGAAGAAGAAGACAAAGAAGAAGAAGAAGAAGAAGAAGAAGAGAGTATATGTGTAATATATGTAGCCAAGGATCTGACTGAATTATCAGCCTCTATTTCAATGAAACAAACTCTCTTGCAGTCAGTCTTAATAAAGAAGGGCCAGAGCTAAAGCTGTAGGTGCCTTTCCCAGGCTATTTCTAAGCTACTGAAGACTGAGGAGGCATTGCCATGAGAAAATCTTGCTGTATTCTCCCCCCCCTTTTCTTACTGAATTGGGTACAGAGATTGACTAGAATAGAAGGACTCAATTGTGACTTCTATTTCCCATATGCCTCTTAATATTCTCTAGGGAGCAGAGCACAATATACCCCAGGCCTTGATCTGGCATTAGAGCTGTATTTTAAAAATCTGAGTTTATCAGATTTGGGAAATGGAGAGAGAGAGGAAGACTCACTTCTACACTGGAACATTCTATGAGAAATGAGAGAGAAAAAGAGACAGACAGAGACAAAGAGATAAAGAGTCAGAGAGAGGCAGAAACAGGAGCAGAAAATGAGGAAAAAGAAGGGGGCAGAAACAGAGACAGGGAAAGGAGTGGAGAGAGAGAGGAGTAGAGAGAGGAGAGAGAGGAGAAGGACAAAGAGGTTGAGAAAGTTACAGATGAAAAGAAATAAAAAGGGAGAAACAAGAGAGACAAAAAGAAGAACATGGGGAAAGGAGAAAGGTAGAGAGAAAAAGAGAAAGATGAAGAGAATGGATGAGAGAAGGAAAGAAAGAGGGAGAAAGGAGAGACAGAAGCAGAGAGAAAGGCAGAAAGAATAGGGAAGAGGGGCAAAGGAGAGAGACTGAAAGAGGTAGAGGGAGAGTGGGGGAGGGAGAAAAATAGAGAGAGAATCAGAGATAAAGAGAAAGACATAAAAAATGAATAGGGGAAGGGAAGGAAAAAGAAAGGGAAGGTGAGAAAAAGGGGGAGGGAAAGGGAAAAAGCAAAGAGACCAAGGGAGAGACAGAGCCATAAAGAGAAGAAAATGGGGAAGAAAGGAAAAGAAAGGAGAGAAACAGAAACCCCTCTCCTGTCTTCTTCTCTCTTCTCCTACCCTCTTCTCCCTCCTCCTCTGTCTTCTCTTCCCCATGTTTTGTTCACTCCTTTCTTTTTTCCCTTCTCTGTCCAAATCTTTATTAAACATTCACCATGTGCAAAGTTTAGATAATGGATAGTACTGGGAGTTAGGGAGATCTGGGTTCTAGTCCTCCCTCTAACAAAATTTTTGTGACCATTACTCTATCTCTATGATGCTGATTCCTGGACTGTTGAAGAACAAATTCCATTCCCCACACCCTGATCCCTACTCTCTCATTCCCATTAACCTCAATACTACTCTCTCCCACCAATGTCCTACTCCTCACCTGCCTGTGCCCTCCCATTCTATAACAAACTTCTGATGATTTTCTATCTCTCCCGCCCATACTTCTTCTATGTTCTGGCTTTTATTGAGATCTGTCTCCTCCTCAAGACATTATTGCCCAGGAGTTCCTCTCCAGGACAGGCTGCACTTTCTCTCATATCACTAGTCACACTCCCCCTGACAATGGGGTCAGAGAGAATGACACAGTTAATAGGGGGTTTAAACCAATGATAGTAGAGTAGAGAAACCTTAACCCTTCAGATTCAACTAGAACCCTGAAGGGCAATGTAGCATGCCTCTTCGGGAGAGAAGGCCAGAGATAACATGTTACCATAGAAACAGCAAGACTTGGCAACAGACTGGATATGGGGGGGGGTTCCATTTAACCACTTAATATCAGGTAGTTTTTATATAGGGATATTTGCTTTGAAGGCATATAAAAAACAAAGTAAAAATATTTCCCTCCTCCTAATAGGCCCTCGGGGACCTATTCATCCTTCATGCTTTCTATCATTGGAGAGAGTAGGTTCAATTGAGCTCTTTTCCAACATAATATTGGTCACACCAAGTTCAGATCAGAGGCAACATCACTGCTAGTTGAGTCTTCATCTCATAAAGCACCATGTAAATTATTAATCCCTTCCCTTTGGTGTGTGTGTGTGTGTGTGTGTGTGTGTGTGTGTGTGTATGAGAGAGACAGAGAGAAGAGAAAGAGATGGGGGAGACAGAGACAGACAGACAGAGAAAGACAGAGGAGAGGGGAGAGAGAGAGAGAGAGAGAGAGAGGGAGAGAGAGAGAAAAGGTACATGTATGATATGTGAAGCCCCCTGGGCTAGGATGCAGAAGGTTACTCCTACAGGTCACTCCCTGCTCCTCCAGGCACGATGCTTCACTGGCTGCAAGTTCTGACACAGGAATGGCAGGATGGTGAGGGATGATGGGGAAAAAGAGGCAGGAGCCAAAGCTGACAGGCCTTACTGAAAGTTTCCAAGCCAATAAAAGAGGCAAACCTCTTTGAAACATGGTTAGCCCACCAGGACCAGTGACAGAATATTTACGTTTGCTCTGCTGTCTTTCCAAGACACTTCCATTATTGTTCAGTCATTTAGTTGTGTCCAACTCTTCGTGACCCCATTTGGGGTTTTCTTGGCAAAGATGCTGGAGTGGTCTAGCATTTCTTTCTCCAGTGGCATCCTCTATGTGGAAAGATGTCATCCTTTCCTTGGTATCTTCCTCAGGGAGACATCATCTCAGATATTCTGCACCTCTGCCAGAGACCCATGACACTGCCTTCACAACATCTCTCATACATGTTCCTTTCCATTCATATATCTATGCCTCTGGTCCTGATCATCATCTCATGCCTAGAGCATGATGACAGCCTTATGGTTGGTCTCCCTACCTTAAGTCTTTCCCCATTCCAGTTCATCTTCTACTCAGCTCTCAAAGTGATCTTAAAGTACAGATCTGACCACATTACCCCCCCCTCAATAAACTATTATGGCTCTCTATTACCTCCAGGTTCAAATATAAAGCCCTCCCTTTGGCATTTAAAGATCTCCATAACCTGGCCATTTCCTACCTTCTCAGTCTTTTAAAAACTAATTTTTTTTCATGTATTCTAGGGTCAGTGGCACTGGTCTTCTCGCTATTCCTTGAATGCATCCATGTCCCAACTCTATGCTTTTTCACTAGCCATCTCCCATTCCTACTGTATTCTTCATCCTTATTTCTACCTCCTGGCTTCCCTGTGTTCCTTCAAAAC
Organism: Pseudocheirus occidentalis; assembly: GCA_028646575.1. Classification (NCBI taxonomy): domain Eukaryota; kingdom Metazoa; phylum Chordata; class Mammalia; order Diprotodontia; family Pseudocheiridae; genus Pseudocheirus; species Pseudocheirus occidentalis. The sequence goes on from CM053593.1 coordinate 148,640,443, forward strand.
TCAGCTCAAATCCTACCTTCTGCAAGTGGACTTTTCCCTGGTTG
>CM053593.1:148640986-148676570 GCA_028646575.1 Pseudocheirus occidentalis
TTGAAAATCTGTTTAGCGTCCCATTTTATGAGTTTTTTAGCGTGTTTGTGTGGGAGCTGCGGTGCTTTGCTGCTTCTACGCCGCCATCTTGGCTCCGCCTCTCAATTACCCTCCTTCTTGTGAGAATCTCTAAAGTCTATTCTTTAGCTCATCAGCATTGGAAACAAAATTCTACCTTTTATGTTCCAAAAACCACACCATATTTAGGAAAAATTTTGAGGGTGCTCCTTCTCTTCTCCCTCTTTAAGGGACAGTATAGTTTTGATCAAGGAAGTCCTGTTATGTTAACTGCAGGAAGCTGCGTCTTCAATCTAATCACATAAATCATTGGTGTTCCCTTCTCTGATGCTTATGTTGATGAAAGCTGAGGGGGGATGGGCATATACATAGTGAACTCAGAGGGTTCCGGGATATATTGTTGAAAGAGACTTTAGTAATTATATAGTCCAACCTCCTTATTTTACAGATGAGAAAACTGAGGACCACAAAAGTAAAGTGACTTGTTCCAGATGACATAGGGAATAAAAGGGGTGGGATTTGAACACAAGTCTTCAAATATCCGGTCTAGGCTTCTTTCTGTTATACCATGCTATTATCGATTGACAATGACAATAGCATCAAGTGATACAAGCAGGATATGAATAAGATACAATCCTTGACCCCGTGACACTTATACTTTAGGGTAGGGAGATGGTGGGTTCCATTAGGATTAAAGGGGATTTGCAAAAGAACCAGATGTTGAAAACAATAGGCCTACTGATTTGGCCCATTTAAGGAAAGCCCACATGGTTTAACTGGAAACACACCATAAAACACCAAAAGAGACACAGGGGAAATAAGGGATGCTAGAGTATCATGCATTGTTCACAATGGGGTAGGAGCTGAAGCAAGGTTAGGCATTGAAATTTGGGAAATTAGACTAATATACATGAAACAGTAGGCAGGATTGTTGTTTTGTTTTGTTTTTTTGCTTTTTGGAGGGCAATTGGGGGTAAGTGACTTGCCCAAGGTCATACAACTAGTAAATATTAAGTGTCTGAGGTCAGATTTGAACTCAGGTCCTCCTGATTCCAGGGCCATGCCACCTAACGGCTCCTAAAGGAAGTTTTTCTTTCTTTCTTTCTTTTTTGCTTTTTTTTTTCTTTTGGAGGGGAGAAGGTAGGGCAATAGGTTTAAGTGACTTGCCCAAGGTCACATGGCTAGTTTTATGTTAAGTGTCTGAGACTGGATTTGAACTCAGCTTCTCCTGACTCCAGGGCCAGTGCTCTATTTATATGTGCCACCTAACCACCCCAGTAGGCAGGACTGTTAAAGAAATCTTGGTTTGGGTCTTACCCTGGTCAATTGAGGCAAACTCCAGAAATGAGGCAAAAGGAGTTTATTAGCACACCAAAGCATTAAGCTCTTGGAGTGTGGATGTTCCTCAAATTGCACTGCTTTTACATGGAGGAGTCAAACAGTTTTCATATAAGGGTAAGGCAATCCTGATTGGTACACATTTTCATGAAGAGATGGCATTAGTGCCACCTCAGCTCCTCCCATATCATAGCTTCGTGGAATGTATGTGGTGTTCAGGGAGGACTAACAGTTTGGGTATGAGGGCTTGCCAAGCCCCTTTCAGGGCTGCTTATCCACCTTTTGTGTCCATCTGTTATCCAACTCTCACCTGTGGCTCCAGAAAGCTGTAGCACAGGCAGCAGCCAACCCCAGGAGATGAAGGATGTCCATTGTCCATCTATAAAAGCAAAGGAAATAGACTGTCCTGTGACAATCACAGGGAGGTCTCTCTGAGTCATTGCTGGCAACATTTGTGCCAGAGTCCTCCTTAATCAGCTGATCCTTCACCTGGAAGATGGTCATCTACCTGAGAGCCAATATGGTTTCAGAAAGAACTGAGGAATGGTTGATATGTTGTTTCCAACAACTCCAGAAGAAATGCTAGGAACAGAACAAAGATTTGTATACAATGTCTGTCGACCTGACCAAGGTCTTTGATACTGTCAGTTGTGAGGACTTGTGGAAGATTATGGTGGAATTTGGTTTCTCAGAAAAGATCATCAATATTGTAAGCGAATTTCATGATGGCATCCTTGTATGGGTTCTGGATGAAAGACATTTTCCCCATCTCCAAAGAAAGTAAACAGGGCTCTATGCTTGCTCCCATGATTTTTAGCATGATGTTTTTACACAATGTTATCTGACACCTTCAATGAGGACAAAAATGGCATGAGGATCAGCTATGACACTGATAGTAAACTATTTAACTTGAAAAAGTTAAAAACTGAGGAGAGTTGGTTGTGTGACTTTTTGTTAACAAATGATTGTGCACTCAGTGCAGCCTCTGAGGCTTAGATGCAACAGAATACGGATTGAATGTCTGCTACTTGTGCTAATTTTGGCTTGACAATTAAAACCAAGAAAACAGAGATCCTCCACCAATATAAAACCATTTATTACAGCAAATAGAGAAATTTTGAATGTTGTGGATAAGTTCACTTCCTTGGCAGCAAAAGTTCCAGGGAAGTCCACATAGATGATGAGATTGACACACACATCGCCAGAGCTATTTCACTGTTTGAGTGTGGGAGAGAAGAGATATTAGACTGCTTATCAAACTGAAGGTTTATAGAACTGTTGTGCTGACCTCATTGTTGTATGCCTGTGAAACCTGGATAGTATGCTAGCACCGTGACAGGAAACTGAACCATTTCCATTTGATTTGTCTTAGGAAGATTCTGAAGATCACCTGGCTGGATAAGGTATCCGACACTAAGGCCCTTTCTAGAGTTGAATTGCCAAGTATTCTAACTCTTTTCTCTCATTCTGATGGACTGGTTATATTGTTTGAATGCTGAATATATGTTTACCTAAAAGACTATTTTATGGAGAACTCACAAAAGGCAAGTGCTCACACAGAGGTCAGAAGAAATCATACAAGGACACTTTCAAGGTATCTCTGAAGAACTTTGGAATCAATTGTGAGGTATGGGAGATGCTGGCACAGGAATGTCCAGTGTGGCATGCCCACATCAAAGGGAACTGTGCATCTATGAGATGCACAAATCTAGAGACATCTCTATCCCAAGTGTTCAAATGGACTATTTGTACTTGGACTATGGTAAAGCCTCCCCAGCTGCTACAGGTCTGATCAGCCACAGGGGGATGGACACAGTGTACCTTGACCCCAATGGTATAACGTAATTCTGGTCAACAATAACAGCATCATATAGAGATGGGATCAGTGATGAGGAGAGGGAATTATTGCTAAGTATTAGTGCACCTGTAGAGCACCCTCTCCTGCAGGCTGACTGCTTACATACATGAAGGTCAAACAAGATGAAAACTTGGGGTCACTCAGATTGCCTCTGTAACAGTGGCTGATTTTACATAGTATATGTTGTCCACGTAGGTTATGTGTGTGTTCACATGGGTTGTCTAGATGAGATTTTACAAGGAGGCATGAGTAGATATTTCTGGAATCTTTCTCTTCTCCAAAGAGATTTTGATTCCTTTCTGGAAGAGAACAAGAGAAGGGGTCCTGAGGCTGACTATCCTATTCTCTAAGAAGGGTTCCTGAACCAGATTTCTATCTAGCTGTCCCCCTAAATAATGCTAGTCCAAGAGAATGATGTTTTTTAGTTTCAAGTCATTAGCTTCTCTGGTCACTACCCTTGAGGGGAAAGGGTAACCCAAGTTTATATTCCTAGGTTTAACTCCTTCCTATCAAATAATAGTTACACAAAAGATCACCACAAAGAGTAGATAGTGAATATATCCATTCATCCAGGCATATAGCAAATGGAAATCATAGAAGTTCTACAAATTAAAATTTACCAGAAAATACAAGGAGTGAATGAACTTGAGAAAGGGGGAGGGAGAAAGAGGGAAAGGGAGGAAGAGAGAGAAAAAGATCCTGATCTCATCCAAAGCAAAATTCTTTGAAGTCTGTAAAGAGGCAAGGAAGCATGGAGACCAGATGCATGTTGAAAATCTGATTTCCCTGAACATGTCTGTCTTCCAGAGTCCATTCTCTCTCTTCAAGTTCTCTTTCTGAAAAGAGTCTGGAGCTTCCTGTATCCTTCTTTGAAGGAGGAAGGAAGAAGAATTTCTCTTTTCTCCAAAAGTTCTTGTGCCAACTCTTCTCTTCATACAGGTGTTGAGTTATCATTTTCTCTGCTAATGAGGAGAAACTTATGCAAATGCTCCAGGCTGGCAGCCAAGGTTACACTATATAATTAAATGTATAATTGTGTGGTATGGAGTGGTTGAGAAAAGATGGCCTGATAAAGCATTTATTAAGTGCTTACTATATACCAGGCACAATGCTATGTATGGGGAATACAGATACAAGCAAACAAGACAGTCCTTGCCCCCAAGGAGCTTATATTCTAAAAGGGTGCTGAAGGAGAGAGAGGGACAGGGGAGGTGTGGCATGGTACAAAATGTCATGGTGGCCTGGGTCCTGGCAAGACAAGGTGAAAGTTCACCTATCAGAGCCAGGGGACTCAGGGATGGAGCCCACCTTTCCACTGGGGGTAGAGATGGTTGGAGAGTGAAACCATAGTGAGGAGATGGCTAGGAGGTGGTGTGGAGGTCTAGGTTTCCATTATAGGGTGTGATTGCATTGCTTCAGTGGCACAGGTGGATGAAGGACTGGAAGGTGGGAAGAGGAGTCACAGCAGGAAGATGTATAGTGCCTGAAAGGAAGAAGTGCACTGATATCCCCTAATGTTGATGCCCTGGGTCAAAATGCTGTTGGCCTTGTGCTACTACTCTTCTGCCTATTAGTTAAAGCATAAACTCAACATGAGCATTTAAGTTCTCCCTACTTACCTTTGCCAAATTCATTTCCCATGGAGTTAGAATCACAGGCCAGTCTACAACAGGTTAGCTTGTTGCATCTCCTCTGGTCTAAGAACTGTCTGCCAGTATCAGTGGGTGAGTTATTCAAAGTGTTGGTTTAATGGTTCACCTCTAGACTCTGTCCCATCTCTCTCACTAATCCTTGAACTCAATCCTTGAATCTTCCTTCCTTCCTCCCTCCCTCCCTTCCTCCCTCCTTCCCTTCCTCCCTCTTTCCCTCCCTCCTTCCCTCCCTCCCTCCTTCCCTCCCTCCTTCCCTCCCTACCTTCCTTCCTTCTTTCCTTCCTTCCTTCCTTCCTTCCTTCCTTCCTTCCTTCCTTCCTTGCTTCCTTCCTTCCTTCCTTTCTTCTCTCCTCCTTTCTTCTTAATCAGAAGCACTCCTGAGGTCTCAGAACTTAGACAAGCTGGGTTAAGTTCTGTGGGCATGACCCCAAAGGATCAGTTTCTCATTTTGATCATTATACCCAAACATGGATTTCTCCAAGAAATCTCTAAAATATTGATTAGGTTTGGTTCAAGTCCTGGGCAACACAAATTTGGGTGATAGGGTCTCTTCCAGCTAAGTTATCCAATGTACAATATAGATGTCAGATGTGGGAAAACTTTTATTTCACTCACTATAGGAAACGTATAAGACACAAAGGATTCCGAGGCATGTGTGAACAAATGGAGAAAGCAAAACACTCAAATAACTCCTTAGATTCATTGGATTCCCTTAAAGGGCAAAGACCCTTTGTAAGATTTCTGGACAAATATTTTCCATTCACCTCCATCCTGCATTGTCTGAGCACCTTGAAGGAGATCCCTGTGTTCTTATTAATTTATTTTTAGCAAGAGGTCTTTAGGACATATGTCTAATCCATGATAGGTAGCCCCTTCCTAATAAAAATTTGGTCCTTTATAATCTCATTAAAATGTTTAATTTGATCACATGTTAACTTGATTGCCTCTATTACTATTCCAGTTTCATTCATATACCACTATTTATTTAGCCATTCCTTAGTTGATTGGCACCCATTTCTAAAGCAAACTTCCATCTAGAGAGTTCAGTAGTTGAAAAAATAACATCTGAAGTGAAAAAAAGAAAAATACAAGGCATAATGCTTGGTTGTAGGGATATAAAGAAAAAAACATCAGCAACCCAATTCCTTCCCCTCAGGAACTTAGAATTCCTTGCCTTTATCTTTTCCAAGCATTCAATGGGCACAAGAGAAAGAAACTGTCACAATTAAGTTCACATCACTGCAGTCTACTCTTGATGATTTGTGTCACTGTAGGGGAAGCATTGGCACAGAAAATATCAAACAATGGAAAATCCCCAAACAATCTCTTTGTTTTTGAGAAGTGAATTAAATGGTCTTGTTTGGAAAGAGTGGGAAGAAGGACAAGACCTTCATAGCTTTTTAAAAATCCATTTATTAATTCACTTAACATTTGTGAGCACTTACCAGGTACAAGACACTGTACTAAGCACTGGGGGAGGCACAAAGGTGAATAAGAGTTCTTGCTTTCAAGGTGCTTATAGTCTAATAGGGGAGGCATGACACATATACATGTATGTGCATATATATATATAAAATATCATTCTAATTCATATATATTAATTTGTATATGTATGTTTGTTTATGTAGTTATAATGAAAATAAAATAAAAGTGTTATGAGATCAGTTTAATAGAATGATCACTTCCACTTGGATATAGCAGGGCCTATGTTATTCTAGCCCTTCCTTTCTATTCTACTTCTCCCACTGGCCAACCTTCTGGAGAACTACTTGAGGGGCATGGTAGATGATGAGAGGAACCGTCTTGGAATTAAACATAGTGCTTTGCCCATAGTAGGTATTTAATAAATGCTTATTGGATTGGATAGGTTTGTTGGGTTGAAAACTGGTCCTGGAAAATAAAGAAAAAACAGATGGCTCAGCACAGCAAGGAGTTAATTGAGGGTTGACTTTAGGTTAAAAAGGGCTCTTGCCAATGGAGGACAAAACGAATTGAGCAGCAGCTCAGGCAGATGACCTTCAGGTTTCAACAGAGTCCTCTGTTCCTTGTCACTTAAATGCTCTAGTTTCAGGAAAGCATCATTACTTTTAGCCACTCAATAACCTCCAGGGAAATAGCCACTCATAAAGCATTAAAAATGGTAAGAACTTTGGAAATCATCACCCCTCTACCCCCATTTTACAGGTGAAGAAAAGGAGACCCAGGATGGGGAAATGATACAGTTTGTTGGTGGTAGAACTGGAAGTAGAACCTTTAGAGGTCCTAAGTTTTCCCAACTTCCACTTGGGGGACTGTTCCCATGATAACCTCCCAAGAGTCTGCTTGATTTGGCTGCCTTTGGCCACAAGATGGCAGTCACAGAGCGATGATGAGGTGTCCTTACTCCCAGGCAGGCTGCAGAGCCTGAATGAGTATGGTGTGTCTTGGGACCACAAAGATGTCTCCAAAATGTCCAGCGGGAGGAAAGGGAGAGAGGAAGGATGGGAGCCAGGGAGGAAGGAAGGAAACTCCTCAAAAGGGAAAAGCCAAACTGTGACCACCTGCTGACCCCCAACTCCTGACTATTGCTTCAGCTCACATGAAACCACTTCTCTCCCTAACAGTGGATCCTTGTCAGTCTGACTCCCCAATGAAAGGGGGAAGTCAGCTAATGCCAGGGAAATTTACGTGCACAGAATGTGTGTCTGTGTTTCTGGAGAGCTAGTTATTTATAATCCTCCAGGTTATTTATCCTGCTCCTTCTGTAGGTTCCTTTCATACTCTGGAAGGGAATTTACTTTCCTAGGTGTGGCATCTCTTAGGTGAGCCCTTGCCCGAGCAACTGGAGCCCCCTGGGAGATGAGGATGGTCTCCATCTCTTCCACAAAGGCATCCAATTCTCCTACTCTCCAAACTCCTCTCCCCGCAAAACCCCCCATCAAACAATTTTTGTCCTCATTTTAAAATGATGACAAAATTTAAACTCAGATTACTAGGGAAGAATCCTTCCTCAGTTACTAGAATTGGATTCCGGATGATGTTGGTGAGATGGAGGAGTGTGTGTGTGTGTGTGTGTGTGTGTGTGTGTGTGTGTATGTGTGTGTGTGTGTGTGTGTGTATGTGTGTGTGTGTGTGTGTTGACTTTCACAGAAGGAAAAGAATCATGCCTCTATTTCCTCTTCTGTAAAGTGAAGAGATTGAACTAGAAAAGAGGTTCTTAATATTTTTGTGTCCTGGACCCCTTTGTCAGTTTCTGGAATCCTATGGAACCTTTCTCAGAATAATATTTTAAAGGCACAGAATAAAATACAAAGAATTTCAAAGGGCTATATTTAAATGCAATGTCAAAAAATTAACAAAATAAGGTCAAGGACTCAAGGTTAAGAACACATGGTAGCTGATCTTCCATCTCTCAAGCCCTTTCAAATTTTAAGTCCTATGATCCTACATGTCTCTGTGATAAATCTATAGAATTAGAACTGGGACTTTGTCTAATCCAACCCTATCATTTTATTGATGGGGAAACTGAGGCTCAGAAAATTTAGGTGCCTTGTTTGAGATCAAACAAAGTTTGCGAAATGGCTCCATTCCTTTGACTCTACCATGGCGCCTCCTTCCTGCACTCTGGAAAGTGGGAAGGGTATCACTGTGATCTGACAGTCAGGGCCAGCTCTAGATAAAATTATGAAGATTGAAACATCAGTCTTTAAAACCCTTTCAGCCTCTCTTTTATGAAGTCTTCTCTTCCCTTTCCTGGTCCCCTTTCCTTTCTTCTTTCAGGACCCTGGTGCCATCCTCCTCTCGCTTGTCCCCTTCTATTGAAACCTGTTTGGGAAAGGATCTCACATCCAACATCTTGGTGTGAATTTAGACTAGTGTGCTACTGTGGTGACAGGAACACTGGTTCTGCAAGCAGAGGACCTGGGTTTGAATCCTGCTTCTGATGTTTACTACCTGTATGACCTTTGGTAAGTCACTTAAACTCAATGGGCCTCTCTTTCCTTATCTGTAAAATGAAGGAGTTGAACTATGAACTCTGAGGTCCTTTCCAGATCTAGTGGGATGGTGGGATCTAGTATCTCCAGAAGAGACCTCAGAGTATCTCCAGTTCATCCTCTTTATTTTGGAGATTCCAGAAGTAAAATGACTTACCCAACTTGACCCAGATTAGAATTAGGATTTGAATCTAGGTCTTTTTTTTCTAAATCCATTGCTTTCCCCATGACAGACTACCCTGGATAGTCATATTGCAAGTACTCTGTCTGATTTTAAAATGGAAAGCCTTGATCTATGGATGCTGGCTACTTGTAAGTCCAAACGATATTTATTTTTTAGAGAAAGAAGCCCTTTCCTCACCCCTAAAACCACACTATTCTGCCTAATTCTGAAGCTTGCCAGGGTATTATTGGGCATATCTGTACGTCTGGCCAGTTTGGGTGAGGTCAATCTATCATAGTCTGACAGTGCCCTCTTTCGCTTGGCCCCTACTCATCTGGGTTGGCTATGGCTATACTGGGTCTTATCCCAGCCATTAAGGCTCACTTGCTCTTTTGGAAATCAGTTTCACCACCATCTGTCCTTAGCTATTTCCAGGAGGTGGTGGGAACATCATTAGATTGTGGCCTCTTTGGGCCAAGCACTAGTTTTGGCCAAACTCCCTGATCTGTTGTGCTCTGACACTAACTCTCATGGAAGACTTTCCTCATCGCTGGGATCTGATTGCCTTTCTGATTTTAGTTATTAAAGGAAAATACAAAATATAATTTCTTCTGACTGTACTCCCTGCTGAACCTCTTGGTTAAATGGAAAATGAGGATATTGAGAGGTTAGGGAGGATTTCTGTGAAGTTCCATGGGGAGAGTTTGGGGTGAGAAGTTGGAGAGAAGGGGCATGAGGGTAAGGAATGGTGGGGAAAAATGCCTCTAAAATTTAAAACTTGGAAATTTCCCTTTTATCAAAATCTCTCTCTCAGATGTTAAATCCAGATTTTTTTTTTGCCTTTTTGGAAGGGGGAAGGCATGGCAATTGGAGTTAAGTGACTTGCCCAAGGTCATATGGCTAATAAGTGTTAAGTATCTGAGGTCAAATTTGAACTCAAGTCCTCCTGACTCCAGGGCTGGTGCTCTATTCACTGACCTAGCCACCCCTAAATCCAGATTTTTGCTGTTTGTTAATCTGCATATTCTATTAAATGAGTTTACTACTGGTTTAGATAATTTCCCTAACATCAGGCCTAGATTTGCTTCTTTGTAACTTGTGCTCCTTGCTCCCAGTCTTGCCTTTTGGGACCAAACTGAACAAATGAAATTCCTCCTCCACATGGTAGCTCCTTAAATACTTGAAGACAGTGATCACATTCCTTCTGAATCTTCTCCTCCCCAGAATAAATGTGCCAACGTTCTTCAACTAATTATCTTATGTAATGAATTTAAAGTCCTGTGTCATCCTGGTTGCCCTTCTTTGTGTAGTTTCTAGATCACTTAAATCATGGTGTTAAGAACTGAACTTAATAGAGTACAGTAAAATTCTCACTTCCTTGCACCTGGAAGCCGTCCCTTCCTAATGTAGCCCCAAAATTTCATTTTCTTTTTTGGTGGCTCATCAGATTGATTATTTATATTGAGATTGCAGATCCTTTTGTGAGCAACTATTATGTATTTATGCCTCTCTCACCTTATATTTAGGCCAGTTAGGTGGCACGGTGCCAGGCCTGGAGTGAGGAAGACCTGAGTTCAAATTCAGCTTCAGATACTTACTGTGTAACCACGGGCAAGTTACTTTACCCTGTTTACCTCAGTTTCCTCATTTATAAAATGAGATGGAGGAAGAAATGGCAAATCATTCTAGTATCTTGGCCAAGAAACCCCAACTGGGGTCATGAAGAGCTGGAAACAATTGAACAACACCTTATATTTATTGTTGTTGTCTTTTGCATCCAAGTACAAGACTTTACATTTATACGTCTTTCACCAGGTGTAGGACTTCAGTCGGGGAAAAGGCCTTTTCTCTTATCACATGGCTTCTCATGAGATGTTGTAACTGAAACAGCTACTGAGATCCCCTCAGAACAACGGAGGCAAAAGGAAAGATGACGGATGCTAATGGTCTTTTTGAATGTCTCCAAAGTCAAACAAAGAGGTTCTTCTTTGCCAGGTTTTATTGAATACCTACATATCCTCCACAGTCTCTCCAAAGCACTTCTCTTACACACCATTACAGCTTGCTGTCCCAAGTATTATTTGCATGTTGCAGACCCCTGTTTCAATTAGAGAATGGGGATGTGGGAATGCCCTTAGTGTGGTACAGTGGATACAATATCCTGAGAGGCTCTTAAGAACGATGTCAGGAAGAGATTGACTGTGGGTATGTAGAAAGAAGAGGAGATACTGTTTCTGGACAGTTAGCCTCAAATCCTCCTAGAAGAAGGTAAAAAATAAGAGCTCCTGACATTTTTTCCTTGTAGCTGCTATGAGTTACACATCTTTCCTCCCATTGCCGCCATCCCAAGTCACTCTAGAACTCCAGATACTTCTTCCAATATCAGCACAGAGAAGAGTCCAATAAAGCACAACACCCAACGTGATTTCTCCAATTTTCCTTGCTCTAAGAATGGCCCTAGGCTCTTCTCAAAAGAAAATCAGTTTTCATTTACTTAATTTTGTTTAGGTTGGTCTTGTGGAAAGAAAGGTGTAGTGATAATCAGGTGATCTGGGTTTAAATCCTGGAACTACTGCTTACTATCTGTGTGACCTTGGGCCATTTGCATAAACGCTGTAGGTCTCATTTTCTTCATTTGTCAAATGAGGGGTTGAAAGAACTATATGCTCTCTAGGGATCCTTTCCAGCTATAAAGCTATGTGTCTAATATGCATATGTAATGCATCAATTTTCAAAAGGGAGAGGGTGTTGCAAAATCGAATAAATAGCAGTGGGATTTTGCAACTCCCAGAAGGTTGGGAATCACTGATTTAGATAATTGACTTGGCTGCACACACCTTTTTAGCTTTGTTTTCCAGGTGTGAAAGTTGTGTAAGGCTGCCCTGATTTCTCTAAGCTTGGACTCCTTCCCTCTTCTTCCAATGTGGGGACTGGGCCAATTAACTCTGGGTCACAAAATACTGAGCTCATGGCTTCCCTTGGCAATGAACCTCAACATATACAAAGACGGCAAATGCAACCAATGTAACCAGGACATGGGCAACAATCAGAAAGGCATTTGGTTTGGCAGGTTATGCAAACTTGCATCTATTGCCCCTTCAAATATTTATTTTATCTTTCTAATCTTTGATCTCTTCTATATCCTTACTGCTGCCCTGATGCCTATAAATATGCCCCTGTCCTTAAAAATGCCTTCATTGCATCCTGCTATTTTCTCAAGTTATGTTCTCTTCCTTTCTCAGTCAAATTTTATGAAAAAGTAGCCCACACTTATTGCTTTTACTTCCTCTCCTCTAACTCCTTAATCATTTGTAATCTGGCTTTCAACTTCATTCTTCAACTAAAACTGTTCTCCAAAGTTACTAATAATTTATTTATTAATTGGTAGATCTGATGGCTTTTTCTTAATCCTCTTCCTTCTAGATCTCTTTGTTGCATTTGAAACTACTGACCTCCTTTTCCTAGTTACTTTCCTTTCTTTGGGTTTTCATGATACTCATCTCTCCTGCTTCTCCTACTTCCCTGAGGTAGGAGGTTCATTGGTTTCTAATTCATTGTCTATATAAGTTGTGTCAAACTGATACTGACTTAGAAAACTACATTCTCTAGATTGTATTATATTTTGAGAAATATTTCCCAGCTACATTTTAATCTGGTTGGGAGTTGCTAGCCTTCATTTGACATCTCTGATCTATATCATGCCCACTAACTCTAGATATACCCTAAAGCATTATCCCTGGCTCTTTTTTCTCTTCTTTCTATATTGTCTCACTTTGTGAACATATTAGCTCTGATGCATTTAATTATCAATTCTATGAAGATGACTTCTAAAATACATATCCATCTCTAGTCTGTTTCATGAGTTTCAGCGCCTCATAACCAACTGCTTATTGGACATTTCAAACTGAATGACTCATAGGCCTCTCAAACTCAATGTGTCCAAAACATGACTCAAACCCAATTTAGAACATCTCCATTTCTTCCAAGGGCACCAACATCCTTCTAGTCACTCAGTTTCATAGCTTCAGCATTATCCTCTACTCTTTAGCCCATATATTAAATCAGTTGCCTACTATTGCAATTTCTAACTCCATACATCTCTTATATCCATCCTCCCCTTCTTATTACTCACACAGCCCCTACCTTAGTCCCAGTCCTCATTATCTCTTTCCTGAACTATTACAACGGACTCCTAATTGCTCTCCTTACTTCTTTCTAGCCTCTCCACACTCCAATCCATGCTCTACATACCTGTCAAAGTAATTTTACAATGGATGATCTGATTATGCCACTTCCCTACTCAAAAGCCTACTGGCTTCCTATTGCCTCTAGAATAAAATGTAAACTATTCAGTTTTTAAAGATCTTTACAAACTTGGCCCAAAATATCTTTCCAGACTTTTTTTTAAAGTTACTCCCTTTCACACTTTCTACAGCTCAGTCCAAACTGCTATCCTTGTTGCTCTTCCCTATCTCTGTACTTTTGCAGTGTCCACAGCCCATTCCTGGAATGCACTTCTTCAAATGTCCTTTGAGACTTCACTACCTTCTACATAAAGCCCTTCCTTATCCCCTCATTCACTAATATCCTCCTTCCCTAGAATACCATCCTTTGCGTTTATTCCTTCTATTCAGGGTGTCCTAAAAATCTGGTTCAGTTTTAAGCTATTAAAGTACTATGCAAGCTTAAAATCAAACTAAGACTTTTGGGACATTCTGTATTTATATATGTATATGTTATCTCTCTTGGTAGAATATAACCTTCTTGAAAGCAGGGATTGTTTCATTTTTGTCTTTGGATCCATAGTGCTTGGCATCTAGCAGGTGCTTTCTAAATGCTTATGAATTGACTGACTGTTCTATACTCTTCTGCTGGACAGCTCCTCAACTCTCAAGCCCAACGTATGTATTGTAAACTCCTTAAGGGCAGTGACAGTCTTTTGCCACTTTTTGTATCTCCAGGGCTTAGCACAGTTCTTGGCACATAGTAAGTAATTCATCAATATTTATTGATTGATTGAAACCATATTAAGCTGTACATACTGCACATCACTCCCAAGAAGCAGGTCTTTGACATTGGGTAAGTGGTCTTAAAGAAAGGAAGAGGGCCAGTTTTGTTTGTCAAGGTAGTTGCTAAAGCACTGTGTGATAGTACCAATATCTACCAGAGTTCTCCCTCCCTCCTCTTCCCCTTGCAGATTAGGCACTATTTCTTTCCCTAAAAGGCAAGTTGTCTCCGAAGACTTGATTGGTGTAGGGGACTGGAACTTAAGTATCTTTTCTCAATTTCCTGATAGTTTTAGGGCATCACCTGAGAAAGTTTTCTTACCCACACATTCCCAATATCAAAGGAATCACAAGTCTAGCCCTATCTCCCACTGTCTGTACCCCATTTGGTCTTTATTTATAGTCTGTCCTCTGACATTTCTTGGGAAAGGGGTGTATCAATGATACTTGGAGCTGCTGTGGAGGTGTAAGACCAGTAACACTAGTACACAGAAGGGCTGCCAGCACAGATTCTTTAATCTGCTTTTCTAAAGGAAAGGCAGTTTCAAAGGGGCCAACAATCTTACTTTAATTAAACAATGCAGACAGATAAATAGAAAGAAGTGAGTATCCAAGAAAGAATCCAATAGACAGGGCTCCAGCTGTCTAAACAAAGTAATAGATACATAATAACCAGACCAGGGAACACCATCTGGGTTCACAAAGCCAAGGGTCCTTTAACAACAGTTACCTAGAGTTTCCTCTGGCCAAATCACAAAGACCTCAGATGAACATTCTTCCCATGAGTGAGCCCCAAAGCAAAATAGCAACCTCCTAGAATATATATAGTTTTGACTAATAGGTTCATAGTCAGAAGGCATCACAACCCATGTGACTTGGTGTCTAATTGGCTCAGTACCAAAAGATGTGAAAGCCTTCTTGCAAGTAAGCTTCCCTTAATCAAGCTTCTCCCCCAAGGCTATATAAATTTCCCTGAATATATAGATATAGATAAAGATATAGGCTCAATGTGACTCAGGATGTGCCACAGCTGTGAACTGAGCCAGTGCTCAAAGCAGCAAGACATCTGTGAATGAAATACCTATGCACCTTTAGACCTGGGAACACAGTCCCTGTTTCAAGGTAAAAAGGGAACACATGTGGTCACATATAAGGGGCTATTCTGACGGTTTGCCTCAAAGTTTTGGGACCTGAGACACTTTGATTAAGAAGGTTTTTGGAGAGCTGGAACCAGACAAAAAGAAGAAGAGATATGATGTCAATGGAGAAAGTTGCTCATCATTACTTAGTTTGCAGTGCTTTGCCAGGAAGTCCCAGTCTCTACTGTCCTGCAGGGTTGGATGGAACAGAAAGGCTTCTGGCTGCAGTGATAGAATCATGGAGTTATTAGAAAAGAAAGCAGCTTTGGTGTTTAGTTTATGATGAACAGTGTTCTTTATCCTTCTGGAATTAGAGAGAAGGGAGATCAGAGTAGAGCAGACTTCCTACTACAATATTTGCTTGTGAGTTAACTTATTTTTACCCCTTTCATTCTTATTCTTATTCTCTCTCTCTCTCTCTCTCTCTCTCTCTCTCTCTCTCTCTCTCTCTCTCTCTCTCTCCCCCCCCCACAATCCCCAAAAGGAAATACCAGATTGACTCATCCTGAATTGAGACTGTGTATCTAATACTGCTCCTGAACCTTTAACTTAGAGGAGTAACTCCAGTTTCTTCATTTCCTATCTCTTTACCTCTTTACTTATTCTCCATGCCTAGAATACTATCCCTTTTCGTTTCTGTCTCTTAGAATCCCTGGCTTCCTTCAAGACTTAGCTTAAATATCATCTTCTGCAAAATACTGTTCCTGTTTCTCCCAAGAATGCTAGGACTTTCTTTTCTAAAATTATCTTATTTTTCTCTTCATGTACTTTATACTTATTTAGGTACCTGTTGTTTCCCCTACTAGAAGGCAATCTCCTTGAGGACAGGGACTGCTTTTTTTTCTTTATATTTCTAGAACTCAGGACTCTGGTTACTTATAGTAAGTGCTTAATAAATTCTTGTTGACTGATTTTTACTTTTTTTAAAAAATAAACTATGTAACTGTAGTAGATTGAATGTAGTAAATATGACTGAGAAAAGGGAGTCTCTAGGATATAGGCTGGGTAGCTTATTTTTAATATGTTTTTAGCAATACTTCATATAATCCTCTAGCCAAATTCAGAAGCTGACCAGTATGGGTTTAAACAGTCCAGTAGCATTATTCAGATCCACATGAAATAGGAAGCTCCCTTGTGCATGAACCAGAGAGACCCTGATGAGACCACTTGGTTTGTAGTTCTAACTGTACCAACTGGTGGATAATTCAGATATGACTCTTCCTCACTGAACAACTGTGACTCTTTGTTATCCTATAGAATTAAGGAAGTCAGTGAACAAATGGATGTGTACTCTGTGCACTATAGCATCTACGTGCAGTGCTCTAAGTATCATGTGAGATGCACAAAGTGTTACATACTATTCACAGATGAGTGTCACAAATGACAGAAAATCAGAAAGTTGTGCATATCCTAACATGCATACTAGATTCTGAGAAAGTGGATTTCAAATGTTTTTTAAAAAAGGATATGTAGGATTCAATCATCTAAAATACTACAGAAAAACGGGAAGTGATCAGGAATGAATTCTGAAGATATGAGCACAAAGGATTCCAATGAGGAGGGAAAGAGGATGCTTTCTAAACAGGTTGATGGGGCTCCGTAGGGAACTCACTGAACTTAGATTAAAAAAAAAGATAGTAATGGGATAAAATCAGAAAAGTTGATAGTGCTATAAAAAATGTCAAGATCATTATAGCCCAGAATGAGCAGAGGCAACGTGTGCTCAAGACAACTAAAAGGGCTTTTTAAAAAATGCTCTGTTGGGAACAAGAGGTGGATCAGAGAAGGGAGATGACTTCTGCCAAGGGTGGATAGAATGATGATAATAGGCAAGGGTGAAGAGGCTGAACTATTCAATACTTATTTTGCTTCTGTTTTCTCTACAAAGGAGAATGAGTTTTTGACCAGGAAGAATAGGGAAAAATGTGGCTAACGAGGATGTGAACCAAAGATAAGTGAGGAGATGATAAGAGCACTTAAGCTCATTGAGTTCAAGTCACCAGGTCAGCCAAACTACATTCTCAAATACTGAAATGACCTGTTTAGATGTGATTGCTGAGCCCCCGTTGGTGATCTTTGAAAGATCATAGAGAATAGGAGATGTGCCACAGGATTGGAGAAGGGGAAATGTCCCAAATTTCAAAAAAAGGGAGGTGGGTAATTTTTGCAAACTGTAGGCTGATCAAGTCAAATCAATAAGCATTTACTAAGTACTTCTGAAATGCCAGGCTATGCTAAGTGCTGAGAATATACGCAAAGGGGAAAAAAACCACATTCTGCCCTTAAGGAACTTATATTCTAATAGAAGAAGACAACACACCAAAGGAAGGTGGGATGAGCGAAGAAAGAAGTCTCGAGAGTTGGGAGTGTAGCCTAGAGATGAATGAAGGAGAGAACATGACTAACCTGGACATTTTCTTTAAAAAAGGAGATTCTTAGAGGAACTGACCAATCAGAGGAAAGGACCACAGGGGCAATGTGATCTTCCAGGTTGTGCAGGTTGCAGGGACAGAGTGATCTTGCAGAATGAGTTTCACTTTAACTACTGGCAAAATTTTAGAATTTATTTTATTAAAAGGATTTTATTAAGGGTTTTATTATTAGAGGGATATTTTGTCAGCATTCATAAAGGGAAGTAGTATTTATTAAAAACCAGCTTCATCCAAGACAGGATATCTGAAACTAACCTAATTTCCTTTTTTGAAAGATCAATGAGACTGACTGAAAAGAGGAATTCTGTAGGTAATAGTACACTTAGATTTTTAGCAGAGCATTTTATAGCATTTCTCATCTCTCATAGATAGAAAAGAAAGATGTGGTTTAGTTCCTCCTTGGGTGGTTTCACTACTGCTTGAAGGGCAACACCCAAAGAATCATTATAATCTATCTGATTAATATTTATCTAAAGCAGGGGCTCTTAAATCTTTTTGAGTTGTGGACCCTTTTTGGAAATCTAGGGAAACCTATGGATTCCTTCTCAGAATAATATTTTTAAAGGCAAAAAATAAAATACATAGGATAACAAAGGAAACCAATTATCATTAAATAAAAGTGCATTTTTTTCCCCATCCAAGTTCATGGACCCCCTGCAATCATTCACAAATTTGGGCGCCCACAGACCCCAGGGAGGGTTGTATCTAGTGGAGTACCATAGAGATATACCTTTGCCTCTTTGTTTTTTATAGACAGATGAAGCAAAGAGAGAATGCTTGTCAAAAGTTCAAGTGAAATGAAACTGGGACAAATGGCTAACAAACTGGATTTATGGAGTCATGATCCACAATCTAGAAAGGCTAGAATCATGGGCTGAAATGAGGAAGGAGTTTAATCTGTCAGTTCTGTACTCAAAATTCACATTAGCAGCTTCACCAATATAGAACAGGGACAACACATCTAGTTAATATCATAGGATCATAGATTTAGAGCTGGGAGGGACCTCAGAGAATTCATCTAATCTAACTCCCCAATTTTATAGATGAGGAAATAGACTCATAGAGCCATGTCACTTGCTTAAAGTCACACAGGAAGTCAGGAGCTGAGTGGAATTTGAGCCCAGGTGTCCTGACTCCAAATATAGCAAGCCTTTCTACTGCATATAACACCTCCTTGTGAAGGAGACTGGGGAAGTTTAGTGAACTATAATTTCAAAAATAATCAACAGTGTGACATGGCAGTCAGAAATGCTTAAGACAGACATATTGTCCAGAATGAGGAAGTTGACAATAGCACTGTTCTCTGCTCTGATCAGATCACAAGTGCACCACTGGGTTCAGTTCTGGGCACCACATTTTAGCTTTTTTTTTTTTTGAGGGCAATTGGAGTTAAGTGACTTGCCCAAGGTAACATGTGTAGTAAGTGTTAGAAGTTAGATTTGAACTCAGGTTCTCCTGACTCCAGGGCTGGTACTCTATTCACTGTGCCACCTAGCTGCCCTAAGGCACCACATTTTAGAAGGGTTATACTGGAGAATGCTCAAAGAAGGGTGACCAAATGGTATACAGACTGGAGACTATGTTATGTGAAGATTGATAGGAGGTACTGAGGATATTAGTCTAGAGATGTGATAGTTTTCTTCAAGTATTTAAGTACTATCATTAGAAAAGAGACTAAACCTGTTCAGCTTAGCTCTAGAGGTAGAGCAAAGACAAAAGAATTGAAGTCCCTGAGAGGCAGATTTTGTATTGTAATTCAAGCCATCTAAAGTGAAATGGGCTGACTCATGACTTAATAGTTTTCTTCTTTACTAGAATTTATCAAGAGGAGACTGGATGATAACTTTTCAGTAATGCTGTAGAAAGTCCAGTGTTCTTGCTCAGGTGTAGGTGGAAGACATGGTCTTCTGAAGTATTTTCTAACTATGAGATTCTGTGGCTACAAATTTCTTGAGATGAGAAACTGAATTGTTCTTATTTTGTATCTTCCCCAGAAGGTCTAGCACAATTCTAAAGAAAGAGTAGATACTAAATACATTTTTTGTATAATTTTGCAGAACAACTTTTGTAGAATCAAGGTCCCAAGAACACCCTAGGACCTCCTTGCTGAGATTCATGATACCTCAAAAAAAGATCAACAAGGTAATTCATACAGGGAAAACCGAACGGATGAATACTCCATACTATCCAAATTATGAAATAAAGTTGGAAGGCTAGTCCATTGAAGCAGTATCCTCTGCGGACATTGTTAATGGACAGGAAACTGGACCAAGAATTGAATCAGAGGAAGGAAGTGGGGGTAGATTGTATTTGAGAAATTGTGCAATGCAACCCAAATTACATAAAATTCCATCTTTTAAATTCATAAGAACGTAGATTTAGAACTGAAAAGGAACCTCAGAAGTCATGTATTTTAACCTCCACATTTTATGGATGAGGAAACTGAGGATTAAAGAGGTTAAATGACTTGCTCAAGATCACACAGTCAGACCCTTTAACTCTAAATCTAGCTCATTTTCCAGTCTACCATGAGGTCTCTAAGGGTCTTCCTGGTAATGCTTTCTAGTTAATAATAATAATAATAGAATGCTTTCTAGTTAATAATAATAATAATAGCTAGCATTTATCAGCACTTTATAGTTTGCAAATCACTTTACATATATTATTTTATTTGACCAAAACAACAGCATTGTGAAGTGTAGGTGCTTTTATTATTCCCATTTTACAGATGAGGAAATTGAGACTGAAACAAGTTAAGTGACTTGCCCATGGTCACACAGTTAGGAAGTGTCTGAGGCATGATTTGAACTCAGATCCTATTGAGTCCAAGTCCAGCACTCTATCCACTGTACCACATCACAGTACACTGTAGAATGCCACAATATCCAAAGAATCAGAATTGCTAGCAACTCAAAAGAATTGTGGAAGTATGCACAATGCATGCAACTAGACTAGTTGTTCTCAACCTGTGGGTTATGTTCAATTTGTAACAATGAAAATACATCCTGCATATCAGATATTTACATTACGATTTGTGACAATAGCAAAATTACAGTTATGAAGTAGCAACAAAAAAAATTTTATGTTTAGGGGGTCACCACAACATGAGGAACTGTATTAAAGGGTCGCGGCATTAGGAAGGTTGAGAACCACTGAACTAGATTGTTGGATTTCTGATAGTTACTTATAAATAAAAAGTAGCACAAAATATGTGATGAAGGTAATTTATAATTTGGAAAGGGAGGTAGGACAACATTTTAGTGAGATGGAGGGATAACAGATGGTCAACCCAGTTTTTGCATTGATATCCATACAATACCAAAAGATCTAAAGGAAAGTCTCTGGTATGCCAGCAGAGGATCCTCGGGAGAACATGGACAAGAAATGCAAAGAATGAGAAGGTATTCTGGGCTCTGATTTTCTCCAGAGTGATTACAGGCACATCACTGTATGGAGTAAATGAATTACTAGTTGCTCAGAACTACACTTAGAATTCCTGACCCGTGATTCCTAGTCATAAGCATCCCATGATGCTCCCTCTGGCTTTGGTGCATACTATAATTTTTGCCTCATTAAAACACATCTTTTCTTGTATCCTATCCTTTCAGGGAAGCTCTTAGATACCTAATATAGGTGATAATGGCTTAAGCCTCCTTCATTTAACAGTTTTAAAAAAGAATAGTATTGTCTGATTGAAGCATAGGGCACAAATGGGGGAGGGGAGGTCCTGCTTATAGGCGGAACATGCAGTCAATTAACTATATTGTAAGATATTAGGGACTCTGACCAAACTACTCTAAACAGACATCTCATTCACCCTATTAGGGTTTTGAGCAAATGCCTTATTCCCAGACCCTAGAGAATGAGCTAGATCTCTGGGAGTTTCCTTGTCCTCTTCCCATAACCCCCTACAATTGGTTCAGAGGCTATTTCATTGTTCTCTGGTTTCAATCCTTAGATTCTGTTAGTATTCTAGAGAGCTTATCTACTTGTCTTTAATCTCAAGATCATGCATTCATTTTGAGTTTATTGTTTTATATGGTGTGAATTGTTGGTCTAAACCTAATTTCTCCTAGAATTTCTCTGGTCCTCTCCCCTGCCTCTGAGAAAAAGCATCAGCTTTTGCTGAGCTCCCCATAGAGTTTCCATTAGATTTATCTTGTATTTACTTTGTATATTTTTAAAAAATTTCCTTATATATTTTTTACATGTTTTTCTTCTTTAATGAAAGATTTTTGAGAGTAGAGACTTTCATTTTTGTCCTTGCATTCCCAGTACCTAGTAGCATAGTGCTTGGCACATAGTAGGTACTTAAATGTTCGCCAATTGATTAATTGGTTGACATAATTCAGGCCATACTCATGGAAGATTCTTATTAGGGCAATATTAGCCAGTCATCTGAATGAACCCATGCAAAGGTCCCCACTAATGAAGGGAGAAAATGTCAAGGCAGGATTCTTTCACTGCTCCAATTGAATATTTGAATGATACAAGTGTAGCCTTGGCAGAATGTATGTGATAAGCATTGAGAGTCATGAACAAGTCTATCTACCCAATGTGTTCTACACAGCTGCTAAAACACACATTAGCAAGGGAGCAAGAACATTCTAAAACAAAATAATCAGATATCAAGTTATAAATGTAGCAATAGCTATCAATCAGATATTATCCATGACATAAACTTAATATTCTAATAGCTCTTGATTACCATCAGCATGGATATTCTTTACATCCCCCCCTTCTTCCCCACCTTAATAAAGCTATAGCTCCTCAATGCTACTTGAAAGGTCATAGGAACACAGCTCTAGAGCTTAGAAGGGGCCTCAGAGGTAATCTAGTTCAACACCCCTAATTTGCAAAATGGGAAACTGAGGTCAGGGTAGGGGAGGTTAAGTGACACACTCAAGGTCACACAAGTACTAAGTATGGGAGTTGGAATTTGAATTTGGGATCCTCTAACTTCAGAATTAATAAGTACTAGATGTTATCCATGGGCATTATGGATAACCTAAACAGAACTTGCTAGCCTTTTTTCTCTTCTCCCTACCTTCTTCAAGCATACACAATACACAACAATCATGCATACAATAATACATAATGTTAACACCAAAAATATGTCTCTCCAATTATTGCCAGAAATAGGGCATCTCTTCTGCTCTCCAAAAGACCTGTAGAGGTTATTATTTTTACTCATTAGGCACAAGATAGCATTTATAGCCTTCCCTTTTTATGTGACTACTCACTCTTACCCCATGGATTGTCGTATTAACAATCTTCTGTAACTACATCTTAAAGATCTCAAAATTTGCCTTAAGCACTAGGATACAAATGTAGTGGCGTATGCTGGCAGTTAAGACAACAGGCCCCTAATTGTGGCAAGGTTGTTTGGTTAATGCCTTCCTATAATAATCTCTGCTTTGTACATATCTTCTATCTCTTCATCCATGTCAGCTCTGTTTATGGACCCATCATGCAAAGGCTGGGGAGTTCAAGCAGCCTTTGGCCTTAGCCGTTGTTTTGGTCGTTGACTGGTGCTCTGCTCCTGTTTGATGGGGGTGTGTTTTGATGGACATTAAAACAGGACAAAGAAATGACTAAATGGCAACCCTGTTCACTGAGAGCTTCCTGAAAAATCCTGACCCATTTCATCTCTAATCTTTTACCTTTGTGCTCTTAATACCCCTTATTTAGCTATGCCATTTCTCGTGGCCCATGAATCAATGCAGACACATGCCTCCACCAAAGTTTTAGTCTTAAAGCATTGGGAGCCACTGTAAGTTAGCCCATTTTTATCTCATGTCATTATTGGTTGAAAAGCAATGGAAAATCCTTTTTGAATGAGTTATTTCTTTACTTCTTTCCCAAGAGGCAATATTACTTATAGTTTTCAAGGGCAGTTGGATATTTTCTTGGCTTTAATTTCTCCAGGCCTCTCAGAATGCCTCTAACATTTTGCCTCAGTGAATCAATATGGCGGTCATGCCAATTACTCAATATAGTTATACTAATAATGTACTTGGAGGCAGGCAGGTCATTATGGGACATCATCTGGGAGGCACTGAGTCTATAGTGAGATAGATACTGCCTTCTCTCTGTAGGCTCCTAATCTAAAAATGGGGCCCAAGTGATTATTTGGGTCCCATGGAAATAGTATCACTTCTGAACCTTGTATCTAGGACTCTCTTGAAAATATGTTCATTTTCCTTGTCCCAGTATATGGTAACACATAAAAGGATGGACTAGGTACAGCATAAATTGTTGTTGTTCAGTCATTTTCTTTGTGACTCCATTTAGGGTTTTCTGTGCAAAAATAATGTAGTGGTTTGCCATTTCCTCCTCCAGCTCATTTGACAGATGAGAAAATTGAGGCAAACAGGGTTAAGTGACTTGCTCAAGGTCACACAGCTATTTAAGTGTTTGAGGCCAGATTTAAACTCATAAAGATGAGTCTTTCTGACTTCGGGCCTGGAACTCTTATCTGCTGTGCCACCTAGCCACCCCACAGTACAAATTAGTTATCGTCAAATCCTTGCATATTTGGGGGGTACTATTTCTCTTCCCCATATTTGTACTGATTGTCCATAGACCATTCATATCTGTGTTTTAGATGAAGACAAGTAAGTGGTCCATATTAGAGAGCCAGATAGGTGTGGGACAAAGGGATTAGAAATATCAGGCATCTTCAAATTGTGTGCCCTCCTCAATATTCTATCAAAGACCTAAACTTCAGGGTCAAGGTCTTTCCCACTGAGAGACTCAATCTTGAGCAAAGAGAACTAATTAACTTGGTTATAAGTTAGCTTTTCTTTGCAGCACTGCTAGCCTCATAAGCAGAATTTAAGTCTTTCTGCTATCTCAGGCCACTTTTGGTGCTGCTGTAGGGATTCTTACAAAGTTAACTTATGTGCTTTTAACTCTTTCCACTTAACCCAGCCTACTAGACCTTTCCCTATGTAGACTTCAAAGGGTTGTGGGCAATAGCTTGCCACCCTCAAGTCCATGGACTCTCACTTTCTCTTAATGTTCCAGTATAGTGACCACTATCTGCCCCAGTCCCATCCCAATCTTGAGAATATTTCCTTGTTCTTATGGAACTGTAGGGGAGAGAGTCATCGCTAATCACCATAGTTAGCTTGTCTTCTTCAGATGGGGAGGTTAGAAGTCTTACCCCATCTCTATTAGTCTTGTGTCACATTCCTGAAGGTCTATAGTGCCATTGTGCTGACCTCATTGTTGTATGCCTGTGAAACCTGGATAGTCTATCAGGGGCCATGCCAGGAAACTGAGCTACTTCCATTTGAATTGTCTTAGGAAGATTCTGAAGATAAGGACTGGATACTAAGGTCCTTTCTGAAGCCAAATTGCCAAGCATTCATACTCTGCTGCAGAGTGCAATTCTGATGAACTGGCTATGTTGTTTGAATGCTGAATGTGTTTGCCCAAAAAATTATTTTGTAGAGAACTCACACAAGGCAAGTACTCACATGGAAGTCAGAAGAAATGATACAACGACACTCTCAAAGTCTCTTTGAAGAACTTTGGTACTTATTGCGTGACATGAGAGACACTGGCAAAGGACCACCCAGCATAGCATGGAAAGCCCGTCAAGTAAGGCATTGTGTTCTATGAGCAAAGCAGAATTGCAGTAGTTCAAAAGAAACTTGAGATGCGCAAATTTAGAGACATCTCTCCAAATGTTCACATGGACTACCCGTGTCCCACTTATGGTAACTTTCCAAGTTCATATTGGTCCAATCAGCCACAGTCAACACACTGTGTCTTGACCCCAAGATAATGATATTGTTTTGGTCATCTTCAAGCACAAAGGACAAGAACAACCAACCACCAGTGGTTAAGAAGGCTGAACCAGCAAAATAATACACATAATGGTCTCAACAGTGGAAATGGAAAGAACAGCAAGACAATAAGAAATGAATGTTGCAATATTATGATGACCAAGCTTGGCCTCAGTCAATCAATAGATCATTCAATAAGCATTTATTAAGTTCTTACCATGTGACTGTGCTACTTATTGGGGATATAATTACAAAGAATGAGACAATCTTTACTTGAGAGGGACTTATACTCAAATAAGGGAGACAGCAGTACTTATAAAAATGCATACAACATAATAAATACAATTATATGCAAAGTAATTAAATTTAAGGTAGTTTGAGAGTGAGGGAGCTAGTGGCAGGTTAGTAGGGAGGGATAAGGACATGTTTCATGCAGAAGATGGTGTCTGAGTAGCATCTGAAAGGAAGAGAGGGTCTCTGAGTCCTGTCTTTCTTAGATGAGTTTTCCACCATCTTAATTTATCACTTGTTTTAGTTGTTTTCAGTCATGTCCAACTCTTCATGACCCCATTTTGGGTTTCCTTGTCAAAGATACTAGAGTGATTTGCCATTTAATTCTTCATCTCATTTTACAGGTGAGGAAACTGAGGCCAACAGGGTTAAGTGCCTTGCCCAGGGTCACACTAATAAGTGTTTGAACCTGGATTTGAACTCAGGAAGATGAGTCTCTATCTACTCCAGTGCTCTATGCACTATGCCTTCTAGCTACCCTCCTTTGTCACTAGGGTTTGACAATTCAATGCAGATGTCTAGTTTCAATGACATACATCTCAGACTGGTTAGTTTGGGGCTCTATCCCCAGACAGAGACAGAGAGAGCAATAGCAGACTATCCTTTCTTCTAAAGTTCTGGAATCATTAAAATGGTAGGAGAAAGGTGGTCGGTGGTGGTGGGTGGAGAGCCACTTGGATTTCTAAGTCTTGATAATTTGGCCTCATGATAACATTTAGTGTTTTGGGAAATGACCCTTCAGGCTTGCTATAGCATTTTTCTTTAGTTCAATGACAAACATCTATCATGTAATACATCCCTTGTAACATTTCAACATGTCACTAATGACCTTATTGGAAGAAGCATTTGATTTAAGATGGAAACCTTTTGTGACAACCTCTGCAGGCTTGGATGCATTCATTTGAAACATAATTAATATGACTTCAGCCTGGAGTCAAATAGTAAATCTAGGATTTTCCCAGGTTAAAGAACTAGCTGTTCTAATTCTCTGTTGCTGTCCCCCCATCTTTTAAACAAATGAGCTTAAATAATTTCATTGCTAGGTCGATGACTTCATCCATTTTTGACCAATGGAAGGAATAGTCTGTGGGTTGTTGAAAGAATTATTGTCTTATTTAAAGAGTCAAGGTTGAAGCAGCAAGTGTCAATTATTCTCCCCAATAGCTGTACATCACATTCTGAACTGATGGACTCTGTAGTTCAGGTACATGATTTAAACCTCAAGAAGAAGCAATGAATATTGCAGTGGCATCTAGAAGCACCCCTTTATAGGAGCAGAAATGTTATCACATCTATTAGGACCTTGTTTTAACACACATTCATCTGAAACAATTTCTCACATGCATCTCCAATCTACGTGCTTCTTTTACTCAAGAAATGGCCTACTCTCACACTTTTAAAAATTTCTATGCAGTTCAAAAGCATAGATTTTAAAAAATCTTGCTTAACTTAGACACTTTAAAAAATCATAGCACTCCTTCCCCACCACTCCCACCCCAGGCAGAACTGTGTAGCAGAAAAGACCTCTGAGTTTGAAATCAGATGATCACTTTTTTTTTGGAGGGGGGAAGGCAAGGCAATTGGAGTTAAGTGACTTGCTCAAGTTACGCAGCTAGTAAGTGTATCAAGTATCTGAAGCCTGATTTGTACCCAGGTCCTCCTGACTCCAGGGCTGATGCTCTATTCACTGCACCACCTATCTGCCCCAAGATGATCCACTTTCAAGTCTTGATTCTGCTATTTAATACCTTCATGACCTTTGCCTCAGTTTCTTTATCTATAAAATAAAGGTGTTAGACTAGATTACCTCTAAAATTTCTTCTAGTTCTATTATTTGTGATTCTGTGATCTCCCCATTCCTGCCTCAGAAGCAGGTAACTGACTAGTGAGTCAAATGCTCTGCCCAAAGTTAGGAAGTCCTGAGTTCAAATTAGACCTCAGATACTATAGCAGGGGCAGTGAGGTGGTGCAGTGGATAGAGTGTTGGGTCTGAAGTCAAGAAGATTCATCTTCCTAAATTCAAATTCAGTCTCAGACACATCCTAGTTGGGTGACCCTGGGCAAGTCGTTTCACCCTGTTTGCCTCAGTTTCTTCATCTGTAAAATGAGCTGGAGAAGAAATGGACAAACCACTCCAGTATCTTTGCCGAGAAAACCCCAGATGGAGTCATGAAGAGTCAGATGTGACCGAAAGGACTGAAGAACAACAACTCACTAGATTTCTGGACACAACAATAACCTCTGCCTGACTCATTTTCCGCATCTACAAAATGGGGATGGTAATAGCTCTTACTTCCCAGGACCGTCGTGAGGATCAGAGGAGACCATATTTGTAAAGAGCTCAGTCCAGTGTTTGGCACATAGTAGGTGCTCAATGAATGCGTATTCTCCTCCCCGCCCCCCCCCCTTCTTCCCCGCTGGCATTTTGCTAGGAATTAAACCTCAACAGACCATGTGAGTTCAACCTCACTGAACCATGGCTCATACACTCTGTTCTTTTCCCTTTTTGGAAAGCTAGGACATTTGCCCTTCTTCAATCCTGTGCTAAATGTTCCATTCTCAGTGAATAGAGTGCTGGGCCCAGAGTCAGGAGGACCTGGGTTTAAATCTAGCCTCAGAAATGACCTGTGTGACCTGGGGCAAGTCATCCACATTCTTCCTCAGTTTCCTTATCTGTAAAATGGGAATAATAATTATTGTACCAACCTCCCATGGTTGTTGTGAGAATCAAATGAGGTAATATTTGTAAAGTACTGGCATGGTGCCTGGCACATTGTAGGTACTTTATACATGTTTTTGACTGACTAAGCTTCTTCTCTCACACTCGCATTATGTGTCTCATCTCCTACCACAGGACAACTGGAATTTTGCATTAGGTGGATGCTGATATGTAGATATAGCTTCTTATACCTGTGCCATGGTCCTGCATCTTTATATCAAGAGGCAGTGTGGAATAGGGGATGTATCACTATACCACAGGATATATACCTGGCCTAGGATGACCAGAGTTCAAATCCCAGCTCTGATACTTACCAACTCTAAGACTACAGGATAGTTTTAACCTTTCTAATAAGCTTCAGTTTTCTCATCTGTAAAATAGGTCCAATAATAATTAAGGTGGTGACTTAGGACTCAAGAATTCCTATAAAACCTCAGAGACTGAGATGTGTGTCAGTTCCTGTCCTAAAGAAAGTTCTTTTAATCTCAATAGCGGTGGGAGTTTGCCCTGAAGAATAGGGAACTTCCCTCCACAAGAATTACAGGGAAAAGACAACTATTTAGGATTATCTGGTGGGTCACACAAATCATCCAGAGTCTCTGTTGTTACTAATAGGCATCTTTTCATCTTCATTCAACTTATTCATTCAATAAAATTTTAATGAGTGTCCACTATCTGCAAAGACTCCTTTTAAAATGTAACTCATTATAGCTGTAGATTCTTTTTTTCCTCAACAATTAAAATCTCTTGACATCTCCACACATATTTTCTCATCTCCTTTCCTTTGGGCTCTTGTAATTTACATATATATATATATATGTATATGTATATATATATATGTATGTATGTATGTATATTTAGTTATATAGGCTTCAAATCTTCCTACCAAACTGTAATCCCCATGAGGGTAGTGAACAACAATGTCATATCTAAGCTTTATGTTTTTCTAAGTGTTCAACATAGTGCTCTGCACACAGTAATGTGTGTTGAATTGAATTGAAAGAGGAGATGTGGACACCAGGTTCTTAAATCATTTCAAGGGTAGCTTTATGGAGAAGTTCTAGAATCTTAACCAGGAGACCCTAACTCTTCTTCCCTCTGGTCGTTTTCAAGGGCAATTGCTCACTTTATTTTGTTTCGTGGATCTTCCAGGCCATGTTCAATAATCTTTGGATATCCAGGTCTCTAAGGAGGCCATTTGCATTGCTTAGCTGATTCTAGTCTCTTAGTTGACTTTTTATAGTTAAATAAAATGCTTGGTAGCTTTGACTGTTAGGTGACCTTTGGAAAGTTTTAGGCTAGACATATAATATGGTGCCAAAGGAATATTAATAAGATCACTTAAGACACGCATATAATTTTGTGTGAGGGCCAGTTTGACAGCGCATGGAAGACTCGCCTTGGAGTCAAGAAGAACTGTGTTCAAGGTGCATCTCTGATACAAGCTGTGTGACCAAATCACTTAACTTCACAAGTAACTCTTAGACTTGTAGTTCAAGAGTTACTGATATGCCTCTCTAAAGGGAGTTTCCATAAACTGAAGTTCTTCATAATAATGTGATCACAATATAGACCTGCCTCCAAATATCTATTTTTGTTTCTGCTTAGCTCTGACCCCATTTTGGGTTTTCTTGACAGAGATACCGGAGTGGTTTTTCATTTCCTTCTCTAGATCATTTTACAGATGAGGAAGTTGAGTTAGGAATAAATGACTTGCTCAGGGTCATCTAGCAAGTAAGTGTCTGAGGTTGGATTTGAACTCAGGTCTTCCTGATTCCAGGCCTGGCACTCTATCCACTGTAACACCTAGATGTCCTATGTCTATATCTGGTTTTCTTTTTCTCGTCTCCTCTCGTCTCCTCTCGTCTCCTCTCGTCTCCTCTCGTCTCCTCTCGTCTCCTCTCGTCTCCTCTCGTCTCCTCTCCTCTCCTCTCGTCTCCTCTCCTCTCCTCTCTTCTCTTCTCCTTCTCCTCATCTCTCTCTCTCTCCCCCTCCCCCTGCCCCAATTCAGTCAAGTTAACAAGCATTTATTAAGCTCTTATGATATGTCAGGCACTATGCTAAATGATGAGGATACAAGGAAAGGCAAAAATAGTTTCTACTCTCACTGAGTTTACAATCTAATGGCAGATTTTACAATATAGTCATTTATGTAGGTGTCATATTTCTATACATATTTCTATATATATACTATATATATATATATATATGAAGCTCTGTGAAAATGGGGAAATTATCTTATCTAAATGTATCTCTACCAGAACCCAATACTATGCTTTGTACACAGCAAGGAATTTAATAAATTTAATTGAATTCTAGGATTCTGCTCAAGAGTGCACAGATGTCTTCCAAGCATAGACTCATAGGATTTAGGACTAGAAGGGACCTTAGAGATCATTTGACCCAGCCCCATGAATTTTTCAAAATTTTTCTCTGTAAGGACTTGATAGGTCAAGTGCCTCACCCAAGATCTTGCAGCTAGGTTTTTTGAATAAAAATCCAGTGCCCTTTGCGCCTCACCACTGGTCAAACAAATCTCTATGATGCTGAGCTACCAGAAAGTGATTCTGAAATTCAGGCCACTGCATTTCCTTCCCTTATGCAGATTATATCTAGGACCCCAGTCAAGTCTCATTTTCTCTGAGGCATTCCCCTCTCCTCTTTCCCTTCCTCCCCACCCCCCAAACTAAATCACCTTCTTGGAATTTGAAAATACTATGTTCAAGAGACCTTGTTCTTTAAAGCCTAAGAAGAAATGTGATAAAACACATGGTAGAAAGTCAATTTAGCATCCAGACTGATTTAAAGTTGGAAAGGTAGGAAAGGAAGTCAGTGGGCAAATTGGGGTTCTTATCTAGACTTGTGTTTACTTAAGTGGCCATGCCTTTGCAAAAAGGCTGTCTGACTGTTCTGCATCTAGAAGCATAATTGAGATGAGGTTTTGTAGACATGCTTAACACCTTAACACATTTACAAATTATGTTGTGTTTATATAAAACAAAACAAAATACCCCCGAAAGCATTTCAGATTCCTTGAGCTTTGTGACTGGTGATCACTAATGATTTCAGAAACATGGGCGTTCATGTGAATAGACCCCTGATTAGGTTTGAATGAATGTCTTATCAAATTTGAAATAAGAAAAGAAACAGTGTCCTCTGATTTTTCAAAAACAGAGCCAATTTGCCTTGAAAAAGTCCCATTTTGCCCCTATGCCTGATTCTTTCTCCCTCTATTTCTCCCCACTTCCTTCTTTTCCTGCTTTCTCCCTCTTTATTCTCTTATTTCTAACTCTCCCTCCTTTTTCTCCTACTTCCCTTTAATTGCCCTCCCTCTCTTTCCCTCTCCCCTTTTTTCTTTTCTTTCCATTCCTTTCTTCTGGCACCTTTCTCCTTTTGTTTATTTCTTCTCCCTTCATACCTTTTCTCTTCCTTCCTCTTTTCCTTTCCTCTCTTTCCTTCTCCCCTTTTTCTCTTCTTTCCATTCCTTTCTCCCTTCACTTTCCTTTCCTCCTTTATCTTTATTTCCTATACCTTTACACCTTTCCCTTCCTTTCTCTGTTCTCCCCTTTTCTTCATTCCTACTCTTCCTTTTTTTCATTCTTCTCCATTTCTCTCTCACATTTTCCTCCTCTCTCCCTCCATCTATCTCTTCCATCTTCCTCTTTTTCTCCCCCATTCTCTCTCTCTATCCCCCCTCTTTTTAGTCTCTATTTCTTTCACTCTCCACATCACTCCTCCCTGCTCAAAGTTAAATCCTAAACAGCTGAGCTATTCACTAAATAATAACCATATGTTTAGATTTAGGGCTAGGTAGATGCAACTGTCTTGTGTAACGGATTCCTGTCTTAGTTATCTGATGGACAATGGCTACGTGTTGGGTTCTTATATTCTTGAGAGTTTGGAAGATGTTTCCCTAGCATTATCTTTTTTCTATCCAGAAAAAAAACTTGTTTAAAAATGCAGCTCAATATTACTCAATAATGCATCAGTTTTTCAAACAAGCTGTAACTCTGGGTTTTCAGATAAATCCCAAAGATAAAAATAGGAAAACTGGAGAAAGAACTATTTAAAGAAGGAAAACATCTCACTGAGCCAAGTCTGGGGAAGAGCAGGCATCCTGGCCCCTATTAGTAAGTCAACTAGGTGGTTTAGCAGATAGAGTTTTGGACCTGGAGTCAGGAAGACCTGAGTTCAAATCTAATCTCAGACACGTACTAGCTGTGTGCCCTTGGGCAAATCATTTAAACTCTGCCTACCTCAGTTTCCTTAACTCTAGAATGGAGATAATAACACCTGCCTATCTCCCAGGATTATTATGAGGACTAAATGAGATAATATTTAGAAATCCCTTTGCATAATGCCTAGCACATTTATTTCTTTCCTTCCCTTCTGGTGGGTCACTTGCTTTGAATTTCCTGGTGCATTCCATATACCATATTCCTAGGAACAAGGGGTTGTATCAAAGATATTTGACTAAGACAGGAAGAGCTCTATACTCTGTGGGCTATAAGGAATGAGGAGGGATGATTCTGACTTTCTCTCTCTCTCTCTCTTAGACTTGGGGTGGAGAAAAGAGATGATTTCTCTTCTTTGTAGATACTGGTGACTATGCACGCATATCAGCAAGAATGTATTGGCCCGGGAGAGCCTGATTCTGGACCTCGAGTGTCTGGATGATACACTTACTTCTGTGTTTCTTTCTCTAAGCAGGAGGTGATCATTGAATACTGATTCTGGGAAGTGGAGATTTCTAGTTCTTCTGGTAATCTTGTGACTTTGATAGCTTGGAAAACGGTCACCCAATGGAAAGTACTTCCTGCAGTTACATTCTTCTCAGAGGAGATGACCACCATTGGGAGGGACTGGGCTGGGTAGCTGAATCACTAAAGAACCACTGGGGACATTGAAGCCTGAGGTACAAGGCTCAATAGTGTGTCAGCATGTGGCATCGTAATAGCTAATGTTTTAAGGTTTGCCAAGTGGTTTTACATACATTTTCTCATTTGATCTTTACGACAATCTTGTAAGGTAGGTACTGTTATTATCATCATTTTATAGATGAGAAAACTGAGTTAGACTCAGGTTAAGTGACTTATCCAGGCTCACACAGCTAGTAAGTGTCTGAGGCAGAATTTGATCTTAGAACTTTTGGATTCTAAATCCAGCACTCAGTCTACTATACCACTAGCTGCCTCTCATTTTTGGTGCATGCATATGATCGTTCCAGATTTTATACCATGAACCATATATTTGGGCAAGAACCACGTTTTCCAATGACTTTGTGTTTTGGAGTCTTGGAAGATGGATAAAACATAGAAACTCACAGTTAGGCTTTTGTCGTTGTTGTTGAAAGATAAAGTGATAGAGTTTGCTTCAAAAAAAGACTAGAGGCCATCTTTGAAAGTCTGTTCACTGACGTCAGTGGCAGTTCTTCACTGGTCAATAGAAAATCATCTTTGGCATAGCCTTTAGGCAAGGGGGCACACAGAAACCATCATGGAGTCTCTGTTTGTACATGTCTTATAGCAATGGGTCAGAGCATTTGGTCCCCCAGAAGGAGCCAGGGTTCAGGCATTCCATGCATGCCACATGGAATGACCAATTACACAGTAAAGAAATTTCAAATTTCTAAAACAAAGTGAAATGAAAAGAAAGATCAATTATTAAGTACTTACTATGTGTCAGTCACTGTGGAATCAGTCTGGAGATACAAATACAAAAGCAAGGACAGTCCCTGACCTCAAGGAGCTTACATTCTTTTTTTTTTGGAGGGGAGAGGTAGGGCAACTAGGGTTAAGTGACTTGCCCAAGGTCACACAGCTAGTAAGTGTTAAGTGTCTGGGGCCAAATTTGAACTCAGGTCCTCTGGACTCCAGGGCTGGTGCTCTATTCACTGCGTCACTCAGCTGCCCCCGAGGAGCTTACATTCTTAAAGCAAAAACAAGGCACATAGGGACGTGGTAGCCATGGGGGAGTACTTTGGTCTGGAAAATTAGTAGGATGGTAAATGGGGTCATAGAGGAATAATTTGACACACCCTGTCTAAAGTTGATATGATCATAGTTCAAGGTTTTAGAGCTGGAGGCAGAAAAGGAGGAAGGAGAGTACAGATTCAGAACCTTAAAAATTTTTTTTTAGCCTATTTTCTTTTCTATGTCCATTTTGGGATCTCAGAGCTGGCTGATGAGTTTTACAAAAGCATCAATCAGTTGTGGGAAAAACTGAAATAATAAATGGAGTCTATCCTTAGCATGATCACCTGGAGACTGAGATGTCAGGGCATATTATTATTCAAGAAGGGAAATCATATTTCATCAACCACTTTGCCCTTCCAGAGCATAGTCAGGTGGGCTTCATTGTGAAGAAACTAAAAAAAAAATGCTTCTTTCTTTTTCTGGCATGAGGAGTTTGACTAAAGGGAGACCTGTGCTGAGGCACTTAGTAGGAAAGGGAAGAATGAAGGATTAATGTATGTATAGTACTGAAGAAGGGGCCCAGAACTCATCATCTGCATTCATAACCTGTGACTGCCCTAAAGGGACCTATTAAAATTCAAAGCATGCTGATCTCTCGCTGTTTGATTTCAGACACAAAATTGGGAACCGACGAAGAGAAATAAGAAGCAGGCATTCTATTCCCTCTCTCTTTATGAAGCCGGATTTGCCACAACTGTGTCCTCTAGAGGAGTCCAGCCTCTACTTATCCATGGCAGGGGAGGCCTTAGATCTCAACCAGATGTTAGACACACCACTTTCATCATTAGTAAAAGCATACAAGACTCATTTTCTCATTGCATGTATATTAGTCTGTAGTAATGGGTTTAGAGGGTAGGGGTGATGTTCTTGGTGAAGAGATCTTCTGTAGCTGTGCCTAAGGAATGATGATGATGTCAACAATAGTATAAAACTCAGCAAAAGAGAGCAGAATTATGCAGGATGTGAAGAGATGCATAGCATTTCTGTTGTCCTGTTTGCAATCAGGATTTGTCTCTAGGTATTTAGGATGACAGCCGAGAATCCGATTTTGGTCACCAGAAATTACTGAAAATTTTTCCTTAGGCAGCCCAGACTTAGTGATCAATATAGATTATGTAAAAAAAAATGGCAAGTACTATGCAACATATCACTAGAGATTGCAGAAATTTAGTACCTATCAAATACTTACGACCTGGTTGCTAGAATTATATATTGGAAACTTA